>OX101755.1:157781196-158142236 GCA_944452675.1 Tachina lurida | reverse complement strand
AAAATTCAATGATTCATTCCTCAAGCACAAAGATATTTTCAATAAGTTTCATCTGTAGCGTTGCGTGTTAGAGCTATAGTGTCCCTCTTTTTTAAGTTTTGGTGTACCATGGAGCCGAAGTTTTTTATTTGAACGAAAACCATCCTCCTTTATTACGATACCACTCAGGATGATGTTCACATGTTGTTTTAATGAATTGCAGACTTTGTGTTGTCACTTTTGCATTGTCAATAATTCGTTCTGAAATTGACAACGATGTGTATAGTTTTAACACAAACTTTGTTGATACACTTTCCACAACTAATGTGATCAGTTTGCTACGCTGCCATTTTTTCTCTGAGTGTACTTATGATTTATGAGTTCTGATCCATGACTTTCTGGCACATTTGTAAAGCCTCATTCATAACACTTTTCTATCTTTGCTTTCATTGTATAAGAATTTCAAGGCTGGAGTTTAAAACATGTGTATTTGCCTTAAACAGAAGTCATTAGCTTTGATCATGTGGGATGATCAAGTTTTCCACAAGCAGCCGAAATATGAGTGATAGATTCAGCGATGGTTTCAGAAATAAATGACAATTATTGTGTAATGTAATGCTGGGTGTGTGACATGAACAATGTGTTTTAAATTTCGCGCAGAAGTATAGTATTAAATAGCATTTCTATCAAAATATTCAAGATATCAAGGGATATCGCACAGTTTTAACTTCTTAGTTATGCCCTCGTATACTACTTCCATTTTGAACTAAAAAAAAATCGCATTTTAAATTAACAAAATATAGATCTCTTTCGGTTTCTTTTGATGTTTAATTTTTAACTTTAATAACCCAAATAAATATAAAATTTATTTCGTTTATTTTGTGTGGCACTTGGTTTTACTGGAATGGAGTGTTCAGTAATTTGGCAGGCTTAGAAAAATGTAATTTTTATAACCATTAATTTTTTCTTTGAAATTTTCTTTAATTTTGTAGAAGCACTTTTTAACCTTCTATGTACGCGGCACGTAGAGAATACTTATGTAAATATATACATACACGTATAAACAGCATCATTTTTCATTGTATTACGACGTTGACATTGTCAACTTACACCCTTCTGAGATAGAATCATACTCGCAGCATTCTAAAGTTTCGATACTCAAACGCTTAACAAAAAGTATAAAATATTACTCCTACTTTTTTTTTAAATGTAACAATTTTGTTTTAAAATGAAGTCTATAAAAAGTATCGTTCATGACAGCAATATATTTGAAGTGACATGTTAATAGATAAAAATGTGTCTTCTTAAGGTTTTTATATGCAAATATGTACTATGTTTGTATGTATGTATGTATGTATGTCCGTTGTGTGTACATATATTTTCTTTTTGTATTTTATTTCTTTTCTATATACATAGTGACATATGTACATAGAATGATGTAAAACGAGTGAGAATTGCCATGCAAGTGTTATCAATGTGTCAGAAGAAATAATTTTTGTTTGTAGATTTATGAAATTAATTAAACAAAGTTAATTTTGCACAAGTATTTTTTTCCCAAGCATAAAACAATTTTAATATCTGTGACTTGATCTCTAGCACATTTCAAAAACACTTTAGATATCTCTATCTAGTTCCTTTTGCCAACCATCAAATTATCGCACAGTTAGCAAACTGTTTGCTGGGTAATACAATTCCAATGTATCATTGACGACGTTACAGGCGTTATTTATGCCATATTTAGTGCAAAATGTAATAAGTGCTGCAACATACAACATTTATTATCGTTAAAGTTCTTATATTTTGTTGAGTTTCTTTGTAGATATCAAAGAAGAAAGAAAATAACAAAAAAAAAACAGGTACTTTTTTTATTAAAATACTAAGGGTCATTATTACAACTTAAAGTTAGTTAAAAGTAGGATTTTATCGGACGTATAAAAAGTTTTTCATCAGTACAATTTTAGCTTAACCTAAAGTGAGCGCTAAGTTAAAGGGAAATGTATCCTTCCTGGTGAGTTAAAATAAATTTATAGTAATGAAAAGCGTTTTATACGTCCGACAAAATCCTAAGTTTAACTAACTTTAAGTTGTAATAATGGCCCTAAGGCCCAAACAAAAACATTATTTAAAAAAAATTTTATTTCAAATTAAGCAACTGGCACAAAATACGAGTATATGTGTACCTAGCAAAAAATTCGGAACTAATTCCAAAGGTTTACCACTTCCTTTGCATACCAATCACTACAGGTAATGAATTTAATATTTGAAGGCTGTTGTTTATATCAAAAATTATTCTAGACAACCTTTTAATGCTGGGACACTATCGATACTTTCTTCTATCGATATCTATCGATAGATTGCACTATCGACTGAATGTTTTTGTACTTGAGGAAAAAAAACTTTAACTAATTTTTTGTCAGGCCACAGTTCGTTGTTTTTATCACTTTATTGAAAAAAGATAACCTTATATTTATTTTAAATAAGTATGTATGAACTAGTGATGCAACGAATGTCAAGTTTTGATATTCGCGAATACGAATACGAATAATTCAAAACGATATTCGCGAATACGAATACGAATATTGTATGTGAAATTTTTAGACATTAAATTGGGGTTCTATTCACACCTGCAATATGAAATACTAAAAAATGTTTATGAAAAAGGACTTCGTACTCCTGTTGCCGAACTTTAAAGTTTAAAAAAAATTTAATGGATTTGTACAAAGTATTATTTTTAGCATTTATTTATTTAATTTGTTTGGAAAAATATTCGTATTCGCCTGAATTAGGCGAATATGAATACGAATATCTAAAAATGCCCGAATATTCGACAATTCGAATACGAATATTCGTGCATCACTGGTATGTACATACGTTATTTTAGGTGACAGTTTTTGAAAAAAAAAAATCTTTTTTATTAAGTATCACATTTTTATAAAAACTATAAATAATTTCTATGCTGAATAAATTAAAACATAGAAATTCAGCTGGATTAAAAACTTGCTTCTATTTGGAACATATATATGTACATATGTATGCATGAAGCATATAAGTTCAAATAAAAATACGTAAAGATTAATTTGAAAAGAAAACCATAAACATAACAATTTATTCAAAGAACGATAAGTAAATAAATAGAACTATAGCGTTAAATAATATTATTTATAATTATTATTTATTTCATGCACTAAAAACTCTAAGTTATGCGCATAAAAAATGCAAAATAAAACCTAAAATATGCATTAAAAATATGCACTAAAATTAAAAGTATATCAAAAACAATCCTAACTGTTACTACTTGTTTAAAACATTCAAACGCATTAGATAAGTGAATTCATAACTTATCCAACTACAAGATATTATTCTATTCAATTCTCAAACTCCATATATAAAAACAAAAACAAGAGCTGATGGCCAACGTTGCTAGTGCTCTCTTAATCTTAAATGTAATCTTAGAATTACATTCGTAAAGATTAAATAAATAAATTATAATAAAAAGAAACAAAATTTATGTTGTTATTATTTTCAGTGTTTTCATATAGTGTTTGGCAGTTGGGCAGAAAGCAGCTGAACTACACAGACGGTAGTGCAACGGCATGCATTAGCAAGATCTGCTTGGTACTTTTTATGCTTTCAGTTTTTAGTTTTAAACATGGTTGCAGTATTAAGGGATTTATTTTTAGTTTAATTGATTGGGGGCTTTGTCAGCTATTTGTCGCAATGTGGTTTTACTTAACTACACTGCAAAGATAAGTGAAATACAAAATATAATAGATTTCATTTATATTGAAAAATACAAAAAAAAGTAAGTTTTATAAAAAAATATGCATCTTAAATATGTTTTTATTATAAAATATGCAAAAATATGTAGTTGTTAAAAGTATGCAAAAATATACATCCACTAAGAAATCGATGTATTTTTTTTTTGCAAATTCTTCAATTCGGAAAATTAAATTATCCAGATTAATTTTGATTTGATGACTACAAATATGCATTTACATGAAAGTATTAGCCCTGGTAATAACATATCGTATTTAGCTAGAAAATTATGTTAATGAAATATGTAAATATGTATTTATAATGTACGATATTTTGTATATGTACAAAGTACGACTTTCTTTACATTTCAAATAAAAGTAAGTCTTACTCTAATTTAGAGCGAATTAATAGCAAATAAACTTGCACCCAGAAACTGTCATATTACACGTTTTTAAAACTGAATTTTAAATAATATCGATACGGATATTTTTTCCTAAAATTATCGATAATATCATTAGTACTATCGATAGTATACCAGCACTACAAGCTTTTAAGCGCATACCAATCAGTTGTTTGGATCACGTCTGTCCTATGACAACCATGTGATAAATTCGTTGATTTTTCAAAAGAAATAGAACTTCTTGGAGCTGAGTTCATCAATGCTGTTACTAATGATTTATATGTTCAATTTTTGCTGGGTAGGAATGATATTTATTTCTCGTAAATTATCGCCTTCAATTAGTACCAATTTACCGTTGATGTAGTATCGATGTCGGCTATATCTATATGACAGCTTCTTCAAAGTGATGTCGACGACGACAACTACATACATAAATACCTGCATAATAAAACGGATTGTTTGCAAATTTATATTCAAAATGTTATTATTGTTTTCATGCGGTTACTAAAACTTGAATTTATGAAGTAAAAACTTTATTCGATTGCGAGTATCTATACTTTTATTCCATTCTCAATCACTCATTATATATGAAACACTTTAGGGAAATCTTCAGACATAAGGATAAATCTAAATAAAAATAATAAAAAAACTTTGCACTGGGCATTCCATTAGAGCAGCGACGGACGGTCGTGGCACTCTCAGAGCGAAAGACAACATTCGAGATTTGCATTTGTATGATAATCACAAAAGGACTAATAAAAGAATGGTTCTAATATTACTAAAAGAAATTCAATGTATTCTATTAAAAATTATTTTTATTTCCTTGACTTTTTGAATTTAAATTTGAGATTGTGAATTGTTTTATTTTTTTTATTTATGTGCACATACAAATATATGTATGTATGCATGTATGTATGTATATTGTAAAAATAAATTTGTGAGTGTATTCATGATTACCCAACAAACACAAAGTAAAAGAGAAAAGTCATTCATTCCCTTTTAAAAAATACTGGAGCAAAAAGTTTTGAAATAAAAAATTTCCTTGTCTTGTTATTTATGAAAAATATGTAGTTCACAAAATGATTTTTAATAAAATACAGGAATTAAAAATTATTTTTTTGACATTTTAAAATATTTACTTCATGATTAACTGAGTTGAGTTGACTACGGCAATAGGGCTGACGTTTATTAGGGCTTCGTACACCAAAGGTGAAAAGGAACCCTATTGTTTTCGCTACGCTGTCCGTCTGTCCGTCCGTCTGTCACAGGGTATTTTCTCGAGAGCCGTAAGAGCTACGGGCCTGAAATTTGGACACAGCGTGTAGACCTTTGGCCGCTACAACAACAAATACATGAGAGTTGGAAATTAAAAGGTGTTCAAAACGAGCAACGAAAAATGTTAAAATCCCATGTAATATACATACATACATACAATTGTGTGTATATGCACTTGAAATTTGTAAGGTTAGTGTATTTTTATACAGACTGCAACAATTAACACTAACATTTAAAAAAATTTTAATTAAAGGGTGTACCATCAGTTAATGTTATTTTTATCTTGGAAACCGTAAGAGCAAACTTCTTGAAATTTTTAAAAACGGTGGAACAAAAAAATCCCAAAATTATTAAATCGCCAAACCGAATAAAATCGTCAAAACAAAAAAAAGCCCAACGTACGGAACCCTTCGTGCGCAAGTCAAAGTCGCACTTTACTGAATTTATTTATCTTGCATAACCTTTGTTTTACAAAATAATAAAAATCCTTTCGAGTGGAAACGGTATAGTATCAAAGCATTCCTGTTTTGATTTTACAGAAAGTTGATAAAAAAATTTAAGATACTCATTTAATTTTTTTTTTTACATAAAGTAAAATAAATTAAAGGCTCTAAACATAAACTATGTTATAACGATCAAATTAATTAGTTGTGAAAATATGTATGTATATTGTTTTTATTGGCTAATTCACAAGATGTTCTATTATGTCAAGATGTCATAATAATTTAAATTATTTCAATATAATTTATTTTTTGCTCTCAAATAAAAATTTTATTACATTATGACAATATAATAATATGTAGAACACATTTTGTGAAATAAATGCTATGCTTCGTTTAACATGAAATTGAATTAGAATTAGATCGTGTTTGCTGGGTAATATTTTGCATTTGGTTTTAACACATAATATGTACATTCTTGCTGACTATCTCAAGAGATAAATGTAATTGTTTCTGCAAGGAGTTGAAGCCAAACTTTACTTATCCTAAAGAATCTCGTATTTTTCAATTCTTTTACGGTTTGTGAAACAAATAAATTGCCATCTTTTTTATTCGCCTTTTCTTTTGAAAAAAAAAAAAATATGAAGACTCTGGAAAGTGGCGCCAGGATTATTGGCAACTAGACACAACAGGAAAACACACATACATACAAAAATAAAGCAAAGACTCACATTCTAATGATAAGTTGTACCGCAACTGCTACGTGTTTTTGTGTGTATGTGTATATGTATGAGTTTGTAAAAAATGACGACACGACACACTTAACACAAATACATGTACGCACACGTACGTATGTATGTGTGCTGTACAGATATGCCAACGAACACCCGCATTTCTATTCTCCTGGGCTCTTCACAGTGTGCGCTCGTATTTGAGAATTGAAATGATAAAGACGTCTCATGGTGTTTGAATTAGTTTTTCCATTAATTTCTTGAGATTTGCCTTTTTATCTCTTGGTTTATTTTTATTTTATTTTTTGCATAAAATTGATAAAAGCAACTTGCGTTGCTATGAAACATACTATATATGTACATATACTTACTAATCGTTTTCCCAGCAGATGAACATCCATTTGTGCGTACGTACAGACACATACAAAAATATTCGTATCACAAGGTTCATTTAATATAGATAAATAAGGGGATTTACAAACTTATAGTAAGATTAATTAACATTTAATAAATGCAAATAAGTAATAAACATATTTACTTACATACGTATTTACGATTTCATTCATCTGTTATGCAAACTAGCGGCCTCATGTATAAGCAAAAATTAGCATGAAGTTGGCATAAGTGTCAAATCCTAAAGAGTTTTGTCATGAAACTTCACATTAAAAATCATGCTAGGGATTAGAGGTGGGTTAAAATTAGTTAATGAGAGTTAGTTAATGTCAAGTTGTATAGAGGAACTCGCTAACACCTAATTCAATTTCGTCACTTATGTTAACTTCATGCCAATTTTTGCTTATACATAGGGCCGTAGATTTTTCAATAATTATTTATTTATATGTGTTTTTATATTTTATTTAATTGCAGCTCGTTGGTGGTGAATTTGATATGGAATTAAATTTTGTTATACAAGACGCCCAAAATATTAAACACATGCTAGAGCTGTTGGACCATTGTCCACCAAATTTGCAGGTGAGCCAAACATTTTATTTATCTCAATTTTTTTTTATACATAAAGCAGTCGTGTTAAATTTAATAACTTTTCAACCAAAGAAAATATGGCGTGAAAAATTATGCAAAAAAATATGCAGATACAATTTAATATGTATGTATAGTGTTTGATCCAACCACTTCGAACATTTTCAGTGCCGAGTCCCAATTAAATTGACTCAAGATCAGGAAAATGTAGCCGTTTACAAGATATGTCTTTTTTTCACCATATACAACTCCGTACACTCAGGGAAAAGCTGCAACTTAAAAATAAGAACGCGCAACATTATTCAATAATTTTCAAGTCATAGGACGAGTACGTTGGGATCAATACTCACCAAATTTTCTGCAGTGTACACTAAGAGAAAAACCTTCTTAAATGCAATGCTTTTTTACAATGCAACGCTTCATTCGCATTACGAAAATTGTTTCATCAGATGAAAAATGTCATATATACAACGATATTTTTTCGTTCATGTAACGACATGTTTTTTACTAAGCAACGTACATTTTCATATTTTAAATGAAAAATTTAGTTATTGCAATGAAACTTTTTGGTTTATACAATGAAGTGACGTTAGTTTTACATTTTTTAACAAACTATTTCATTGAATTAACAAAATTTTTCATATATGTATATCATGACAGTATTTCATTACTGAAACGCAACATTTCATTTTTTTTGAAGATATCGTATCATTGTATTAACAACATAATTCATTGTTGTAATGACTCTGACTCATTAATTTGATGTAGTCATTGTATTTTATTAATTATTTGACTTACATGTGTATACTGGCACAGGCATCAGAAAAATGTTTGTATGTCTATAATTGGCTTTCCGGGCCAATATTTGAACTTGGAACTCATCGCGCGGTAGTTCACACGCTTACCGCTGCATCCACAACCACCCCAAATATTCTTTAGATACACAGTAACCCCCTTATGCAAAACCGATTGTTAAACTTAAAGTTGGTTTAACAAACGAATTTTTTTGGCAAATCGTTTTTGCATAAGGGCATAAATATGTAGCATCATTAATGAAATTTTAATTCAACATTATTTAATTAATAATTTAACATAAAATTTATTTGAAAAGTTATACTTACATAAAAAATACTTTGACTTGTCTGCAGGATTCGAATCTGCCTATTAGCCAGGAGCAGGAAGTTTTCTTCATTTTAGTTACGAAAATATTTCATTAAAGTTTCAACGCAACTATAATTTCCACAGTTATAGATTTATTGCAATTGTAGTTTGATACTTTGATCTTCTTTTATGTCACCTAATCAATTTGAAATATTTTTTTTATGAATTTTTCATAAAAACATACGAGTATATTTAAGTTGTTCATTATCCGAATGAAAATTATTGCGTAACGTTAATGATACTTCGAAATGTAAAATATTAAGGATTAGAAAGGTTTCATTCATTCCATTAATGAAACTTGCATCGATATAATATAATGTTTTATTTTATTAATGAAATTTGTCGTTGTCCCATTACTAAGTGTTTTTCTTTCAGTGTATATATATGAACATGTGTGCATGTATATGTACTTACATATATAAATATATATATCTATGTATGTACATATGTATATTTCCATATGTATATTTTTATATAGTTGACTTTCTTTACGTGACATTTTCTTTATTAGTTGCGGTGATTTAAGTATACTTCCCGTCCCATCATGTTTTATTTCGCACAATATGGTGTCAACAATATGTCATTTTAAATTATTTTTCATTTTTATGCTCGTATGTTGTTTACTTTTGCTGACTTTAGCACATCATCCACACAAATAAATAAACAAATATTTAATGTAGAAGCCATACCACGGTTGAAAGTTATAACTTCACCTCCTTGTGTATTTTAATCACGCACTTTGTTTATGGTTGTAGCTTTTGAAAAGCTAAAAAAATTACGGAAACGTGGAATTACAAATAAACTTAATGTTAGAACATCATTCGTTCAAATATCGATTTACAGCGTTCCCTAATGCAGTGGTTTTCGGTAAAGCCTTAGTTTCTCAGATGTTTTCATATGAACGCAAATTTTATTATGTAAAAAGAAGCACTTGTGCGAAATTGATACGAATTAAGCTTTTCCTAAATATTTTCATTAATTCATAAGCAGGGACAAGGACTTTATGCATTTAGAAAAGGTATTTTGGGCGCTTTATATATGACATCAAAAAGGGAAAATATGCACTTAAACAATAAAATATGCACTATTTTAAACAGATTTTATTCAAAAGAAAAGTTTTCAATTTACATACAACTTAATAAATGTATAAAAATATAATGATTTTCTACATAAAATTTTTACACAAGATTAAATATGATATAACGATTTTTCTGCATTATTAAATCCAAACACGCATATTTCGAGATATGTATGTCTATATTGCTGTAAAGGAGCGATACTTAAATAGAAAAAGAAAAGTTTTACCTCTTTATTCAAAAAAATATTTTACTTAAGCTTTAAATTTCATAGTAGTTACCAAGCACTTTAGGGCTAACATTACTTTATTAAGAAATTGTATTCAAAAGACAACTTTAATTATTGTATAATGTAATAATAAATACTGGTAACTCCACCGTGTTCAACAACCAATTCACAGCTTATGATGTTCAACATCGAATAGCATTTCATTCGAGTATTCAAATAATTTTTTATTTTATTAAATAAATTTTTATTATCTTGAAGTAAAGCAAACTAATTTAAAAAATATGAGCTTCTGACATGGAAGGAAAACAGATAAACATTTCTATGAAGTAAAAGTAAAAATGATATGATGAACAAACATTTTTGTATAATTGTATCTATTTTAATATTTTTTTTAAATGGATTTTGCTATGTATTTCGAATCAGTTGGATAATTTGGTGATGTTTTCCATAACATGACAGAAATAATAAATTTAAGATAAGAGCTAATACTGCTAGCTTAATTTTCAGATGTATCATGAATCAATATTTGCTATATGAACAAAAATATTTGAGGTACAAAATACACATTTTGGAAATATCAACTTAAAGTAGTCTTAACAATTAGATTTTTGATATAATAATTTTTTTAGAATACAACTTTACTTAACATTGCTTAGCAAAGCTTTGTTAAGTTTTTTTTTGAATACGATCCTTATTATTTAATTATTTTCATTTAAAAATGTTCGAATGTGAAGTTCAATCCATTTGTTCTTAGAAAGCTTTTGTGCACTGAAAAAAACCTTGTAACGTCTGTGGATGTAATCGCCTCAAACTTAAATGATTCTTTTTATATAATGTTATATACATATATGTATTTATTTAACTCAATTACATTACAATTACAATAAATTGAATACTAGATCTATTTCCTAAACCCGTTATCATTTTTAAAAACAATATCAAGTTTCCGCAGAATTGTTTCACTACTTTCGGCTTTAATAGCAAACAATTTTTTCTTCAAATCATTCAAATTACAATTTCCATTTAATTTAAAAGGTGTGCGTGCTTGTAAAATCGTTCCTTGTTATCCTTATTAGAAATATTTTAATTTCTTCAAATATTACTTGTTTCTTTACGTATGTACTACACCTTTTTAAGTTGAAATTGAGAAAATACAAATTTATATTGAGAAAATACAAATTCATAATGAGAATTCTAAATTGATATTGAGAAAATGCAAATTGATATCGAGAAATCCAAATTACTATTGAGAAAAAACAAACTGATAAGGAGAAATTCAAATTGATATTGAGAGAATTCAAATTAATATTGAGAATTTGAAATTAGTATTGAGAAATCCAAACTGGTATTGAGAATATAATAATTGATATTGCGAAATTCAAATTGATATTGAGAAATCCAAATTGATATTGAGAGAATTCAAATTGATAATGAGAAATAAAAATTGATATTGGGATAAATCAAACTTTTATTGAGAAATACAAATTCATATTGAGAGAATTCAAACTGATATTGAGAATTTGAAATTCATATTGAGAGAATTGAAATTGATAACGAGAAATCAATTATGGCATTGAGAAAATACAAATTGATATCGAGAATTCTAAATTGATTTTGAGAGAATTCAAATTGATAACGGGAAATCCAAATTGATATTGAGAAAAACCAAAATGAAATTGAGAAAATCCAAATTCATATTCAGATTTTTTTTTTCAATATTTTTGGGTGAAATTAAAAGTTTTTAGTTGTGTAAAATGTGCTATTTTTTCGGTCTTTTGCTATTATATATATTGATACATAGTTTTTTTTTGCAGTACTACTACATACATACGTCAGCTTAATTTATTATTTAACAGCAATTGTCACAATAATTAAGAAATATTTCGATAAATTTTTTTATTTTTTAAAATTATGTATTAATGTTTTTATATTTATTAAGCTTTAGATCTTATTTTTTATAAAAAGAAATTAACAAATTTTATTTATTCCAATATTTCGTTGCCACAATGGGTAACTTCTTCAGGGAAAATATTTTTTTATAATAATTGACAATGAAAATTTTTTTTATAAAAGGCGGTAAATCAAAATACTCAAAAAATTGTAATATGAAGTTTGTTATACATTGAAAAAATAATATTTTAACTCAAAAAAACAGATAACAAAAAACTTATTTTAAATGTTGGTGTCGTTTACAGTATGAAAAATGTTTTACATTCTGTTATCTATTAACTAAATGTCTATAACATTGTGCAACATTTAGTGTATCTGTTTTGTAGTTTATTCGTTGTGATGATGGAACTTTTATAATATGTAGCATTTCTAACATATATCTACGTCTGACATTATTTTCTTTATCCAAAATCAATGTATTATTAAAATCTGGATAATGATTTTTGTCTCTGCAATGTAATGATAATGCCGTTTTTTGTGTTGGAGTGATGTGTCTGTATTTTTGATCAGATTTGTGCCCAGAAATTCTAGTTTTTAATTTATTTTTTGTAGTACCTACATATTCCTTATTACAATTTTCAGTATCATTACCTCCACATGGTATTTTATATACTAAATTTGATATTTCTGATTTGTCTATTCTATCTTTGGTTTTGCTAAATAATCTATTTAATGTATTATGCATTCTATGTGCTATTATATATTTTTTACTATCATAAATATTAGAATTTTGAATTCTTTCAGACAAAAGAGGAACATAAGTTAGTGATTTATAAATCTTTGGTTCAGTAATTACTCTTCTGTTCAAATTATTGCAGTTTTTATATTGCCTTATTAATCCATATATCAAAGAAATAGGGTAATTATTATTAAGTAAAATTTCTTTTATCTTTTCTTTTTTTTTACCTATGAAATTCTATATCACTAATCCTCAGAACTCTTTGAATTAGATTCTTTGCTGTATTGATTATTATCCTCTTTGGGTGTTTAGAGTAATAATTGATAATTCTTCCTGATGAAGTAGGTTTCTGATACCAATCTATATATAATCTATTTCCCTTTCTCATTACTAGTGTGTCTAAATAAGGAATTTTAGAATTACATTCCTTTTCAATTGTAAATTTTATATCATTATGAAATGAGTTTAAAGTGGTCAATAAATTGTTAATTGATTGATCTGAGATTATACAAAACAAATCATCAACGTATTTTGTAAGAATTTTCGGTTTTATAATTAATTTTTCAATACAACAATCTAATAACTTCTCCATAACAATGTCAGCTATAATTGGAGATGCTGGAGTCCTTTTTGTTGGATATATATTTTATTATTATACTTAAAATATCTATTGTCTGTTATGCAAAATTTAACAATACGTAGAAATAAATCCTTCTCAATCTTTGTATAATACTTAATTGTTTCCCATTTTTCTTTAATAATGTCTAAAGCTATATCTATTTGTATACTTGGAAATAAAGACACAACATCTAATGAAATTAATTTTTCATCATTCCGAATCCTTAAATCCTTTGTCTTTTCTTTAAAATGCAAAGAATCTTTTACATTATATTTAGAATTTTCTGTTAATCTCTTTAAAATATTTGTAATATATTTGCAAAGTTCATAAGATGGAGAACTCACAAAATAGGATATTGGTCTCAAAGGGAATTGGTCTTTATGGATTTTTGGTACTCCATATAATCTTGGTGCCATAGACACATTTGACTTAAGACTGTTCTTTTCTAAAGATGTAATGATTTTTAATTTAAAAAGATTCTCAACTAAACAATTATTCATAGTCTGCAGTCTTGATGTTGGATCTCTATTCGACAACTTATATGTTGTGATATCACCTACAATGTTATCCATCCTAGAATTATAGTCACACTTGTTCATTGCTACAGTTGTATTGCCTTTATCAGCATCTAAAATAAGTAAGTTCCTATTATTTCTTAAAAATCTTTCTGTCATATTAACCTTATTTAGTATGAATCTATCCCTGTTTGTCAAAGTTTCTTTATTTAAGTGGTTGTCAATAATACTTGTGAATCTATTCCTTGCAATCTCCTGTTCTTCTTTGCCTGTCGACGTCTGTATAAAATCCTCACCTTCTGCTATAAATTTTAAAGTCGGGAAATTATTCTTTTTTACTGGAAGTGCATGTTTTTTCCGCAATGAAAGAACCCATTCAACTTCTGTTGGAATGTTAAAATCTGATTTATTCACAAACCACTTTTTGTTTTTCTTAATACCCATATCTCTATTTTGTAAACTAATAAGGCAATTAAACTTTTTAATATGTGCCTTTTTTGTCTGTAAACTCAAAATGTTGGCTAATCTATCTTGATGTTCAATAAATGAGTTGAATTGATGTCTTGAAAGAAAGTAAGTTAAACTATTTTTAATCCATTCCAATTCTCTAGAAACTTGTTTCAGTATTTCATGTTGTTTCCTAATGGCCAAATTCAGAATCTTGTTTTGGAAAAATTGGACATCCTTTGATATTGATTGTTGAAAGTTTGGGATCCAATTTACCTCGAATAGATTAAAAATATTTTTAGTAGAATTCCTAATAAATTTTGGAATTATACCTGTGTTCCGGCATCTTATTAAAAATGTTATAGATGCCTTCACTTTCACAATCTTGCTCCTAATACTCTTATATCTATTAACCCTCCTTCTGATTTCTTGATGTCTCTTAAATATGTTGTAGTTTTCCATTAGAAAACTTTTAATTATTCTGATGTGCTCTCAGTCTTTAGATATTTGGTTATATTTCTTCGATCTTTTTTAATATGTTTTTATATTTATTAAGCTTTAGATCTTATTTTTTATAAAAAGAAATTAACAAATTTTATTTATTCCAATATTTCGTTGCCACAATGGGTAACTTCTTCAGGGAAAATATTTTTTTATAATAATTGACAGTGAAAAATTTTTTTATAAAAGGCCAATATCCTATTTTATGAGTTCTCCATCTTATGAACTTTGCAAATATATTACAAATATTTTAAAGAGATTAACAGAAAATTCTAAATATAATGTAAAAGATTCTTTGCATTTTAAAGAAAAGACAAAGGATTTAAGGATTCGGAATGATGAAAAATTAATTTCATTAGATGTTGTGTCTTTATTTCCAAGTATACAAATAGATATAGCTTTAGACATTATTAAAGAAAAATGGGAAACATTTAAGGATTATACAAAGATTGAGAAGGATTTATTTCTACGTATTGTTAAATTTTGCATAACAGACAATAGATATTTTAAGTATAATAATAAAATATATATCCAACAAAAAGGACTTCCTATGGGATCTCCAGCATCTCCAATTATAGCTGACATTGTTATGGAGAAGTTATTAGATTGTTGTATTGAAAAATTAATTATAAAACCGAAAATTCTTACAAAATACGTTGATGATTTGTTTTGTATAATCTCAGATCAATCAATTAACAATTTATTGACCACTTTAAACTCATTTCATAATGATATAAAATTTAAAATTGAAAAGGAATGTAATTCTAAAATTCCTTATTTAGACACACTAGTAATGAGAAAGGGAAATAGATTATATATAGATTGGTATCAGAAACCTACTTCATCAGGAAGAATTATCAATTATTACTCTAAACACCCAAAGAGGATAATAATCAATACAGCAAAGAATCTAATTCAAAGAGTTCTGAGGATTAGTGATATAGAATTTCATAGGTAAAAAAAAAAGAAAAGATAAAAGAAATTTTACTTAATAATAATTACCCTATTTCTTTGATATATGGATTAATAAGGCAATATAAAAACTGCAATAATTTGAACAGAAGAGTAATTACTGAACCAAAGATTTATAAATCACTAACTTATGTTCCTCTTTTGTCTGAAAGAATTCAAAATTCTAATATTTATGATAGTAAAAAATATATAATAGCACATAGAATGCATAATACATTAAATAGATTATTTAGCAAAACCAAAGATAGAATAGACAAATCAGAAATATCAAATTTAGTATATAAAATACCATGTGGAGGTAATGATACTGAAAATTGTAATAAGGAATATGTAGGTACTACAAAAAATAAATTAAAAACTAGAATTTCTGGGCACAAATCTGATCAAAAATACAGACACATCACTCCAACACAAAAAACGGCATTATCATTACATTGCAGAGACAAAAATCATTATCCAGATTTTAATAATACATTGATTTTGGATAAAGAAAATAATGTCAGACGTAGATATATGTTAGAAATGCTACATATTATAAAAGTTCCATCATCACAACGAATAAACTACAAAACAGATACACTAAATGTTGCACAATGTTATAGACATTTAGTTAATAGATAACAGAATGTAAAACATTTTTCATACTGTAAACGACACCAACATTTAAAATAAGTTTTTTGTTATCTGTTTTTTTGAGTTAAAATATTATTTTTTCAATGTATAACAAACTTCATATTACAATTTTTTGAGTATTTTGATTTACCGCCTTTTATAAAAAAAATTTTCATTGTCAATTATTATAAAAAAATATTTTCCCTGAAGAAGTTACCCATTGTGGCAACGAAATATTGGAATAAATAAAATTTGTTAATTTCTTTTTATAAAAAATAAGATCTAAAGCTTAATAAATATAAAAACATATTAAAAAAGATCGAAGAAATATAACCAAATATTATGTATTAATGTAATGAGTATGAATATATTAAGTATAATGTTCAAATTAATTCCATATTAAAGTCATGGCACTGCTCCTATTATTATCAGAGTATTACATTTCAATATTAAAAAAGCATTAATAACACTGTAAGTAAAATTTTAATTTTCGAAATGACACAGAAAAACCCCGACATCCCAAGTAATACATAAATGATTTTTTTACCATTTTTCTTTATTAACGCCCGATCAAAAAAGGGGTGTTATAAGTTTGTAGTGTGTACCTTTGTGTCTGTACGAGTCCATATACAAACCAAACGGCTGGACCGACTTTGATTTTGTCTGTCTGGAAGGTGGCTTCATCGAGAGTGTTCTTAACTATGTTTAAAGAAAATCGGTCCAGCCATTTAAAAGATATCACATCTGTACTATATATATATTCTGTTGAATCTGTATGTCTTTGACGCCGTAGCTCCCAAACGTCTAGGCTGATTTAAATTTAATTTCGTTTGAAAGGTGACTTGTTGTTATATCTTCTAGTCTATACTTGAAGCAAATTGGTCCAGCAGTTTGGAAGTTATCGGGTTTTTTTAAAACTTTTTATTTTTGTTATTTGTTTTACATTCATAATTTTGTATTAATAAAACTATGTATTAATGTATATCTCATTTTCAAATTGGGTTTTCTCAATATAAATTTGGATTTTCTCAATTTCATTTTGGTTTTTCTCAATATCAATTTGGATCTTTCAATATCAATTTGAATTTTCTCGATATCAATTTGGAATTCTCAATATCAATTTGAATGTTCTCAATACCAATTTGGAATTCTCAATACCAATTTGCATTTTCTCAGTATCAATTTTGATTTCTCAATATCAATTTGAATTTTCTCAATATTAGTTTGAAGTTCTCAATATCATTTTAAACTCTCTCAATATCAATTTGGATTTCTCAATATCAATTTGGATTTCGCGCTATCAATTAGTATTTTCCCAATATCAATTTGGATTTCTCATTATCAATTTGAAATTCTCATTATCAATTTGTATTCTCTCAATATCAGTTTGGAATTCTCGTTATTAATTTGTTGTTTCTCAATATCACTTTTGATTTCTCGATATCAATTTTTATTCTCTCAATATTAATTTCGATTTCTCATTATCAATTTGTATTCGCTCAATATCAATTTGGATTTCTCATTATCAATTTGTATTTTCTCAATTACAAGTTAAAAAGGTGTAGTACGAGTACTTTCGGCGCAAATTTAATTTTCTTTAAAGAACACACACACACTCGCAATTTTTCTTATGTATATACATATGTATTTCAAACAAGATCGGTTAAGGATTCTACCTATACATGTGTATGCTTGAGGTGCAACTATTTTTGTAACTTTTCTTAATATGAAAAAATTAAAATTCAAAACAAGCTTTTTATGCTGAGCGCACAATATTATACCCACGATAAAGGTGATAAACCTTATGTGTAAAAGTACATACATACATACGTGCATATAATAATACACTTCCATAAGTACATACATACATACATACATATAATACTTACACACACATACATACATGAATAATACACAAAATAAAAACTGCACCCTTTTACTTATTTCCCACTTTCAGAATTTTAAAAGTCAATAACATTAAACCGTACAACCATGAAAAATCAGAGGAAAATAAACACTCGCATAATTTATTTAAGAATATGGCAAAATAAGTGTGCGACTGACTGAATGACTGACTGACTGTTTGTATACCTTACTTACCTAGTAATTTAGTTTCAACAAATAATCCATTACTTATACAAAAAAGGATACAAAAATCCTTTTTATGCTTAAATGCGTAATAAGAACATGCACATGCGTATCATTATCGTAAAAATATTCACATACACATGCATGTGTAGTATGTGTGTGTGTGTGTGTGTGTGTGTGTGTGTGTGTGTGCAAGTGTCAAGTACACATGCATACACAAGTATATCCACACATATGTATATCAGGAAAGTGCTTAAGATTATTTGCAGTGACATAAAAAAGTGTTAGAGTGAGTTTTATTTTTAACGCTTGACAGCCTACTCAACAGCGCTTGTCAAAGCTAAAGTGGGTTGAAATTATGAATTTTCCTAAGGAAACACGTTCTAAACTTAACAATTGTGTTCGCATATTGCTCAGAAAATATAATGGAAAAACGTTCACAATAAGTGTCGAAAGTAGAAAAAAAAAAATTAAGACAAGTTAGGCGAGGTGAGATTGAAAGGAACTCAGATATACCGAATTATTGTTAAAAACTTTATTCTTAACTCAGCTTTAAAACTGCTTTGCTGCACTGCCCTAGAGCATCATACATGAAATGATTAGTTAAAACTGGATAAGATACACATACAAACGTAAACAATCTTGAAACCCGAAAGAAAGTTTTATTACCGATACGGTGTGGACATATTGAAGAAATCACAAAAATATTAAAATTATTGCACTGTGCTTAAATGAACAGGTACAAGTGTCTGTGTTTTCATTTAAAAGCTTATGCATACTCGTATTTTTCCACACCAGACCATGATATAAATATAGAAGGTACTTCCATTTGCTAAATTTTTCTTGACATTCACCATCTGACAAGTATGATGATTATGATGTTTCCGGTTAAATTATGCTACCGTACGAATTTGATATTTCTTCTCTGTTCCCTGTTTGTTTGAAAATTTTATTCAAAAATTGCTTCAAAATAGTTTTTATAAAATACAGAAAATACAGAATGTATAAATGTAATTAGTTAAAAATTTGGAGAAAAAACATAGTGATATAAATATTTTTATCATTCTGGAAAGCAATGAAATGTATTGTAATCCAATCAAATTGAGTTTATGTACATACTATATGTATTTATGTTGTATTAAAGAAAGCAAAAATTAGATGCACATTTCAAGCTGTACAAAATATTATAAAAATATGAGTGTAGCATTTTTTAAGTTCCCTGCATTACCTGGTGCTCGTCCACAGTACCTAGGATCCTTCAAAATCTGTGGAATAGACTTGCCAAAAGAGCCGATCGGATATTTAAGATATTTTATAAGAAAAGGTTGTTAAAATCAACAAGAAACGTTGGTTGAATAAAATCTGGTACCAATCAGTATTTGTTAAACTCATTGAAAATTCATTGTCAATTAATCAAAATCATCAATCAATCTGGTTTATCAAGGTCAAATTTAAATTAAAATGTAGTTAAAAGATTTTCTTTAGGCAGAAAACTTAGAAAGATGATAAAAGTTATTACATAAACACTTTTTGAACTTCACCGATATGTACTCGTAGTTATGTACATCACTTTATTTATTCTAAAATTTTTGCTAAGATAATTACACATTTTTATAAAAAGTTTCTAGGGTAAGATTTAATTTTTTTTATGATATGGGAACATAATTATTTTATTCTCTCAAAATACAAACTTTAAAGATCCTTATTTTTCAAAAGAGAGAGAGAGAGAGAATGGAAGTACCTCCTATTTTTATACCATGCACCAGACTGTCTAATGAGTTTTTTGTTCTGGCCACTCATTCATTATTATTGTTCAACATTTTTTTTTTGTTTAAGAAAAGTAACACTCAGGCAATGAATGCCTACTAATATTACACATTCTTTAGGAAAGGGATAGTGATAGAGAAGACAGGTAGGTGGTGAAGGAAGAGATAGAGGAAAGTTTCATTCTTTTACAACTCTACTTTTTGCACGTTTTTTTAATAATGCAGTGTTGCAGCGCCATTTTATTGGTTATTTGACTTCGCCGATGATTCTGCTACACCACGAAGGAGGGCGCTCTGATGATACCCGTACATTAGGATTAGCATCTGCTGAAGTCGGTATATTTCAGTGACCAGTAACTATGCCTGCATCACTTGAACTTTCCTACAACAACTGATACAACACAACAACTGATTGAACATTTTTCTTTATAAATTTAAAAAGAATATTAAAGTTTTAAATTTAATCCTCGTAAAGAAATGTAGACAGACCATTTTAAATTATTGTAACTTTTCATAAATCAGATTAATTCATATTAAATTATACTTATAATTACAAGGCTTACGGCCCTTTTCACAATGTACAATTAAAGGCTAACAGAGACTTTAACGGCAACTTTTGTATGAAGAACTATCAGTTAAAGTTAACGTTAACTCTTAACCATACATTGTGAAAAGGGACGTTACACAGTTACAATTGAAAATTTAAGAAAGTTTCATATCCAATGGTCAGAATTTTATAGATGACCTGTATTTTATAGATGGATATGAAAATGCTATCCTCCCGTAGTGTGAAGCCATTGCTCACAGTTGAATATGAGCGCAATCGTGTGATCACTTGTAAGCAATATTTGCCAGTGTTCAGGAGCAATGCGAACGAGTTCTTGTGAACGAAACATATATCCATCACAATGCACCAGAGACCAAAATGCAAATAGCTTAAGGTGGACTAAGAACAGCTACACGATACACCATAGTCTCCAGATTTATACCCATGCGACAATTTCGTGTTTTCAAATTTAAAAAATTTGCTAGTTAATAAGAAATTCGGATTAAACTAAGAGGTCATCATTGAAAAAAAAAACGTCAGTTTTGGGGGCCTTGAGCCATCTAATTATTTGGAGGGAATGAAAAAAAAAACTAGAAATACACTGGAATAAATCTATGTCAGTATAGAATAAATAAATAATAAAATTTATTATTCGACATATCGACGGCTCCATTCTAAAACATGCTAAGTCAAAATAGCTAGTTTTGAGATAAACGCCTTCAAAGTTTATTGATGATATCTTGGTAATGTTATGAGATAGAAATTTTAGACTTCTTGTAATCATATAATAATTGCAATAGAATTTTTTTAGTTTATTTGAACTTTATAAATTTGTTGTAGATCATAGTTAAAAGTGACTTAGAATACTTAAGATTGTCCTCTTAGTAGACTTAGCATCCATCTGGTGGTGCTTTCTCACCTACAATGGCCATCTAAGTGCATATAGCATGTCTTAGTTTGGAGAAAAATTTAAATAAATTTTTTTTAAGTACTTAATTGCAAACTAAATCATGCTAAGTGTACTTGCAACATTTAAAACGAGGGTTTTCAAACATAAAAAATTATGCTAAGTACATTCTTGCTCATAACTTTTGATAGAATAGTCCGATTACTATCAAAAGTTTACATAATCTAAGTTAATAAACGATGAATTCTGAAATGCTATTCCCAGCATAACATGCTATGTCGACTTAGCATGTTTTGGAATGGGGCCGTCGATATTGTCATAAGTTTATTTTAATTTGAAATTTATTTGACATTTATGCATTTCATTGTTGCTGTAACAAATCGTCAGTAGATTTCAACCACACATTTTGAACAGTCACAAATCTCTTGTCTTATCACTTTTGTGCCAGTTAAAAATGTGTAGTTGAGCCTACTGACGATTTGTTTCAGCAACAATTAAATGCACATAGACAAAGCTGAACCACCAGCAAATAAATATCAAATTAAAACAAACTTATGACAATATGTTGAATAATAAATATCTTAAATGTTAAAGAATTTATTTAGCGGTATCATTTAAGAAATCAAAGGACCTTAAATTCTTCAGCACTTCCTGATAATAACTTTTTTCCAATAAACCCTTAGTTTAAAAGAAAAAGTCCTATAATATAAATACTACACTGGGTGATACTAAATATGTGCAAACACTATACATATGAATACATACATATGTATATGTGCCCTTAATTATGAAAGTGGTCTAAGTCATACATTTCTTTGCTCGAGATATTTAGTAGACTAGATTTGAAAAAATTAGAATATGTTCTTATATTGTGCAACATTTTAATTTAGACTTGTACTAGTCTCGATTAATATAAATTTATTAAATATTTACTATATATAAATTGAATTTTTTTTTAAGATTAAATTAATATTTCGAAGCAAAAATGCATATGACTTAGACCACTTTCATAATTAAGGACACATATGTCGATATGCAAGATTAAAGTAGGCGTGTCTGAGGAAATCACGATAAATTGCTTTTTATTTGGTTTTTTTTTTGAAAATGTAGGCCGTCCAAATATAAAGAAAGCCGTAAGACCGTAATCAATTGGTGCAATTTTTTTTTACTTAATCAAAAGTTTCTTACTTTGGCGTGGTTTGCAAAATACTTTTCGCTTTATATTATAAAAAGATACTGGGAACTCGAATGGTAAATTTTAGATATCTTAACTGTTTAAATAGAATTTAGATTAAGTATTTAGATTTTCAATTCACAAGCAATTTCTAACTTTCGTCTCTTTTTCCATTTATCCATTTTAGCCAACACATTAAAATAAAGAGCAAAAAGAAATTTAATTTTACCAAACAAACACATTAACATATAAAGTGAAATGCAGATTTTAAACCTAAACTTTGCAAGGGTGTGAACATTACAAATATGTATGTATGTATGTATCATTCGTTTTCAAGAACACAAAGTATTCGAAAACACAATCGATATTTCAGAAAAACTTTCTGTTCGCGCGGTGGTAGTGAATTTAATAGCATAAATAATAATAAGTTAAAAGTGTGTATAAAAAAAGGATATGCCATTTGAGAGAAAATATTTCTATTACATTTATTATGTCTCATAATTTGGGTTAAAACCTTTTAAATTTTGCCAGAAAAGGGTCAACTTGTTAAATTACGTAGCAGACATTTTGCCCCTTCTGTGGTTGGTAATGTTACACCAAAGTTGCTTTCAGTTATGATTTAGGAAGAAGCCGACGAAAAGCAAAAAGGAAGTGAAAGCAAAAAGGACCCTTAACAAAAAATATATGTATGTATGTATATTAATAATAAGAAACATAAGCTTCGTCATGTTCTGCATGCTGTCCTAAAAGTTTTACCAATATAATATTCACTTTTTGGGAGCAAACAAGTGCTAACTAAGGTCGTTACGAGTCCACTTAATAGAGAACCAAATAACAGCACATAAATATGTAATTATATTTTATTTTATAATACATATTAATGATTTCATTTACGTGCTCACAAACGTAATGCAATAAATAACAATTGTTATGTAAAATGATAAGAACGTTTTTTCTTATTTCTTTTTGCAAACGTTTACTTTTGTGCGATGCAAGCCAAACCTCTTCCCCAAACTGGTGCTTTCAGAAGGTCTGATATAAATTTTCACTTGCAAGTACTCCATCCATCTATCCATTACTAAAATTCCTAAAGATTTTTATATTAAATAAATTTTATTTATTTATTTTATTTATATGATTCCATAAAAAGTGTTGCTACATATCTATTTGGTTCTTCCATACTCGCACACATAACATTTGCATGCATCTGGATATGTTTGTGTAAACTATTCGTATTATAAAATGGAATATTAAATTACTAAAATCAAATTCTCCACGGATGAATAAAATTCTTCAAATATTTTTTTTCTAATTTGAAACGACAGATCAATGTCCTTTGCACTCAGTTAATATTGAATACATTTTGTAGCAGTGTTGCCAGCAATTTTTTTGAGACAGTCATGTCGCAGAGAGAGAAAAAAAAGAGAACATTCAAAGTAGAGGTGGAAAACTATCGATAGTCTCACTATCGAAAGTTTTCGATAGTTTGAAAAACTTTATCGATATATCGTTTCAAGACTATCGAAAGCTAGAAAAACCATCGATATATCGACGATACTATCGTGATAGCATCGAAGTTGTATGGTTCTCGTATAATCTACGTATTTATTTACACTAAAAATTCAAAACACAGTATTTTTAAACAAAACAAAACAAAATAAAATAGAATTTTATTTATCTGTTCGATAGATAACAAAACTAAATTAGTTGTATGATAAATAAGTGTGATCAGTGGAAGAAATTTTCGGTCATCCAGATATTTTTGTTTATGAAAAGCAACATATTTTCTATTTTTTTGCCTTTAGTGGTGTACCATTTACTATCGATAGTGACTAAAAACTATCAATAGTTTTCAAGTATTAATCGATTGCAGAAATAAAACATCGATAGTCACAAAATAAATTAACTATCGATACTATCGATAGTGCCATCGATAGTTTTCCACCCCTAATTCAAAGCACATTCACAAGGTAGTAGCATAAATCACCTGAGCTATTTTTTATTCAAATTAAAGTTCATCGCAAACTTCAAAAATTCTTTACGAAAGAGAAATTAAAAAAATGTTAAAAAAAAAATTCAATATGAAAAATATTTTATTAAAAAAATTCTGTGAAAACAAATTTAAAAATATGAAAAACTATTAAAAATTTTTGAAAAGTGCTAAACGTTGCAAAGTTTGTTAGTGGCAGCTGCCGTGCAGAAATATTTTCAAATTTATGTGATTAATTTTTATTATTATTATGTTAAACAAATTCTATTTTTGAAGTTTTGGATGAACTAAAACCCATGTTGTTTTTTCTTTGTTGTATTTTTTCATTGTTTTTGTAATCCTGATATTACCTGGAAATGAATATGCCTTGATGCGTGCCAAAAAAAATTAAAACGCCTAAACATATCCCACATTATGCTTTACCACAAAATTATATTGCCACACTTGTAACATAAAAACATTTTAACAAGTAACACCACATCTCCACACGAAATATTTATTTCCGAACATAAGCAATAACGTCGGCAGAGTGACGTCACAAATATGTACATGTTACTGCATATTGAACATAAATCTAAAAATTTCGCTGTGCATAAATACATTACCTTAAGCGTTTTTGTGCTTGTTTCATTTATTTTTATTTAAGATTTGCCGAATGCTAATAAGTTTAGGCAAATATTTGCATACATACATATTTTTTTTATTGATTTTAAGATAAAAAAGGTAAATATCTTTTTATTGAAATAGCAAACTCAGCCAAATTTGATAGTTTATTTCCAACATAATTGCTTGAAAATAACTTTGAACAATTATTTCTCAATGTATGTACAAATAAATATTTTTGCGGTCCACACGTGAACATATTGTGTTGGAAATAGAATTTCATAGATGAAAACATAATTATTTCCAAGTTTATTGCGCGTGGAGATCCCCAGTAAGAAATTTATTATTCGACATATTGTCAGAATTTTATTTTAATTTGAAATTTATTTGCTGGTGGTTCAGCGTTGTCTATATGCATTTCATTGTTGCTGTAACAAATCATCAAAACGTGTGGTTGAAGTCTACTGATGATTTGTTACAGCAACAATAAAATGCATATAGGCAACGCTGAACCACCAGCAAATAAATTTCAAATTAAAACATTTTAACAAGTTTTTTGCTGATTAATGAAAACGATCGGAATCTGAAGCACCGAAATGAAATTTGAACGGAAAGGTAAATACGAAATGAAAACCATTCCGAACGGAACATGTGGCACGACTGATAACTATCACAAAGAACGGAACTAGTAAATAACCTGTCTAAAAGCGCTTGAGTTAGACATTGAACTTTTTGAGAGACTGTCGCAAAAACGTCTAAAAACTGAATTCCGAGTAAATAATACAAAAGTGAAATTTCTTGTTTCGCTCATGACGTTTCAGTTCGTTGCTGATGTTTATAATTTTGAAATTATTTTTTCAATATTACAAACTGAAATGCAATGTAAAGATAAAACGGCTATCAGAGGCAGCAAGTTCTTTCGTATATTCAATTATAAAATGGATACTATTGCAAAAATGATGTTCTACTCGTATTTGTTATCACAAATAAAAAATGTCGAAATTTTAATCAAACGGCATGACTGATTCCTACAACGAACGGTTAAGCAAACGTACACCCATGCACATACTCGTATATATAAAAACTCGTTGGGTCATTGAGCCACCACCCCCGTGTCTGCTTACAAATGTGTGTTGTCAGTATCGCATAAACAAATATCATTATAATATGACTTGCTTATACTATGCACATATGCACATACATATATCGATTATTATCCCTGTGCACATCCATACGGACTTATTTATATAACAACATACCTAAACAGTTTAGAAAAAAAAAATACGTTCTGTACTCAACAGGCAGTGGGGTTCGATGGTACGAGTACGTGTGAGATATATTTGATTTGACTGTTGTGTTTTGGCAAGAGTTATCAATTATTCAAGTGTAAATTGTTCGAAAAAAAGTAAATGTTTTTTTTTTTTTTGGTAAAATGGTTGTGATTTATATCAATCATAAGATCTATAAGAAGAAGTTTAAAGTTTAAAATAATGTTTATACCAATGTGATGAATTCTTGAACACATATTCAATATTCAAATATTTTATCCTTCATCCGGTTGAAGGAAAATAGCAAAATTAGGTACGCGGTGACGGGGCACACAGAAAAACTCAATTTCCAATTCAAAATTCTCTGAATCAAATAATAATTTGCTCAAATCAGGTCCTGCAAAGAAATTTGTAATTTAAAATGTAAAAACTTGTATTGATTTGTTTGAGAAAAAAACATGATTTTTCAACCAACGAATTGTGTTATTCAAACAAAATTTTTGCAAAAACTAAAAAACAAATAAATGTTCTCTAGAGTATGCAATTTCCATATTTGAACAGAAATCTTCTCTAAACAATCGGGTTTCAAATGTAACTTTGTATGAATTAGAATTTTTCACTCCATACAGTTTTTTGTATAAAATTAAATTGGGACAAACAATTTACTGGAACAGCAAAAAATATTTACTGAAACTAAACTTTATTTCAAACAAACGTTTGTTCGAATTTTTTTTGGGAATTATATTTTCTGCTACAACGTAGGGAAAGTTTTGAAATGGAGCAGAAATGAAGGGAAAACATTAGTGCTAAAGTAAAAAATAAATAAAACTTTAACTTAGAAGATCTAAATGTTTTTAAAATAATTTATTATATAATGTTTAAATATTTTACAGTTGTTTCACTTTTAAAATACAATACGCATATGTAAATAATAAAAAAAGTACAGATTACATCGGCTCAGCCGGGAAAATGGAGCTGGTATCAAAGTGAAATCAAGAACTTCGCATGTCTTATTTGAAATGTAAAGTTTAAAAAGTTTAATTTTTCAGGAGAGCCAAAAATAGGTAATTTTGAAACTGCATTCTCAGTATAAAAACTGTTAAAATTTTTTTACACTATCATACGAGTATAGATATTAATAATGACAATATTCCAACTAATTTTTACGAAATTTCCTCAGGAAGCAGAGCCTAAAAAAATAAATACTATAAACATTGAAATTGTATTCTGAAAAAACAAGTTATGTCAATGTAAGTGATTATCTACCTTCACTATTGTTTTCACGTTTTTAGTCACTTTTTCTTTTGTTAAAATTAACTTTTTTATTTATCTTTGATATTTTTCAGCACAATCTAAATTTTTTTTAAAAATAAATTACGTATTTGACAAGGTTTGAACAAATATGTATGTTGTTTGGTTTTTTATTTCAAAATATTTTCAAACTTGAATATTACTTGAAAAAATGCTTGACTTCAACTTTGCTTCCAGTTAAATTTCAAGTGCTTGAATTTTAATGTTTTGAGTGCTTATTGGGAATTTATTGCATATTCAATTTGTGTTTTTGCATATTTATTTTAAAATAAAATTTTTGGTATACCTTACTCAACTGTTTTTTAGCACTAGCAAAAATAATTATGTAATTGAAACACTTTATACTTTATAGTTGTAAGTTCTCCTTAAAGCCTGGTACGGAGTTCATACGGAATTTCAGGTTCAGATACAAGTCTATGTAAAAAAAATTACGGAAATTCAGGTTGGTAAATTTCATAAAGAAATTTCCATTTGCCAGTACGGACTTTCAAAAGAAAAATACACAAAATTTTTTAAATATATTGCCTATCTTAGGGATTTAGAAATATAAGTGGAGACTTTTTTCAGTCAACTGATACAAAAATTAATGTGCAAACAATTGTTTGGTGACGGAATTTTTGACATTTCTAATTTTTATCAAATTGTAATTAATTTCTAATGTTTTTGTGCATTGTAAATTCAAAAATAAACAAATTTGTGCTTATGCAAACATAATTCTACACAAAAGCCTACACTATTATTTTTCCGTGTAGAAATAAATGTAAATTTACAAACCTGAAATTCCGTAAGAACTCCGTACCGGGCTTTAACATTAATTTTTGTTTTAGTTGACTGAAAAGAGTCTCCACTTATATTTATAACATCCCTAAGATAGGCAACAAATTTTAAAATTCCGTGTACTTTTCTTTTGAAAGTCCGTACTAGTAAATGGAAATTCCTTTATGAAATTTACCAACCTAATTTTCGTAATTTTTTTACATACAGTTTGTATGAGAACCTGAAATTCCGTATGAACTCCGTACCAGGCTTTAAGGAGAACTTACAACTATAAAGTATAAAGTGTTTCAATTACATAATTATTTTTGCTAATGCTAAAAAACAGTTGAGTAAGGTATACCAAAAATTTTATTATAAAATAAATATCCAAAAAAAAAAACAAATTGAATATGCAATAAATTCCCAATAAGCACTCAAAACATTAAAATTCAAGCACTTGAAATTTAACTGGAAGCAAAGTTGAAGTCAAGCATTTTTTCAAGTAATATTCAAGTTTGAAAATATTTTGAAATAAAAAACCAAACAACATACATATTTGTTCAAACCTTGTCAAATACGTAATTTATTTTAAAAAAAAAATTAGATTGTGCTGAAAAATATCAAAGATAAATAAAAAAGTTAATTTTAACAAAAGAAAAAGTGACTAAAAACGTGAAAACAATAGTGAAGGTAGATATGCAGAAAATTATCATAAGAAAACTTGTCGATTGCATTTCCTTTCTATATTAAATGCATTGTTTTTGAAGCTTGAAATATACTTGAATTCAATTGTAATAAAAGGTGGAATTACAGTATAATTCAAGGCTTGAATTAAACTGTAATACAATTGAATTGTTCGAATTGAATTCAAGTTCCCATTTCACTGGAGAATGCTATTGAAATAAATTGTAAATCAAGCATAATTTAACCCTTGACAATTGAATGTGTGACTTGAATAACAATTGTTTTACACTTGATTTCAAGCAAAATTGCTTATTGGGTTATATTGTGCACAAAGAACAAAAATTAAATCTGAACTAATATTGTTCATAAAAAAACATAGTTTTTTAGGTCCACAAAGAATGGTAATGCATTGTAAAATCTCACTGTATAAGTTTTTCACTTGCGCAGATTGTGATAACTTCTTTTTTTATGACAATGTACAGAAAAACGTTGTTGTATCATGATATTTTGGCAATAAATAGCTAGTGATGAATTAGGTTTTTATTTTAATGGGAAATACCATCACAAAGTCTGGTACGGAGTTCGTACGGAATTTCAGGTTCAGATACAAGTCTATGTAAAAAAAATTACGGAAATTCAGGTTGGTAAATTTCATAAAGAAATTTCCATTTGCCAGTACGGACTTTCAAAAGAAAAATACACAAAATTTTTTAAATATATTGCCTATCTTAGGGATTTAGAAATATAAGTGGAGACTTTTTTCAGTCAACTGATACAAAAATTAATGTTCAAACAATTGTTTGGTCACGGAATTTTTGACATTTCTAATTTTCATCAAATTGTAATTAATTTCTAGTTTTTTTGTGCATTTTAAATTCAAAAATAAACAAATTTGTGTTTATACAAACATAATTCTACACAAAAGGCTACACTATTATTTTTCCGTGTAGAAATAAATGTAAATTTACAAACCTGAAATTCCGCAAGAACTCCGTACTGGGCTTAATCGAGTAAATTTCGCTTCTCTCTATGAAATCTTCATGTGCTGACCACGCTTATATCAACTATTATCTGCCAATTTGATTAGAATATCGAAACAGGGGTTAAATGATGCGATTCCATATCGAACAAATTTTCATACAATTCCAATTGTCTGTATAGAACTTTCGATTGATATCGAATGCCGCCAAGCCTAAAAACTGGCTATAAATTTCACACAATTTAGTGTAAACTTTTCCCGCATTTTACTAAAATAAAAAGTGAGAATTGTCTATAAACTTTCAAAATGTTATTGAGAATTACGTATGTAAAAATAATGAGTTAAAAGCAGCAAACAAAAATGTTTAAATTCACAGCAAACCTTCTTTTGAATTTTGAATCTCCCTATTTTTCTTACAAACAAAAATTCTTCATGTTAATACTTTAGATGGATGCTACGTCTGAAAAATACATGTACTTTGGTATTTTTGCGTACTTTTTCCAAATATGTATGTATTTTCAATACGTCTGTTTATGTGGAAAGATATTACAAAGTTTTTTACATTCTAGATGAAGAGATAAAGGAGGAGAAATAGTTCTGTGCTTAAATTTAATAATTCTATGGTTTCTTACGTACAAATAAATAAATTGAAATTAAAAAAAAAAAAGTTCTCTGATGACTTTGATGCTGTGCACTGTTTTCAATATTTTCATAAACTCAGAAAAAGTGACCTAAATTCCTGTCAAAAACAGTTTCAACAATAACCACTGAAAGTGCTATTTGAGAACTACAACAATGTGACCACAACATACAAACATATGCACGTACTCATGGAAGTACTCATTCACATAAGTTTGATGTAAATACTCAAATGTACCTCAAACATTGTGCCAGTAAGTTTAAAATATACAACAGAGAGTAAATCCTATGTTTATTCGATATACAACGCACGCACTCTTACACACTCGTACATCCATCCATACGTTTGTTTGTGCTTATTTTGCAGGTCTACTTACAACACTAAACATGCCAACGACATACTTAAACTTGTTGAAAAGTTGAAAGAATTGTCATAAAAATTCTAAAAGTGAAAAAAAAATAATAAAACTGTTCTCGCAAATTAAGGATTAAACAATTATGGACATGAAATTGTAGTTACTGCAATTTAAAAATTAAGTTGAGAGTTTGCAAAAATTATTGTACATTTGCTTCGTAGGTCTTAATATATTTTTTAATTTGCACTGCAGAGCCTCAATAAGGATTAGGACATCAAAAATCATTTGTTTCATCTAAAATGGATTCATTCAAATGGTGCAATTCGTTCGAAACGTCTAAATTGTCATGTATCTGTGTGAAATAGTTTTCACACACATACATTGAATTTTTCATTTATATTTCATAGAAACAGCAAATCAAATCATACTTGCTGAACGAATGAATAAATTACAACAGTTTTTTTAATATGTTTTTTATGCATTAGTTCCCTATTTTTCTTACAACATCTATAGTAAATCAGTACAGTTTTACTACGAACATTTCTCACAGTGTGGTGATATATTCAATAGTAAGTCAGTACAATCTCACTATTGACATTTTCGCCATATGGTCCCACAAGAACTACCTAGTCCGTATTGACTACTGACAGATTTCGTATGACAAGCCTGTGTTAAATGTCAATAGTAGAAAGCATTAGTTGGGGTATAATTTGTCAGTAGTACTGGTGACATCGTCAATAGATAATCATTATAATTTTGCTATTGACATTTCCTGCAGGGTAGTTTTTCATTTATTTTATAAACACTCACATATGCATACTAATTTCTTTTAATGTACGTGTGTTTTTTGACAGTTCATCTCATAAGATTGTTGTTATAGGATTTCTTATAACAACGCTCTCATAAAAAATTTTATAAGATTGAAATAACACTAATTTGAAGTCAACACAATTGAAAATTCAGTCGAAAAAAAACATAATGAAAAACTTTTTTCATTATGATTACGGTTTTACATACTCGTATAAATAAATATTTGTGAAACTTGAAAAATGTTAAACAAAATCGGAATTTTTAATCAAACTTTAGTTAATTTGAATGTTTTCTCCATTCTCCGTTAATACGGAACTCTCGATTCTTTAAACTTTTTCTCTGGTCCCTTGAATTTCAGATTATCGAGAGTCGACTGTATGTGCATTAGCATGTGCGTAGAAGCAATATATGTATATGTTATTGTTTCTTTTATCTTATTTTTTTTGGTACAGCTGTCTTTAAAAATTGATTTAGCTTGATATAAAATATTTCTCCATTTATATTAAGTTAATTGTACTCAAGTGTTTAATTTTGTTTAAATAGATAAGTATATTTTTTATGTCTTTTTAGGCGGAAATATGGAGCGTTTTTATAGCAATTTTGCGGAAAAGCGTGCGAAATTTACAAGCCTGCACAGATGTTGGACTTATAGAACATGTCCTGGCAAGACTTCAACGATCAGAAACTGTTGTGGCAGGTAAGAATCTTGATAACTATACATACAACAATATATATGTATATATATATATATATAAACATGTATATATTCCCAGCAAAAGTTTTGATGGGAAAGCAAAAAGTTAAATTGCTAATAAACATATGAATAAGATATTTTACACTTCTACTCGTACTTTGGCGTTTTAAATCATTATTTAATTATGGCGATGCCATACAAGCTTACAAGCTTAGATTACAAGTGATAATTTGGAAGTGTCAATACCTAGCAGTCATTGAATACACAAAATGCAAAAAAAAAAAAAATCAAACGTCAGCTTGCTGTGATTGAAGTCAAACGTTTTACACACTGGTCACACTTAAAAATTAAAAAAAAAACACACATAGGATTTGAGCATAAAACTATCTGCATGATAAGCACCACGCAGAGAACAATTTATTTAAATTTTTACTTTTCTATATCTACATAACTGCTTTAGAGTAATGCAGACGGTATGTACTCGTAGTTTGTGAGGAAATGTAAGTTGGGCTTAATATATAAAAGTCATTACTAACTTTCTTTCTGGGTTATTAATTTAAATTCATTTCAATTTGATCACAGTTATAACTAAATTGCATATTTTATTGTTTATTAACTTCCCGTTGCCAGTACAAGTTCGGTTATAAAGATAGAATTGTGTGCGTATGTGTATGTGCGTCAATGCCCAGCGGGAAAACTCACAAACCTTCTTACTTCATGCCTTATTAAAGGGCTTCTTAGGATTTTTTTTTTATTCAATTAGTATTCTTATCTAACTGCTAAAAAATGCCTTTATAACTCCGCGACTCTTTCACATAAAAGATAACATACACATTCCACATTCGATTCTATGGGAAGGAAAAAGAAATGGAGTAAACTTTTTATTTTGGTTTTTACTAAACCAAAAGCAAACTACATTAAGGCTCAATCAGACGTGACATAACCATAGCCGTAGAAAACAGCCAAACCAATGGGCAACACTGTATTTGATTACACGTGACTCGCCATAACGCCATAACTCTCACCATGGAAACCAATTGAATTTTGGTTTGGTTATGGCTATTGCATTATGGCTATGTCACGTTTAATTTAAGCTCTAATTTGAAGACCTTTCAGAATCGCTGGCAAAAGAAGCGAGAGCGGAAGGCATACCCCGCAATGACAACTCGTGCAAATAGGATATTAGTATGGAATGTAGCGAGTAGATCTTTTACATCTAAAAGAAGGAGTACAAAGGCCTTCTAGAAGGCATCCTCTCTCCTGCTTTTTCCCGCTGGGTGTGTGAGAGAGTGTGTGTATAATTATGGTGAAGTAAAAACAAATGCTGCAAATTTGTTATGTTATGTTAGAGTGTTAAACAATGTCAAGTCAAAGTTATAATTTTTAACACAATACAAATTTGTATGTATTCCATGTTCAAAATACGAGTATGTTCTTGTACTTGTACGAGAGTGTTTGCAATTTATAAAGATGAGTATGCTTTTCTTATAGATTGAAGAAAGAAACCTTTCTGTCCTAGAAGCACGTCATCTAAACGTGACACACGAATATACAAATAAAAAGAAAGAGGAAGGCAAAAGGACCATGACACTCAAACTAAATTTATTTACACAATAAACTCTCAATTGACAAATCCACGCAACAACTTAATACATTATCCATCTTTCATGTACTACTACTGCTCGTATTTCAAGCGGAGTGTGTATTTTCAAGTGAGTGTTAAATGTTCATAAAGGGTCGTGAACTTAAGTCGAATCGCATACAAACAAACACGTACCCACATTCAGCTGACGAAAACATGAAATAATAAAACAGAAAGGATATAATTAACCAACTTTGAACAGAACGACATGTGTATGTAGACTTGGGTCGAACTCGTTCACTAGTTCATTTTTGCCACAAACCAATGATCAAACCCATTTAAATTACATAGGTTTGATCATTGGTTTGTGCCAAAAATGAACTAGTGAACGAGTTCGACCCAAGTCTATGTGTATGTACATGGCAGTATACGAGGGTGGATCAATAAGTCCGTGACATTTTGAATGAAACACAGTTTTTTTTTGCAAAACAAAAATTTATTTTTCAACATAATCTCCTTTTAACTCAATACACCTAACTTGGTCCAACGTTTCTCCAGTTTGTGTATCCCTTCCAAAAAATAGTATTTGTCGTGGTCCTTAAAATAGGCCTTTGTTTGTGGAATAATTTCTTGTTGGAGTCAAATCTCTTTTGGAACGAGCCATTTATTCAAGTTTGGGAATAATAATTAGTAACTCGGGGCTAAATCTGAGGAATAGAGCGAATGAGGGAGCAATTCGTAGCACAATTAATGGATTTTTGCCATGGAAACTGCACATGAGTTTGTGGTCGATTGTGAGCAAATGAGGCACCCATCTTGCAGAAAATTTTCTTAAACCCAACTGGTCATTTAATATCGAAATCACACTGCCATATAAAATGCCTGTGGCATCAATAATCTCATGCACTTTTTCTCTTCGATCGGCCAACGCCATATTGTGAATTTTTTTGACATTTTCGCGTGTACTGACCTCAATTGGCCGTCCAGAACGTCCAGCGTCATTTGTAGTTGTGCGACCACAACGAAAGTCAGTAAACCACTTTTTACATTGAAATCGATGGTGCAGAGTCCCCATAGTATTTATCGAGCAATTCCTTGGTTTGATTGACGGTTTTTTTTCGCAAAAAATAATGTTTAATTAGCGCTCGAAATTCACTTTTTTCCACTTTTAGAAAAATACACGAGGTTGTATGTTTTGAACAGCTGTTAAACGTTGACAGTAGTCTATTAACATGTGGTACTTGATGGGAAGAGTGTTGTATTTCATATAACTACGAGGGAAGTTCGAAAAGTCACGGACTTATTGATCCGCCCTCGTATGTATGTATGTGTGTATATACTGGTATGAGTATGTCCTAATAGAGAAACACAACTTTGCATACGTATGTAGAACATAACCTAATGGGAAATTAGTTCGAAGAAATGTGCACTTGCAAAAATTTGTGTGGGTATAATAACTTTTGTAAGAATTTTCTTAGTTTTTCGTATTCATATTTCTGTGCATACAGTCACATGCTCATACACCGAACAAGCCAAAACATAATCATGCAGTCATACAGAACAGACATACATACAATATACAGACAGACATACAGTCACGTTAACTGGAATTTATACAAACATGTCAACATGTCAATCTAACCAACAACAAAAGGCAATTAAGCAGATGGTGTTAATGACTTGACGTCTTCGTTTACAAACGCCTCTCTTTTTAGCAAATTACCCAGTGGCCATATACATATACTACATATATTCTCTGTGTGATGGCTTAAGACAAAAATCTTACAAATGCAGTATTAAGTTGGTGCAAATACGTAAATAAATTTCGGAATGTTGGAAGGTACTTGTTAAGAAACGTTAAAAATTCCTCACATATAATATATTTGGATACATGCAGTAAGTGTCTACCATCTCAAGCACTGTAGGGTGCAACATTTGCACAACCTTCTTTTGTTTGTTTAACATTGATGTTGCTAAATGTACTTTAGTATTCTCCATCAGTTGATGAGTGAAACTTTATAAGCCTGCAAGTTTTGAAGCCAATCGGCGGGCAAGACTCGACTCTGCACGAACGTTTCCCGTTCCGAAGTATGTATGTATGTATATGTTATTGTAACTGTGTAGCCAGTAGTCAGTAGTCGTATTTTTCAAACAAGCGATGCTTCTAATTTTCGTTAATTAGTAAAGCATTAAAGAAGCCGATTGTGCCGAATTTTTCTAACATACGTAAGCATAATTCGACGTTGACAAAATTTATTATATTTTTGATGATTTTTCTATATGATTATGATTTGATTATTTTTTTTGGTAAGAAATGATTTTATTCTTTTATATCGATCTGTGAACTTTTGTTCCACATTAAGTCAGGTACAGAGTTCTGACAGAACTGTGGGTAAGAAGTAGGGTTTGGGAAACGGGAATTCCCGGGAAATGTTTGCCTAACATTCCCGGGAAATTTTTGAGATATTCCCGGGAAAACGGGAAATTAAAAATACACGTTATTTCATAAATACATATATAACCCCATATGCAAAAAAAAAAAAAAAAAAAATAACGTGTTCTTCAAGTGTACGTTAAAACCGGGTTTTGTATGAATATTTTGTTTTAATGTACACTTCAAGTACACGTTATTTTTTAGAACTGCTTCTGTATTAACTTTTATTAAAAAAGAATGCTAACATTAATAAAACAATCGAAATTTCGCCAACTTTCACTTAATAAATGTACTTAATTTAGAAAATTAGCTTTTCCCGGGAATTCCCGGAAACGCAGTTTTTTCATTCCCGTTTCCCGGGAAGTGCAAAATAGAAAAAAAAATAAATGCAAAATCGAATAAAGATGCCTGTTTTGTAAATATTTTTGTTTGAGACCTTTAAACTTATTATGTTTGTATATTTTGATTCCCAATTATTGAGAGTCTTCGTTATAAACACACAAAGGTTTATAGCTATTTTCAGCTTTTAACCAAAAAAAAAAAACAAGAAAAAATTTATTTAGATATCTTTCATACCTTTAAAGGTATTTAGATTTTAATTTTAAAATTCTGGTTTTTGGCCTCAACTTTATTCTCGATTTCGTAAATATATATCTCCGTTAATAGCATAGTTAAAATTTAAAAAAAAATTTTATAATTTTTAGGAAAATCCTTGATAGAATGTAGAAGAAATGTTTGATTTACATATCTCAATTCATGTAGCCGTGAAAACATCAAAGTCAAGACATTGAAATGAGAGTGAAAAATGGCAAATTTTTTACAAAAACAGAGTTTAATTGATGAACGTTTTCTCAAACATTTTCGTTTTTCATTTCATTTATTCATCCAAAATAGAAAAACCTAGCCTCATGGCCATAATGGGTTTCACTTATACTACTACAAAGATCTACATCAATTATCACTAAAGTGTAATATGTATGTAAAAATATAAAAAAATAACAATATTATTTAATAAATAATTTGTAACAATATTAAAATTTATATAAAAAAATAAATTTAAAAATATTTAGTATCGAATAAAATAGATAACATTATAAAAAATAAGAAATTTAAAATTCAACAGAATATTAAACAACGATAAGTTTACTAATATTGAGACCTGATACTCAACGTAGTGAAACACTACAAGGAAGAGCTACTCAGTCATTTTTCAAAACTAATCAATATTTCAAAAGAATACACTTCAAAAATGACTACAGTTGAAATTTAGAATTGATTAAACCATTCACGGTACTTCCAGCATTCGAGGAATATAGCGAATTTTTTTACAAATTTAGTTATTTCTTTCAGAACAAAAAACCCAAATAGAGTTCTTCCAAACTCTCTACAAATTACACAACTCCGCGAAATACAACTTTTTGTTTCCCCTTCAAAAATTCATTCCATTTTTTCATATATCAAAGTATATTTAAGCAAACTACATCATTGTTTTATTTCCATCACGCCACAATTTTTATGAGCCAGTATAATTCACCATAACTCGAACGCAGTATATCCGACGTTGAACAAAAACACACCATCGGCTAACTAAGAAAATTTGCTTCAAATTACCTAAATATGCTAAGCTGAAAAAATCAGAGGTTTCTAAGTTATTTGTAAAATAAAATTAAAAAATTAATTGAAGACTTTATTAGTAATTGAGTGAAAACAAACTGATTAATGCCCTAATTCAGTAGGAAGATTTAGGACGTTTTTGATTGAAAATACTTTTGAGTTTTTGTTTTTGAATTCTCTAAACTATTTTCTTTAAAAAATGGTAGTTGTCTTTGATAATGAAAAATAAAAATATAATTACCATGTTTTTAAAACATACAAATTAAATTAAAGAGTATTATGTCCTAGTTCTGTTCGACGATTGTATCGTCTTGTGTATGGACGAAAAAAAGCCGCAGTTGTGATTCTTTAAAACAATTATTATTTATTGTCTTTGCTAGAAGGTTCATGTATTTGCTTTATGATTTTGTTTCAAACATTATATCCAACACATATTTTTTCATATATTTTTCAAACACAGTTTTACTACTGACATATCCTGCTGGGTACTTGTACACAATATACTTACATATATGTATATGCACACTCGACATATGTACGTTGAAGTAGTTTAATATAAACCATAAATTCCTGCTTTGTTATTTAGCAAAATTAGTTAAATTTCATATTTGGTTCGCATAAGCAAACATGTACATTAGGGTGGTAACTATTTTTCTACCAAAATGATGATAAAAAACCTTTTTTAATTTAATTTGGTAAAAAACTTCACGCACCAAAAGCGATCTCTAAATTGTATTTAGTATTTTATATTTATTTTTTAATAACTATTTTTGTAATATGGTAAATACATATGTATATGTATGTGCCCTTAATTATGAAAGTGGTCTAAGTCATATATTTCTTTGATCGAGATATTTAGTATATTACATTTTAACAGATAAAAAAATATTTTTATATATAACTTAGACCACTTTCATAATTAAGGGCACTATGCATGTATTAGAGTTGTTAATTATTCGTGTTTTATATTTGCTCGAATGAAATTTCATTATTTTTATCTTGTTCGATCAGAGGAATAATTTTGAACTTTTGTTCGAATATTCGAACGAACAAAGAATAAAAAAACTTATTCGAATAATTTTAAAAAAGTTTGAAAAAAAAACGACACGCATGTGTTTTAGTTTAATTTCTTTATTAACAAACAAAAAATAATTCACTACACAAGAAAAACAAATGATTTTAATAACAAACTTAGAGATATTATTAATAACAAAAATTAACATAAGTTAAGAAACATCCACTAATATTATTGAATTCTGTTACTTCAATTATATTAGTGGAACAAAAAAAGATATTATAATATTAGTCGCAAAAAAGAAAATAGTAAATCAATATATGGAAAAATTATGATAACTTCCAATCGGCTGGACGGATTTTCTTCAAGTATAGACTGAAAGATATACAATAATCAAGTCACCTTTCAAACGAAAAACCAAATTAAAATCGGTCTAGCCGCTTGGGAGGTACTGCGTCAAAGCCACACAGATTCAACAGAATATATCTAAAACGGATATGATATCTTCTAGACGGCCCAATTTTCTTCAAGCATAGCAAAGAACACTCTCTCTCTCTCGATCAACTCACCAATTTTCAAACAGAGAAAATTAAATTAAAATCGTTTCAGCCGTTTGATCTGTACGTGGACTCCTACAGACAAACAGACACACTCTACAAACATATAAACTTATAAGTTTCTTTCGCAAATTGTTAATGTGTGTGATATTTAAAATGGCATTGAAAAGCATATACAGTTTGCGTAATCCTTTCTCCGATGTTTCCAAATAACTTAAATCAATTAATCAATCAGTTAATAAAACATTATCAGATACTTCATCGTATTTGAGATTATTTGCTATATTTTTACAAAATAATCATGAACTCTTCGCTTTTATTTTGCATATTTTGAATGGTTAATCTTGGATAGGAAAGCATATCAAAGCATTTAATGATTTTTATGTCGTTCAATAATTTGCTTCTGAAGGCATTCGATTAGAGAAAAGCAAATATATTTTTCTAAACGCTTTACCAGGAATTGTAAGACATCTTCTAATTCCATTATCGTTTCCCAGCAAGAAAAAAAGATGCGTTTAGCGAACATACTCGTATACATATAAACAAGCTTACACAAGTATTTATAATTTGGATTAATTTGATTATATAATATCCTATTGTTAACAAAATTAAAAAGTTATGAAGTGTAAAATACCTTTTTTTACAAAGTAATAAAGGAAATTATTAGAGTAATTTTTTATTCTAAATTGAAAAATTATAAAAAGTTGTTCGAATACTCGAATAATTTTTATTCGAATAACAGACAACACTAGTATGTATGTACTATATACATGTGTACATACGTATGTATAGCTACAAATTATGTGAGAAACTGACAAAAAAAAGTATTTGGAGATAAATATTATATAATTTCAGTAAAAAGAGACACTCTTTTTACTAAAAATTTCATTGCGTTTGGTGCGTGAACTTTTTTAACGTACGTTAATAACTAAAAATGCAGTTCTTAATATTTCTCCATGCCCTACACGATTTTAGTTTACATTTTGCGAAAAAAAAAATGGAAAAAGTTATAAACCTAATGTACATACATACATTTGTAGTAGATTAGTAATGGGGGCGATAGTCCTGTTTTGGGAATTAAAAACCGGGAAAAATCAAAAAGGGTGGCAACCCTGTTACAAATGGGGGGATTTTGGGGATTTTCATGCTGAGATTTTTTTGGTGGTGTGTGTGTGACTTTGATTCTTTGTTTATGTGTATGTATGTATACTTGTGTGTACAGCTTTTGTTGTTATTGTAGAGAAGCGTTGTGCTTACAGTGTATGCATGTATGTATATGTGTGTGTGTGTGTGTGTGAGTGTGTGTGTATGTATTTACTTATATTTTTGATGGTGTCTGATACTTTTGTTGTAGTGGCGGACAATCATTATACCCAGTAGGAAATGTTGATGGTGAAAAATGTGCTGACTAGCTTTTGACTAGCTTGTAACCAGTACTACTCTATAATTATCCCTCATACAATACTTTGAAACCCTACTAATAAAAATACAATTCACTAGGTAGTGACCACGTAGTTGTTATGGGGTCATGAGACATACTAACCAGACAGTTATTTACTGGTACATTTCTATAATTTACGAACATACAAATGTATGTATATTGACAAGTTATTGTCAATTCCGCCTCTCTCCTTCTTTTATACTGACGGATAGAAGAAATCTTATTATACCAAATTTTTAACTAGAATTTTAGTGTTGACACAAAGACACTTGCTCCCAGTCTGACTGCAGGGTAGTTACAAGGGATCTATGTATTTGTGTGTATGTAGTGATTGTTATTTGATAGTCTTTGGGTAGCTGTTTTGAGTTATCGTTGGTATGCTTATGTAGGGTTATTGTATTGCATTTATGTTTGCGATCTCTGGGGAAATAATCTAATAGCTACAGAGAGTGGCAACCATGTTGTCAATGGAAGTGGGTAGGGAATGTATTTGGTAATGTATGTATATGTTGTTGTATTAATGTATGTGATTGTATCTATTTTTACTTTGAAGAATATCATTGCTTGTGTGTATTGTTTGGCCTGCGAGAGTTTTTCATACATATTTACAAATGAATGTGTATATGTTTTCTAGGCTATTGACGTTGCTGTTCTTATGTATATAGAAAATATTGTGTTGGCATAGGTTTTATATGTACAAGTGAATTTCAGATGTTAAATGTTTTGAATCAAATCAGGTTGATAAGCAGATTTTTTGAATAGGGGTAATGATATTTTTATTTCAGTATATTTTAATTTAATGTAATAATTATAGGAAGTAGCTTTTGGAGACATACACCAAAAATTTTACTCATACCTTTGTATTACAAACTGATCCTAGCGATTTTGATCTGGGTGTTGCTGTGTATATGAATTTCATCATATATCGTAATACCATCAGATAAATTAGATTTGACGTCTACTACACGATTATCATATGAATTATGGGAATTTGTATGTGTGTGTGTGTATGTGAGTATGTATGTATGTATGTATGTATGTGTGTGTGTGCGTCTGTATGTATGAATTTCATAATATTATAAAATTTCATTATGTATGTTTGTGTTTGTGTATTACGTCATCACCTTTTTGTGTGTCATGCCAGACATTTGGTAGTATAAAATATTAGCATATATGTATGTAGGTATCAGAACTTTTTTTTTTTTATCCTAGTATGTTTTTATACTTATTTTGCTTTATATTTTGTCATGCTTAAAATTGTCCAGCTTTAAAGTCTCCCTGTGTGAAATTTGTTTATATTAGAGATTTTGTTTATTTAACTACGTCCGACTTCTTTGGCTGAACTTCTTTTCATACGATCATGGGAATTTATAGTTTCTCTGTCCATAATAAGTTCGTTTAGCTTTGGTATATGCTTTGAATGTAAGTGTGATTGTTAAGATCTAATAAATACTTGAGTATTGATAAGAAATTTGATATTATGTGTGCATATGTATGTACATATCTACAAATTGATTTTATGTATGTATGTATGTACATACAAATATGTGTTTGACTCCGTGCTTGAATACATTTTTTTTTTGTTGTTGTTGTAAATATTCGCCTGGTTTTTATGTATAGATGTGAAATATCTTCATAGTTTTTTTTATTTGAATTTAAAAAACGTTGTTTTAATTTTTATCTGTATTTGCTTAAAAGTGTGTGAGGATTTTCTGTTTTAAGTAAAACTGAATTCCTTAAGATACATACTTTAGAGTAATAGTAACTATAATAGAAATATTTCCTTTATTTAATTTACATTTGCTTAAAGTTGATGCAGCCTAATAGTCATTCTTAGAAATGTTTTGATATAAAATTTTTTTTTTTCCAGCCGTAGGCTTTTTCACCACCTTTTACATTTATTTTAGAACATCTTGCGTTGGCTTTTATAAAATTGCAAACGCTTTGAAATGAAACTGATCCAGTAGTCCAGCTTATGTAACGATAGTTTTTTGTTAGCCAGCTTGCTTCTTTTTTTTTTTTATTTAATTTTTTTTTTTTGTTGATAAACATTTAAAATCAAAAGGGAGTTTTATATTGAAATTATTATATTCTTAATTGTTGAAAACAATCACTTCTTCTTTTCCGAAGAAATTATTTGAATTACTTTTGAAACCTTACGCGACTATAAAAATTATGTTATTTTTCATATTGCTTAATTTATAAGACTTTTAGAATTTGACATTTGATGGCTATATATTCTAGTATATGATCATGAATAAGAATACAGTAAGCTGATTTCTTTGCTTACTATTTCAAATTAAAATTTTATTCAATTGTCCCGCTATTGAATAAAAGGAGCTTTTATCTTAAACTCTGGTACAGTTAAAAGCGGTTGAGATTCTTTCATATAGTAGCTTTGTTGAAATCTTAGATACATATAATATGTAGATTAACATAACGTTTATTTATAAATTTTATTTTAAGATCAGCATCATATGGATATGTAACTGAACTTAAATGTACTTTTAAATTAGTTAATTCATAATGAACAATTTTGTTTTCTTTTTGACTAGCGATCAACACAAAACGAAGTCGTTTTCTTACAATTTAGGTTTGACCTCTCAACTGCTCCTCTAGTATACAATATAACTTTGTATGTCAGCATTTCTGTCTACTCTTTGTGAGCGTTAAGGATAATTAAATTTTAAACTTTTTATTCTTCAAATTGTGTTACTTCATACTCATAATATGTTTACATTAATAACGTACCAGTGTATGTTTATTTTATGAAAGGTGAGGTCCTATGACTTTTATTTGATGTTCTGTGATTTTTTTTTTCTAATTTTATTAAAGTTTAGCGTATTGCGTATATATTTCTAATATATTTAAGTGAGCTTTTTGTACCTGTCAGACAGAGTGAACGTATCAGTTGGTCAGTCAGTCTCTCTTTTTATTTTATTAATTTTTTCTTCTAATGTGTCACTACTATTTTTTCAGATTTTACTACTTGAAATAGAAAATATTTATATAATTTTAAAAGTATTAATATATACATACATATAGGTAAATATATGTATGTACGTAGAAATTAGTTCATATACAAATAAATACACCTTTAATAATCAACTATTCTAGAAAATCGATCTAAAATAACACATTTACCTCCATCATCATTTCACCGTCAGTGTGTTCATAAAGTGTTAGAAACATTGGAATATCTATGTTTGGGAGAATTTTTACTTCAAGTGTTTCTATATAAGGTTTGATGGTTGACCCCTTGACGTTATTGTGGTTAACGTAGGCTGCGTTGTACCGCATTCAGATGTAATCATTTCTTACTTAGAAAAGGTCCTCATCACCATCAATCATACCTGTATACAATACATTCATTAGTTGAGTTGATCCAGATACAATTGCCTTCTACAAATTAATGATTAGAAAAAAGCTTTCTCATCACATTCTAACAGGTTTAATATTTTGCTAGCATGCATGCTATTCTATCAATAGTGAGGCGAGAGTCCGACATTTAGTGGTGTTTCAATTAAAAATCTATACAATTAGAATTACGAATTCACTCTTTTGAATTTTTAACAAAGTAGATACATATGTATGTATGTATTTCATTTGCCACAAACTCTTAAAATTTCTGTACTTATAAAAGTATGATGTCAGGAATTTTTTTAAATCATACATGCCTCGGCATGCTTCCAATATTTTTCTCGGTAAATTTATTTCATACTCATACAGATACAGATATAAAGTAAGATCTGTTTACATTCCATTTTACAATTTATGCATGCTTCAAGTTGAAGTCTGTATTTATTTAGTAAGTTTGTTTGATACCCATTCATACACATGTACATTCATAAAGATTGGATATCATAGTCCAATTTTCTTAGTTTATCTAGAAATGAACAGTGAATATCTTTTATAATAACCCCATATTCACAATTTAAAATTTTGTGTGCTAGAGCTTTCGAAATGGAAAATGTACAACTCTTACTATAAAAAATGATAATATGATGTGCTGAATATTTTTAACGCTTAAGTTTTCACAATATTTCATACAGACCATCAAGTTTAGAGAATTCCAGTACATTAGGCTAATTATCTTCCCTGAGACCTAACATTCCTAATCAATCCTTCAAAAAAACCAATAAAAACTAGATTTTCCCTTTTTAATTTTATTTATATTTTCCTTAAATTTCATCATTTTGTACATCTTCAAATTACTGTATACTGTATTTTGCACCTTTTTCTCATTCGTAGAGTTAACTTTAATCACAAATATTTTAATGATGTGGTGAACTTTTCTATTGTAGGCATTAAGTAAATCTTTGTGTATATCAATCCACTTATATGAACCATTATAGCTAAATTCTTAACACATAATTCCTTTTAATGATCTATTAATTTATTCTACTATTGATGCTTTCATATTATGAAATTTTTAATCCTCTGTTTATGCATGAATTTTGCAGTGTTTATTAAAAATTCTTTACCAACATCTATTTGTATTTTTTTGTTTTGATACTCATATCATTTCAAAAATATTTTCCATTGCCTTAGTTTTTTTCGAGTGCAGCTTTTATTTTCAACGATACTCACAATATAAATTTTGAGAATGTGTCAGTTACAGTCAGCAAAAAATCAATAATTTCTATTTTCTCTAGAATAGCTACCCAGTTCACCTAAATCAGCTCCATAAAAGATCATCTATTCCATTCATTACATCACTACAATACACAAACAATTTTATAAATTTATTATGGATCACGTTTACTAAATTTCTTTTTAAGGACATTGAGTTGTTTTACAGTTTTTTGGCGAGTGTTGTGATCTACTTGATACATTTTCAGCTATTTATACTAAAATGTAGTTAATTTTCCAATCTATAAATTTTATCGCTCAGCTGTTCAATTTGTTTGTCAAAAGATGATTTAATTTTTAGAATGTCTTTTTCAATTTTATACCTATCTTCTATCGTTAATTTTATTTCACACTCCACTCCATTAATTTGCATTTGAATATATCCTTGAATTATATTAATGCCTTAAGCTTTATTATTAATTCATCCTTTAGTTTCTAGATTTGAGTTTCCAGAAACAATTTACTGATAACATTATTCTCCGTCAGTGAATGATGATGATTCTCTATGTATGCATTGGTAGAAATTATATATTTTATTTAGTTTCCAAAATCAAACTTGTCATAGTATTTTCACGTTTTATCAATCACTAAAGAAAATAAACCCACTTTTAAACTCCATATTTGACCATCAACTTGTATTTTATCTTTATTCAGTTTTAGATTTCTATCACCAAATTTCCATTCATTATTGAAATCTTTAGGTGAGTCATAGTTTGTATCTAATTCATTTCTTCCTTCCAAGACTAATAAGTCAATATAAGTATCTTCGGTGTTGGAAAGCTGTGAGTGAAAATCACCTTCATTATCGTCATCACCATTTTCAGTATTAACATCATTAAATAAGATGGGATTATCAAATATTGTTCCTTATGCTAGGTTCTTTGGTGTACTTGTCTCTATCTTGACTGATGGGTTTTCAGGCTTGCTTTAAACTTGTATTATTTTCAACTTCTGTCTTCATTTTATTTTCAAATTCTGTCTTCATTTTATTTTCTTCATTCATGGGAATTCTTTTAATTTTAATTTTTTTTTTTTTTTTTTTTTTAGAACTATTTATGAATTCTTTGAGTGGTTCTGTTATAGGTTTAAATGTATCTCTTAGTTGTTCACGTGTATCTATTTCACCAGTTTTTATACTACGAAGCTTTTTCTTCAAGACATTTCTTGTCAACACCAACTGTTTTAAAATTTTTTCATCCATGTTTAATAAATAAAAGGTATCAGCTATTAGATCAGGTATCAACTATTAAATCAGTTTATCAGGACCTGGTCTGGTTTTCAGATCAGCTTTTCAGGACCTGGTCTGGTTTTCAGATCAGCTTTTCAGGACCTGGTCTGGTTTTCAGATCAGCTTTTCAGGACCTGGTCTGGTTTTCAGATCAGCTTTTCAGGACCTGGTCTGGTTTTCAGATCAGCTTTTCAGGACCTGGTCTGGTTTTCAGATCAGCTTTTCAGGACCTGGTCTGGTTTTCAGATCAGCTTTTCAGGACCTGGTCTGGTTTTCAGATCAGCTTTTCAGGACCTGGTCTGGTTTTCAGATCAGCTTATCAGGAGCTGGTATGGTTTTCAGATCAGCTTTTCAGGACCTGGTCTGGTTTTCAGATCAGCTTATCAGGACCTGGTCTGGTTTTCAGATCAGCTTATCAGGACCTGGTCTGGTTTTCAGATCAGGTTATCTGATTCAGATTGAGTTATCAGTTTACAAGTAGCAATTCATTTATAACATTTATATGAATGAAGTTTCAGGTCAGATGAAATAACTAAAGTCAATCCTTTATGAGCAGTAATTTATATAGTTATGAAATAGCCAAATTGTTTTCTAAAACGAACATCATTTAATTTATCATCAAAAATCCATATTTATCCTTCCAACACTATACAAATTTCTTGAAACTTTTCAAAATTCATATTACTGACAACATGATCCCCATATACGAGCTTAATATTTTTCTCATCTTGCTTAAACTTTATAACATTTTCATTGTCTCTTGTTAAATGCTTACAGCCGTATTCATAAAAATTTTAAACAGCATTTTGAATGTTGTTTAACCAAAATTCACTAAAATTGTATTCGACAAGAATTTTAGCTTAAAAAACGTTTTTTTATTTAAACCTTGTGTAAATCACCAAATCTTAAAAATTAATTGCACCCATACTTAAAATAATTTTGAGTTAACGTCGTTGTAATTTTGCTTCATGTTAATTTGCATTTTTAACTTTGCCTATATGTATGTATGTATGCATGTATGTATGTATGTATGTATTTATGTATGTATTAGGAATTATACTAGAAGTTGGGCACAAGTAGAATGAGTCATCATTCTTCTGTCGCCCCATACAAAAATATACACGTACATATGTATGTATATTATTCTGCTTTGCACATGCAGCATCAGCAAATATCATACTTGAAATTCTTTAAGCTTCAATACGTCAAAAAAAAAAATAAATGTATAATATAGTATTCTTTTAATTATGAAATTAACTTCTTCAGATAATCATATTCGACTTGATATAGATAATTTTGGTATAAATATATGTTTTTAAACCTGAGATAGTAGTAGTGAACTGCCATTCCTGCGTAGATTAAAATTTTAAAGACCGACAAAGGACCCCCACAAATTATTCCCATAGACAGACAGACATCAACAAATTTTTCGTCGGCTTTAGAAACATTTTATTTTCACGTTTTTCCCGTCCACATTATGAAAAATCAATTTCATGATTTTCCGTTGGCATTATGAAAAATCATTTTCATGATTTTCCCGTAGACATTACAAAAATATTTATTTCCACGTTTTACCCGACAGATTTACATAAATATTTATTTTCACATTTTTACAGTCTAACTTACGAAAAATCATTTTCACATAAAACGGACTTATTAATCCACCCTCGTATGTACTAAAGAAACAAAAAAACACAAAAAAAAAAAAAAAAACGTTAATGTAAACACAAAAAAAAAAAAAAAAAACAAAAAAAAAAAGTTGGACGGACTTATTGATCCACCCTCGTAGGGTATCAAATTTCACAAATTTCCAAGAATTTTAAAATTTTAAAATTTTAATTACCCAAATTTTAAAATTTTACAATGAAATTCTCAAATTTCAAATTTTAATTACCCAAATTTCACAATTTTAATCGGCGCCAGGACCGGCAGTTCACTACTACTATCTCAGGTTTAAAAACATATATTTATACCAAAATTATCTATATCAAGTCGAATATGATTATCTGAAGAAGTTAATTTCATAATTAAAAGAATACTATATTATACATTTATTTTTTTTTGACGTATTGAAGCTTAAAGAATTTCAAGTATGATATTTGCTGATGCTGCATGTGCAAAGCAGAATAATATACATACATATGTACGTGTATATTTTTGTATGGGGCGACAGAAGAATGATGACTCATTCTACTTGTGCCCAACTTCTAGTATAATTCCTAATACATACATAAATACATACATACATACATACATGCATACATACATACATATAGGCAAAGTTAAAAATGCAAATTAACATGAAGCAAAATTACAACGACGTTAACTCAAAATTATTTTAAGTATGGGTGCAATTAATTTTTAAGATTTGGTGATTTACACAAGGTTTAAATAAAAAAACGTTTTTTAAGCTAAAATTCTTGTCGAATACAATTTTAGTGAATTTTGGTTAAACAACATTCAAAATGCTGTTTAAAATTTTTATGAATACGGCTGTAAGCATTTAACAAGAGACAATGAAAATGTTATAAAGTTTAAGCAAGATGAGAAAAATATTAAGCTCGTATATGGGGATCATGTTGTCAGTAATATGAATTTTGAAAAGTTTCAAGAAATTTGTATAGTGTTGGAAGGATAAATATGGATTTTTGATGATAAATTAAATGATGTTCGTTTTAGAAAACAATTTGGCTATTTCATAACTATATAAATTACTGCTCATAAAGGATTGACTTTAGTTATTTCATCTGACCTGAAACTTCATTCATATAAATGTTATAAATGAATTGCTACTTGTAAACTGATAACTCAATCTGAATCAGATAACCTGATCTGAAAACCAGACCAGGTCCTGATAAGCTGATCTGAAAACCAGACCAGGTCCTGATAAGCTGATCTGAAAACCAGACCAGGTCCTGAAAAGCTGATCTGAAAACCATACCAGCTCCTGATAAGCTGATCTGAAAACCAGACCAGGTCCTGAAAAGCTGATCTGAAAACCAGACCAGGTCCTGAAAAGCTGATCTGAAAACCAGACCAGGTCCTGAAAAGCTGATCTGAAAACCAGACCAGGTCCTGAAAAGCTGATCTGAAAACCAGACCAGGTCCTGAAAAGCTGATCTGAAAACCAGACCAGGTCCTGAAAAGCTGATCTGAAAACCAGACCAGGTCCTGAAAAGCTGATCTGAAAACCAGACCAGGTCCTGAAAAGCTGATCTGAAAACCAGACCAGGTCCTGATAAACTGATTTAATAGTTGATACCTGATCTAATAGCTGATACCTTTTATTTATTAAACATGGATGAAAAAATTTTAAAACAGTTGGTGTTGACAAGAAATGTCTTGAAGAAAAAGCTTCGTAGTATAAAAACTGGTGAAATAGATACACGTGAACAACTAAGAGATACATTTAAACCTATAACAGAACCACTCAAAGAATTCATAAATAGTTCTAAAAAAAAAAAAAAAAAAAAAATTAAAATTAAAAGAATTCCCATGAATGAAGAAAATAAAATGAAGACAGAATTTGAAAATAAAATGAAGACAGAAGTTGAAAATAATACAAGTTTAAAGCAAGCCTGAAAACCCATCAGTCAAGATAGAGACAAGTACACCAAAGAACCTAGCATAAGGAACAATATTTGATAATCCCATCTTATTTAATGATGTTAATACTGAAAATGGTGATGACGATAATGAAGGTGATTTTCACTCACAGCTTTCCAACACCGAAGATACTTATATTGACTTATTAGTCTTGGAAGGAAGAAATGAATTAGATACAAACTATGACTCACCTAAAGATTTCAATAATGAATGGAAATTTGGTGATAGAAATCTAAAACTGAATAAAGATAAAATACAAGTTGATGGTCAAATATGGAGTTTAAAAGTGGGTTTATTTTCTTTAGTGATTGATAAAACGTGAAAATACTATGACAAGTTTGATTTTGGAAACTAAATAAAATATATAATTTCTACCAATGCATACATAGAGAATCATCATCATTCACTGACGGAGAATAATGTTATCAGTAAATTGTTTCTGGAAACTCAAATCTAGAAACTAAAGGATGAATTAATAATAAAGCTTAAGGCATTAATATAATTCAAGGATATATTCAAATGCAAATTAATGGAGTGGAGTGTGAAATAAAATTAACGATAGAAGATAGGTATAAAATTGAAAAAGACATTCTAAAAATTAAATCATCTTTTGACAAACAAATTGAACAGCTGAGCGATAAAATTTATAGATTGGAAAATTAACTACATTTTAGTATAAATAGCTGAAAATGTATCAAGTAGATCACAACACTCGCCAAAAAACTGTAAAACAACTCAATGTCCTTAAAAAGAAATTTAGTAAACGTAATCCATAATAAATTTATAAAATTGTTTGTGTATTGTAGTGATGTAATGAATGGAATAGATGATCTTTTATGGAGCTGATTTAGGTGAACTGGGTAGCTATTCTAGAGAAAATAGAAATTATTGATTTTTTGCTGACTGTAACTGACACATTCTCAAAATTTATATTGTGAGTATCGTTGAAAATAAAAGCTGCACTCGAAAAAAACTAAGGCAATGGAAAATATTTTTGAAATGATATGAGTATCAAAACAAAAAAATACAAATAGATGTTGGTAAAGAATTTTTAATAAACACTGCAAAATTCATGCATAAACAGAGAATTAAAAATTTCATAATATGAAAGCATCAATAGTAGAATAAATTAATAGATCATTAAAAGGAATTATGTGTTAAGAATTTAGCTATAATGGTTCATATAAGTGGATTGATATACACAAAGATTTACTTAATGCCTACAATAGAAAAGTTCACCACATCATTAAAATATTTGTGATTAAAGTTAACTCTACGAATGAGAAAAAGGTGCAAAATACAGTATACAGTAATTTGAAGATGTACAAAATGATGAAATTTAAGGAAAATATAAATAAAATTAAAAAGGGAAAATCTAGTTTTTATTGGTTTTTTTGAAGGATTGATTAGGAATGTTAGGTCTCAGGGAAGATAATTAGCCTAATGTACTGGAATTCTCTAAACTTGATGGTCTGTATGAAATATTGTGAAAACTTAAGCGTTAAAAATATTCAGCACATCATATTATCATTTTTTATAGTAAGAGTTGTACATTTTCCATTTCGAAAGCTCTAGCACACAAAATTTTAAATTGTGAATATGGGGTTATTATAAAAGATATTCACTGTTCATTTCTAGATAAACTAAGAAAATTGGACTATGATATCCAATCTTTATGAATGTACATGTGTATGAATGGGTATCAAACAAACTTACTAAATAAATACAGACTTCAACTTGAAGCATGCATAAATTGTAAAATGGAATGTAAACAGATCTTACTTTATATCTGTATCTGTATGAGTATGAAATAAATTTACCGAGAAAAATATTGGAAGCATGCCGAGGCATGTATGATTTAAAAAAATTCCTGACATCATACTTTTATAAGTACAGAAATTTTAAGAGTTTGTGGCAAATGAAATACATACATACATATGTATCTACTTTGTTAAAAATTCAAAAGAGTGAATTCGTAATTCTAATTGTATAGATTTTTAATTGAAACACCACTAAATGTCGGACTCTCGCCTCACTATTGATAGAATAGCATGCATGCTAGCAAAATATTAAACCTGTTAGAATGTGATGAGAAAGCTTTTTTCTAATCATTAATTTGTAGAAGGCAATTGTATCTGGATCAACTCAACTAATGAATGTATTGTATACAGGTATGATTGATGGTGATGAGGACCTTTTCTAAGTAAGAAATGATTACATCTGAATGCGGTACAACGCAGCCTACGTTAACCACAATAACGTCAAGGGGTCAACCATCAAACCTTATATAGAAACACTTGAAGTAAAAATTCTCCCAAACATAGATATTCCAATGTTTCTAACACTTTATGAACACACTGACGGTGAAATGATGATGGAGGTAAATGTGTTATTTTAGATCGATTTTCTAGAATAGTTGATTATTAAAGGTGTATTTATTTGTATATGAACTAATTTCTACGTACATACATATATTTACCTATATGTATGTATATATTAATACTTTTAAAATTATATAAATATTTTCTATTTCAAGTAGTAAAATCTGAAAAAATAGTAGTGACACATTAGAAGAAAAAATTAATAAAATAAAAAGAGAGACTGACTGACCAACTGATACGTTCACTCTGTCTGACAGGTACAAAAAGCTCACTTAAATATATTAGAAATATATACGCAATACGCTAAACTTTAATAAAATTAGAAAAAAAAAATCACAGAACATCAAATAAAAGTCATAGGACCTCACCTTTCATAAAATAAACATACACTGGTACGTTATTAATGTAAACATATTATGAGTATGAAGTAACACAATTTGAAGAATAAAAAGTTTAAAATTTAATTATCCTTAACGCTCACAAAGAGTAGACAGAAATGCTGACATACAAAGTTATATTGTATACTAGAGGAGCAGTTGAGAGGTCAAACCTAAATTGTAAGAAAACGACTTCGTTTTGTGTTGATCGCTAGTCAAAAAGAAAACAAAATTGTTCATTATGAATTAACTAATTTAAAAGTACATTTAAGTTCAGTTACATATCCATATGATGCTGATCTTAAAATAAAATTTATAAATAAACGTTATGTTAATCTACATATTATATGTATCTAAGATTTCAACAAAGCTACTATATGAAAGAATCTCAACCGCTTTTAACTGTACCAGAGTTTAAGATAAAAGCTCCTTTTATTCAATAGCGGGACAATTGAATAAAATTTTAATTTGAAATAGTAAGCAAAGAAATCAGCTTACTGTATTCTTATTCATGATCATATACTAGAATATATAGCCATCAAATGTCAAATTCTAAAAGTCTTATAAATTAAGCAATATGAAAAATAACATAATTTTTATAGTCGCGTAAGGTTTCAAAAGTAATTCAAATAATTTCTTCGGAAAAGAAGAAGTGATTGTTTTCAACAATTAAGAATATAATAATTTCAATATAAAACTCCCTTTTGATTTTAAATGTTTATCAACAAAAAAAAAAATTAAATAAAAAAAAAAAAGAAGCAAGCTGGCTAACAAAAAACTATCGTTACATAAGCTGGACTACTGGATCAGTTTCATTTCAAAGCGTTTGCAATTTTATAAAAGCCAACGCAAGATGTTCTAAAATAAATGTAAAAGGTGGTGAAAAAGCCTACGGCTGGAAAAAAAAAAATTTTATATCAAAACATTTCTAAGAATGACTATTAGGCTGCATCAACTTTAAGCAAATGTAAATTAAATAAAGGAAATATTTCTATTATAGTTACTATTACTCTAAAGTATGTATCTTAAGGAATTCAGTTTTACTTAAAACAGAAAATCCTCACACACTTTTAAGCAAATACAGATAAAAATTAAAACAACGTTTTTTAAATTCAAATAAAAAAAACTATGAAGATATTTCACATCTATACATAAAAACCAGGCGAATATTTACAACAACAACAAAAAAAAAATGTATTCAAGCACGGAGTCAAACACATATTTGTATGTACATACATACATACATAAAATCAATTTGTAGATATGTACATACATATGCACACATAATATCAAATTTCTTATCAATACTCAAGTATTTATTAGATCTTAACAATCACACTTACATTCAAAGCATATACCAAAGCTAAACGAACTTATTATGGACAGAGAAACTATAAATTCCCATGATCGTATGAAAAGAAGTTCAGCCAAAGAAGTCGGACGTAGTTAAATAAACAAAATCTCTAATATAAACAAATTTCACACAGGGAGACTTTAAAGCTGGACAATTTTAAGCATGACAAAATATAAAGCAAAATAAGTATAAAAACATACTAGGATAAAAAAAAAAAAGTTCTGATACCTACATACATATATGCTAATATTTTATACTACCAAATGTCTGGCATGACACACAAAAAGGTGATGACGTAATACACAAACACAAACATACATAATGAAATTTTATAATATTATGAAATTCATACATACAGACGCACACACACACATACATACATACATACATACATACTCACATACACACACACACATACAAATTCCCATAATTCATATGATAATCGTGTAGTAGACGTCAAATCTAATTTATCTGATGGTATTACGATATATGATGAAATTCATATACACAGCAACACCCAGATCAAAATCGCTAGGATCAGTTTGTAATACAAAGGTATGAGTAAAATTTTTGGTGTATGTCTCCAAAAGCTACTTCCTATAATTATTACATTAAATTAAAATATACTGAAATAAAAATATCATTACCCCTATTCAAAAAATCTGCTTATCAACCTGATTTGATTCAAAACATTTAACATCTGAAATTCACTTGTACATATAAAACCTATGCCAACACAATATTTTCTATATACATAAGAACAGCAACGTCAATAGCCTAGAAAACATATACACATTCATTTGTAAATATGTATGAAAAACTCTCGCAGGCCAAACAATACACACAAGCAATGATATTCTTCAAAGTAAAAATAGATACAATCACATACATTAATACAACAACATATACATACATTACCAAATACATTCCCTACCCACTTCCATTGACAACATGGTTGCCACTCTCTGTAGCTATTAGATTATTTCCCCAGAGATCGCAAACATAAATGCAATACAATAACCCTACATAAGCATACCAACGATAACTCAAAACAGCTACCCAAAGACTATCAAATAACAATCACTACATACACACAAATACATAGATCCCTTGTAACTACCCTGCAGTCAGACTGGGAGCAAGTGTCTTTGTGTCAACACTAAAATTCTAGTTAAAAATTTGGTATAATAAGATTTCTTCTATCCGTCAGTATAAAAGAAGGAGAGAGGCGGAATTGACAATAACTTGTCAATATACATACATTTGTATGTTCGTAAATTATAGAAATGTACCAGTAAATAACTGTCTGGTTAGTATGTCTCATGACCCCATAACAACTACGTGGTCACTACCTAGTGAATTGTATTTTTATTAGTAGGGTTTCAAAGTATTGTATGAGGGATAATTATAGAGTAGTACTGGTTACAAGCTAGTCAAAAGCTAGTCAGCACATTTTTCACCATCAACATTTCCTACTGGGTATAATGATTGTCCGCCACTACAACAAAAGTATCAGACACCATCAAAAATATAAGTAAATACATACACACACACTCACACACACACACACACACATATACATACATGCATACACTGTAAGCACAACGCTTCTCTACAATAACAACAAAAGCTGTACACACAAGTATACATACATACACATAAACAAAGAATCAAAGTCACACACACACCACCAAAAAAATCTCAGCATGAAAATCCCCAAAATCCCCCCATTTGTAACAGGGTTGCCACCCTTTTTGATTTTTCCCGGTTTTTAATTCCCAAAACAGGACTATCGCCCCCATTACTAATCTACTTGTGTACAATACCATATTATTATATATATCGCCACCTTAAATACAAACGGACGTAACTATAAAAATAAAGTATTATTGAAATTGTTCTTCGAAATATACTTTTAGTATGGATACTTATATGTTTTTAACCATATATTTCCATTCTATATATATTTAAGAATTTATGTCAGTTACATTATTTGCAATAAAAAATAGATGCATTCGTAATTATGTCCGTTTGATTTTTTTAATAAAGTCGTAATTTTTGATCGCAGAGGTCTAAATATTTGCGTGAACATGAAGTTTGATAAAATGAACCATAATAAATTAAAAACTCGATTTCGAAATTTTGTGTAGTTACGTCCGTTTGCATTTAAAGTGACGATATGTATGTATGCTTATCTATATGCATGTATGACGAACATATCATACGTGTAGCGCTTTGCAAAGTGGATTATGGTAATTTGATATAATTTCTTTATTGATGCTTGACACAAATGTCTTTTGTTCACAGCAGTGAACAGCAATAGATTTCCTAAATAGAAGTTTTCATATGCTTCTGCCAGAGGAGCTGTTGACGAATATGAAATTATAGACGAACAAGATATGTATCACGTTGTGTGTTGTGTTTGAAACATTTGACTGTTATAAAGGAAAATATGGCAAAATTAATTAAATTGGCTGCCAACACACATCTGCAAAAGAAACCAAAACAGATTACATATTTAAATAATAGAACTACTAAACTCTTCTGCTTTTTTATATTCCCCCTTATTCTGTAACTATCTGTCGACTTCACGTTAATGCAGTACAAATAAATTTGCGGTTGTCTACTCGTTGTAGGAAACAATTGACTGCTTTTGACAGACTCATGATATTCGCTAGCACTTAGAGAACAAGCATAGAATTTCAGTAGCATAAAATTGTTCTTGAGAGCAAGTATACAAGCCAAAAAAAAAAAAATGATATTGTATTGACATGACGTTATGACGTTATGACAGATAGTTACGGAATAAGAGGGATTATTAGAAGCCGATGACTTTAAATCGAAAGCAAAGACCCTTAAGTTGCAGCGGACTTAAAAAGATAGCTGTCTCGAATGTACATAATGTAATAATAACTATGTCAACATGTTAAACCAAAAGTTTGTTTGTTTAATAGACCAGCTGCCAAAATGCTGCACTTTCTGTGCTACCGCTTCAACATTTTGATCATTTTGCACGCCAGTGTCGTTTTTTTAAATTTATGAATATTTAAAATTTCGTGAATTTACTATTTTGTGAAAACGATAAATGTTTTGCTTTGACTTCTAGATTATACGATATACAATCGTATATCCAGCATCCAGCCACTGCTGCTTAGCAGAAATTCGCAGTTATGTATAAAGGTCTTGACTGTACAAAAGGAGGAATGTTATTTTTCTTAATTGATGAACATGAGATAAATCGATGCCCATGAAATTGTTCCCATAAATAGTGAATCTATTGTAAAATGAAATCTGTTTTTTTTAGGAGTTGGTAGGAAAAACATGATATACAAATACGGTATTTGGCATCTTCCAACGGAAAATTATACCCATAAGTCAATTCCTCCTCCTGCATCATATGACGAATATGAGCGTGTGTTTATGTAGCATCTACTATCAGATGGTGATAGATTTTAAGCATATAACGTTCATTTTGATCGGTTAAATTGGAACGCTTTAATTCGCCAGCCAGCATATTCACCATTACCATTTCACCAGGTTCAATATCATTTGGACAGTGTAAATCAATAAGGGATATTAATACGAGTTGGTTATTTGTTCAATATTTCTAGTCATCACATTAATCTAACTGTTATTACCAGAGAATAAGTAAGTCCGTGACTTTTTGAATGAAACAAAAATTTTTGGATACAAAATCATTTTATCTTTCAACGTACGAGGGTGTGCTGGAAAGCATGCGATTTGAAAATCTTAAATTTCTCGTTATAAAATCTTAAAAAAGTGCTTCGTAATAATTAATTTTTTTTTTTTTTGAAAACTTAATGTCCAATGCACAAAGTCTACCAGTCAATAGGACAGTGCTTTCGAATGTGAAAACCGAAAATTTTCAAACACCGCCGGTAGTCTCCTTTGAGCTCTATACACTTTGTCCTACGTTTCTCTATTTTGATATCCCTTAAAAAAAATAAGATTTAACGAGGTCATCCAAAAAGGGATTTGTTTGTGAGATGATTTCATCATTGGAGCCAAGCCTCCTTTCGCCGAGCCATATATTCAGGTTTGGGAATATATGGCACAGGCCGTGTGAAAGCATCTTCAGTATTTCATTAAAAATAAAATCAAATAAAGCATCGAATTAAAGTAAAGTATTTGAATTCCTTAGAATTAAAAAAAAATAAAATAAAAAAATAGTATTTTAAATATGTTTCTTAGATCTTAATCTTCAACTCCATTTAACATAGTTTGCAATAATTTTTCTTTCGAAGAAGCTAAGTTGCTCACAAAACTTCCCACTTTCTGTCGTGTCATTAATTTGAAAAATAGAATGCCTGCATTTTAGATAGTAATTCAAGAAGACATTTCTCACAGATTGTTCGTTCAACTGTGTTATTCCTTTTCTATTTTTTTTTTACTCATGTATGTATGTATATAAATTCATTATGCAGTCAACACGTGCACAATTAATAAAGCCTAATGAGCACACAATCAACTTTGGAAGATGCATGATAAAAATGAGAGAAAAAAAAAAATGCAAAGGAAGGCGTCTCAAAGCAAATTCATTCACTGACAGGATGTTCATAAAAATTAAACTGGCAAAAAAGAAACGTATAAAATTCTTTTGTATTAAGGCTAGAGATCTTGCCTAGACAAAAGTTGGTAGAATATGTATTTATTACTGAGGAAAGTAGAAGTTGCGTGGCGTGGAAACCAATGCCAAATGAAATTGATACAAACTTCCAATTTGGAAAAAAAAAGTATTTTACGTGAGAAAACTGATAAAAGTGAACACGAACGAGAAATACTCGTAAAAACGTTCCTTCATTCCCAAACTAAGAAATAAATGCTGAGGTGTATACTACACACATACGTACATACATACATACATATGCACATATGCTCTTATGCGTGTATTAACGTTTGTCGGTCATATTTACAATTTTTATCTTTTAAGAAGTTAAGACCACTTTGAGTTAAGTATTGATGTTTTTATTTCGTTTGTATTTGCTTTCAGATCTTCTTATTGAGATGTTGGGAGTTTTGGCAAGTTATAGTATTACAGTAAAAGAATTGAAACTGTTGTTTGGCGCCATGAAGGCTGTAAATGGAAAATGGCCGCGTCATTCGGCGAAATTGTTAAATGTCTTAAGACAGATGCCTCATCGTAATGGTCCGGATGTATTTTTTAGTTTTCCGGGACGTAAAGGATCCGTAAGTTATCTGCAAACGCTTATCACTAACACTAATACTAACACTAACACTTGTTGTTAATCTCTGTGCAATAAGTAAATGAACATATCAATATAATCTGAATGTATCTAGGAGCACTACTACCCTATTCCACTAATCACTAGGTTACTGGGGCAGACCTTTTGTTTGTTTTAGGTTACAAAAATTTAAATTTACCAAATACATACATATATGGCCTGTTTCACAATAACGAAACAAAACTTTCGAATTAGAATTTATATTGAAAACAAAAACAAATTTTTATATTTTATTGTTGGTTTCAATATAAATTTTCAGTCGAAAGTTTTCTTTCGTTATTGTGAAACAGGCCATTATTGTTCACTTCCTTAAATGTTTCGGTGTTTTATTGTTTGCAGGCAATGGTTCTGCCACCGCTGGCAAAATGGCCATATGAAAATGGATTTACTTTTACCACTTGGTTTCGTCTGGATCCAATTAACTCCGTAAATATTGAACGTGAGAAACCATATCTCTATTGGTAAGTTTATCTTTATATCTCTCACGTTATTAAAATAAAATAAATCAATTGATTCAATTTGCTGATAAAAAAGTGCCTGTGTCGCTTTAACTTATCTAGAGAATGTTTGTTTAACCATATCCATTTAATGAATCTCTTGTCGATATCATGGTATATCAATTTTTCTTACACTCACCATCTGACAAGTATGTATAAGGATTATGAAGTTTCCGGTTAAATCGTGCTATGTTTGTTAATTTAATATTTCCCCTCTGTTTCTTTCCCGTTTGTTTGAAAATTTTATTCAAAAATTGCTTCAAAATAGTTTTCATAAAATAAAGAAAATACAGAATGTACAAATTCAAACAGTTTAAGATTTGGAGAAAAAAAGATAGTGATATAAGTATTTTATCATCTTGAAAAACAATGAAACGATTAAATTGAGTTGTTGTATTAAAGAAAGCAAGTATGTGCTGCATATACCAAGCTGTAAAAAATATTATCATAAAAATATGAGTGTAGCATTTTTTAAGTTCCCTGAATTACCCATGGTGCGATTCAGTAATTTTTAACGATCCGACAATCATAATTTTTGTCTATACATTTTGTCGCTTGCAATAACGATTGTGTGATTTTGTAACTTCTTTTTAACGATAGTACGCAGCTGATATTTTATGTTGATTCTTGTCGATAAAATTACCAGCACATAAATTATTGTCGCTTAAATAACAACACAGCTGACATTAACCTACAGCGAATATCGTTAAAAATGTTAGTGAATAGCAAATTCGATCAATTTTCGTTATAATTGTTTGAAAAAGTTTGTGAATCGCATTACTGGTGTTCGTTAACAGTTTGCTTACAATTTTGTCAGAGTTTTGAAATTAATTTATTTGCCCTTTTTGAACACTGAAACTAAAACTCGATTCGCTTGGTATCGAGTGACATCATCAGAAAATTTCTTGCTATCAAAATTAATTTCTATTCGCATGCAATCACGATCACAAGGGCAGGAATTAGCTCCCAGTTCTATAGGTTGACTAAAAACTGTTCATAAATTCTCGACTATGTAGAAGTATCTAATCAAATTCATTTACTTTTACATGGAGCTGAATTTTTGACAAGAGCATTTCAAGTTTTTAAGTAAAAGAAAAAAAGTTTCCTTCTTTTTCGCACAAGTTTATTTTCGGTCATCAGAGCAAACTCAAAAAACAGAAAACAATGGCGAAAATTTATTTCAGTTCAAATAAAATTAATTGATCATTCGTATTTTAATAAATAATACCATAGATAGATATTACATTAACGAAATAACATTTCGGTATTCTTAACAGTTTTAAAACATCAAAAGGAGTTGGATATACTGCTCACTTTGTCGGTAATTGCCTCGTACTTACCTCAATGAAAATTAAAGGCAAAGGATTTCAACACTGTGTCAAATATGAGTTCCAGCCAAGAAAGGTATGTCAATTTTTACATAAAACTATTTGAATAAAAACAAAGATCCAGCTAAATCTCTCAATAATAAATTTCAATGTATATTTAAAGAAAAATTATTTTATTGAATAAGTAAAATAATAATTTGAGATTATTAGTGCGTTAATAAATATTAAACTTAAAACCAAAAGTCATTCATTTAAAATCCTTAAACCAACCAAAACCAATAAATAATAATAACAAGTAATTATGCAAATAGTTTCGATTTTGAATAGGTCACGCTAATTCTTCAAAACTTTAGAGAATAAATTTAAAAATCTATATTGTATTAAATATTTACACAGATGTTTAATTTTCAACATTTTATAAAAATAAAAAAAGCCAAATTAATTCGAACAGGAATTACCTAAAATTAATAGCTGGTGGTACTTAAACCATCAAACCAAAATAGGTTGTCTCAAGCAAAAAAAAAAAAAAAGAAAAGGAAAAAAAGCCAATTAACAGACATGTGCACAATGATTAAAGAACAAACAACAATAGCAATACTGTTGTAAATTAGAGATGATACATTTGAGCTTTCGTTTCCTAAAAGCTTTCGGCAAATTGTATATATTCCATTTGAACTGACAAATATGTATATGGAGCTGAAGTTTACACCAATTGACACCACCCACACTGGTCGAAACACACATGAACGCTAATGATAAAGCACCATGTTGTTCCATTCTGCTAGTGTTTATCAGAATATTTACAATTATCTTTGATGTTAGTTGTTCTTTAAAAATTATCAAATATAGTTTGGCTTCTTTAAAACGTGAGTGAATCTTAGTTAGAGCACAAATTGTTAGGTTTAGAATCGGATTGAAAACATTTTTCTTAATATTAGTTTTGAGTGAAAACTGAAAAAATTATAATTTATAAGCAGGGTTCGGATTTCGATGGTAATGCATATTTTTACTGCAGCTGAATGTACAAAAATGCCAAACGGACGATTTCGTTTTTAAAAATGCAAAGTTTTTACGCAATTTTTTTGTCACTTTTCTGCATATTTCAGTCGTACGCTATTTCAAGTACCTGAAGTCATTTATTTTGTATTTTTTGGTTTTACTTATTTTTAGATTTTGTGTTAATTTTAATTACTTTTAGTGACATTTTGGGCTTATTTATTTATTTTTTGCATCGTTTTTTCGCATTAATGTATTTTTTTTTAGCAGATGGCAAAAAAAAGCAAATACCTTTATAAGGGAACCAACAGCGTGTGCTGAATTATGTGGTAATATACGTAACCAAATTTCAAAGTTTAAATGGATTTTAATTAGTCAAATCAAATAAAACGAATGAAGCTTGCATGAGATGCTTGTGCAGTCTGAATGATAGACATATTTGTAAACATTTATGTAAATGCCAATGTAATCAAATTTCAAGGGGCTTAAAGAAAAGAATAATTTTTAATATACTTCTGGGTTTTAATTAATAGAAACCAGGAGAAAATTGTACAACTAGGTTCCATAAAAGGAAGCTTGCAATGCATAATATGTGTCTGCTATTGAGACGCTGCAAACGATATTAATACTGTGTAAGAGTCCAACCTAAATTAGAGTGCCAAGCCTTGCGTTAGCAGCAGGGTACGTATTTTCACTACATTCAAATAATATTTTATAAATATAAATGTAATGAAAATGCATACAAATATCTTGTTTATTCAGAGGGCAAATTACGGCATTCGATACGACTCATATTTTAAAAATATTTCCATATAAACTCTATTGAAATATTTTTAATTTACGAGTCGTATGGAATGCCGTGATATGCCTCCAGGTCTTGAGAGAAGAATTAAAGTTTATTTTCTTAATTTTGTCTCCACAACTTGCAATGGAAACTTAAATGCCACTGGTTTTCTTTAACACTTTAACCACTTGTTTTTTACCTTTGTGTGTATTATTTTTAAGTGGTTTCAGGAAATGTTTGTGATTTTTATTGTTTTTTTTTTAGGTCATTGAAATCTGAGCCCTGCCTATCTCCATATCCCTTAAAACAAACCCACAAATATTAAAAATGATTCAAATCATTTGCTATTTGCTAAACGACAGACGTGTAAAGCTGTGGGTACTTACTCCAACGTCTATCAAAATTCCATTTATAATTTGAATATCATATTTTTAATTTTATGATATTTTTTAGCTAAATAAACCAGTGTGCAATATTAAATGAAAGCGGCTGGAAATAATGCATATTAGCATACTCAATTACCAAGTTGAATATTTAAACTGTGTAAGCAGATAATTTTTACTATTTTCATGCAGACTCCAGTTCAATCGAAAGTATGTAAATGGTGTGGCTAATTCATAAAACTTAAAAGCTAACAGTTCATGACTAGTTAAAGCTAAGCACTACGCGGATGTTCAACCTGTCTTCATTATAAAATAGATAATGAAAAGAATAGTTTCACTTTTAAGGCCAAACCCACGATGTCGACAACGTTCGACTTGTCACTTACATTCAAATCAAAAACAAATTTTAATATTTTGTTGTTTCAAATGTAAGTGTGCGACAAGTCGAACGTTGTTGATACTAAATCGTGTTATATAAAATCAACGATTAACTTTTTTACGGAATTATTTCATATTCGTGCATTGAATGGATCGAGCAAGTCGAATTGATACTGATACCAGGTGGTTTCGATCTGCAACTCTGCCCATTCGTCTTGTATATTTGTTAGTGTAAAATTTCTTGCTATCAGAATATTTCCTAAGGTTTTCATTGATTTGACAGCAGAGAAGTTATGCCAGCTGTTGAATTAAGATCACCTTATGTGAATTCGCCTTGGGATCAAGCATGAAAGTCGCGGAGGCAACATGCCACGAGCATATGCCATCCACGACTCAATAAAAAGTATTTCATATTTATATAATTTAAATACAGCTTGAATTTCGCAATGCCTGCTCATTACAAATGCCTGTACTTCAAGCCCATACTCTCATATACATACATACATACATATGTATAGATCTATATATGTATATGTATGTATATGCAATTTTTAGGGAAATATTTTGGAATATTTTAAGTAAGGAATAAAATTCTTTCTGCCTATACTATAAAATCAATTTTGGTTTGAAGTGTCTGTTAAAACAAAATTTCCATAAAATTTATTATTTATTACTAAATTATTATTTTTTTTTTGCAATACGTCCGTTAATATATACATACATATATATTTTATTTACAGTGGTACATGATAGCAATTGTGTACATTTACAATCGCTGGACAAAAAGTGAAATAAAGTGCCTAGTTAATGGACAATTAGCGTCCAGTACCGAAATGGCGTGGTTTGTCTCCACAAACGATGTAAGTGAATTTTCATCAGGGGATCTACTGTGTAATTCGAAACGAACGAAATTTCGAATTTATATGCCTATAACGTGTGAATTCGAAAACATTTCCTTTCGTCTCGAATTACAGAGTAGACCACCAGGTTATTAAATATGAATACAATTTTTATTTCCCAAAATTTCCTAAAGCCATTTGACAAATGCTATATTGGGGCAACACCGGAGCTGGATGAGGAGCGTGTCTTTTGTGGCCAAATGTCCGCAATTTACTTATTCAGTGAAGCTTTAACCACCCAACAAATCTGTGCAATGCATCGACTCGGGCCGGGCTATAAGGTAAATACTCCTAAATATCAATGACTCAGTATTTGTTCTACCAGTATAAACTCAACTTTCATTCATCACCAATATCTTTTTTTGTTTTGTTTCAAATCCCTTGTTAAAAATTTGTTTTGTACATATTATTGTAAAAAATATCAAATATTTAATGTAAAATTTACACATTTCCTTTTTTCTTCCTTCTCTCTCTGTTACAATAAAAAAAAAAAACTGATAACTTTAATTATTTTGCACTCACTGTTCTGTATTATTGTATGCCACCAAAAATGCTGATATAAATCGTTCACCGCCAAAAAAAATGCGTTTTAAAAATTCTGCGCATTTGTCTATTTTTATTTTATTTAATTTGTTTTTTACTGAACATGCACATCATCACCACAAGTCGCAATTCCGCTTCGACAATGAGTGCTATTTGAACCTGCCGGACAATCATAAAAGGGTGAGTCATCAGCAGTTGCTGCAGCAACAACAGCAAACTCCTAACCAACATACAGCTGCACTCTTGGTCGCCGAAGACGATGTCCAGTCCATTGACTGGGCAGACGACAAATTGGACTTGCAAGCAGCATTTGCAAAGATACGTGCTGTTTTAGCCGCACGAAGTTCTAATGCAAATGCTATCTTACAGGCCTTAACGACGAGTGGTGCAACAACAATTGCAAATTCTACAGAGATCCACTCGTCATCGGCTACGGCAAGTGCAGCTTTAGCCCAAAATAGTTTAGCAAATAACAATAGTCACAATTTAACAACAAAAATTGACGAAATGACAACTACAGCAGTAGCAACAGGATCAAGTGAAACTCATTTGGTCAAAATCACGGACTCTTCAAGTCACATTCCCGTACCCGCTGCTACAACTTCTTCACTCGGTATTTATTTATTATTTTAGTTTTTTTTTTCTGTTAATCTTTATTTTGTGTTTTTTTTTGTTTGTTTTTGTTTTGGTTCTTTTTTTTTTCTTTCATTGTTTCTAGACAAACTGCGAAGAATGTCTTCATCGTCTGTTAACACTTTGGAGTACATAAAAGCCTTTGCTGGCGATATGGAAGAAATAAATCAATTAAAGACTGTAAGAATTTTTTTTATTTATTTTTTTAAATTTTATTTTATTAATTTTAGTTTCTGTCGTTTAAATTAATGTATAAATTGGTAGCAACCTTGCTCGTTGGGTTTGGGAAGATTGTAGAAAAAGCTTCCGAAAAAACTATTGCAGAAAATACTATTTTTCGAACTGGACTTATCTATCTATGCAACCCTGCGTTGCTTTTCAAATACCAAGCTCCATCCTTGGGTCATCCATCAATAGTGATTGACAATTTCGAAAAAATTACATTAAGGAATATTTAATAAATTTTAAATGTCAACTTCATGTGGATAAAATTCACTTTACAGCTGCTACGGCCACCGTATAAAGTACGTGTATTAATTGAATACGAAAATTCGAAGAACAAATCAATCACAAGGTCGGTGGAAACACTTTGAAGTGATTTACTTAAACCTACGTGATTTAAAGTCGGTAGAAACATAACATATGGCATGATTTTTGTCAGCGATGCCCTACTTGCAATTCATAATTTTTTATGTAAATCTGTGCTTCTTTCGAAGCATCAAAGATGCGTCTTAATATTCGATTACAACTGCAAGTGCTGACGAATATGCAAAAAGACTAAATGGAAGGGATGAGAAGAGATAAAATGAAATTTTCTCCCTCACAATCTACTTTGATAATTGTTTTAAATAAAAATTCAAATGGTCGAGCAACTTCGATGCATCGGCAAAAGATTTAAGAAATTTCCCTCGGAAGCGCTTCAAATGAGTCGCTTCATTTGGAAGGCACGTAATAGTTTACTGCTTTCAGAAACCTGACATATTATTCCAGAATTAGTTCAATGGGTCCATTTTAAGAGAAATTGAAATACTTTATTTTAAAACATTTGTGTGCATCTCTGTGTGGATGGAGGCAAACGTTGTTGCTATATGTATCCATATCCAAGCAGAAATTTCAAACTTTGCCTGAATTCTAGTTTTGACAAATTATCTTTACAACCATCTGTATTTCAATGTAAATGTTCATATCGCGCATTTGCTCAAACAACGTCATACATAGAAATTAGTGTTTCATGGAAACAACAGCATCACACTCTTCTGCAATGTACTTCGCAAGTGTAATTGTTGTTGAACTCTGTGAATTGTGGATTACTTTTCTTACAATTAATTGTTCTGTACGTTTATTGATTTTAGTCGTGGAGCCACCTCCACGCTTTAATTCTAATCTACCGTCTTTTCGATATTAGAATCCAGAACCTTTCCGACAACTCCCGAACACTTGTCCCCAATTGATGGTTGTAATGTCATCATAAATACAAAAACTTACTTAATAATGTGTGTGCTACAAAAATGCCATACAAATTGGTTTGGAAAACCAACGTACTTCATAAATACCGGCATATTGTCGCTAATCAAGGCCTGTTTATTAGGTCTATGCAACTCTACAAAAATGCAGCAATACAAAAAACAACTTTATGTTTAAGTTGTCAGAAACACACACAAACATGAACTAAAGTATATGGTGCAAACAACTTTTGACAGCTTAAACAAGAAAACAAAGAATATCATCCGGACGATTGCATTGAAAAAGACTCTGTTGTGAAAAGAGTTGATTGACACTAACAAAATTGCAGAATATTATTCTGTGGTAAAAAGGAAAAAGTCCTTAAGTCGAGATAAGCTGATTTTGAGTTAATGGTACTGCTGTAATCTTCATATATAAATGTACCCCTGTGCAAAATCTTAAAAAGTTATAACGCAAAGTAAGCAGCAAGTTACTTTTTTCGACTTATAATATCAAATGTAATAAACAGTAGCTTAATTTAGCCTTATACTTTGGTATGTTTTAAATTTAATGTATTATTTATAGTGGGTGGAACGATATTTTTATAAAAAAAAATAAAAATAAAATGGAAACCAAATTTCCCAATTAACGGGAAAAGAAACAAAGATCTGAAAATCGAATTTAAAGCTTAAAAGTGGTCTCCTACAAAACTGTAAAATAAGTAACTTTTCCTTATTGGTACAGATTTCTTTTAGTTAAATATTTTGTTTAATTTTCACCGAATTTAATTTTTTTATTCAAGCATTATAGGTAAAGGATATCAATAGGTTCAACAAGTTCACAGTTTTTATTACTCAATTTATATATATTTTTTTTATATTTTCAATGTGCAAACATTTACTCGGCTCACAAGCCTTGTTGTATCGTCTAAATGTCTATTTGAAAAAACAATCTCAAAACAAAAACAATTTTTAAATAATGCCTGATTTACAATAAGCATATTTTCATGAAATTTCATGAATTTTGTTGCACGAAACTTTTTTTATTTGGTAATTGCAGCGTATAATGAATTGGTTCTCCAAGCCTTCTTTTGACAAAAAACATTTTTTTCATGCAACTAATTTCATGGAAAAAAAGCTTAATGTAAATTAGGTATAACTCGGTTTTGTTTTGAAGCATTTCGGTTAAAACTTTCTTTTTTAAATACAACTTTAAGCAATACAACAAAGCTTGTGAATTGCACAAATAATTTTTTTATTTTAGTTTTTTTAATACTTTTATTTTTATCTGTAGTATTTTTTTTATTTATATTTTACTTTATTCATTTTTTGAATAAGTTCGTTGAGCGGATACGGCTGTTTGTAGCACAAAATTATACAAATAATTTTTAAAAGTTTAACTATTTTTTATTTTTTAAAATTTAGAGCCAATTTCACCAACTTTTTTAAATATCAATTCGTATTTAATAGTAATTTTTCATAAAAAAAACTAATGAAAATCGACATTTAAATATGAAATGATATTTAAATAGAGTTGGTGAAATTGGCCCTCAGTATCATAATTTTGTTGCCTGTTTTCCATGTTAAATGTTATTTTTTTTCTTGTATACGTGCATACATACACACATAAATTGTATATACATATATGTGACATATATGTCACTCATATATCTCCGCCGAGGTCGCAAAAAATAGTAGCGAAATATTGCAACTAATATTTTTTAAAATTATATTTATAAAAAAAAGGAAGGATACATTTGACGTCTGCTCGACTTTATATACATATCTAACAAATACTTATTGCAACTTCTTATTTTTAATTAACGTCTGTCAAAACGAATGCGAATTAGAAAAATCTGCTTGTGGTTGGTTAAGCAGCAACGAAATGCATCTAGATGTGGTAGGCTTCCACCACAATTTAAAAAAGCTATACAAAACCGCAATGCTAATGGAAAAGCTTACAATAAATCATTGAGGGCAAGAAAGTTTGCAAAATATAAATGCGCAATATACGCTGAATAATATTGTTTGTTGTTGTTTTTAGTTGTTCTAAAAATTTTTTGGTCTGAATTAGCAACAGTGAAATTCACTTAGGAATTTCGTATGTCCATCAAAAATTAATTTTAATGTCTCTAAAAAAACGACTAGTATTTTAGTTAATAAGCAAAATATTATTTTAGGAAAAAATGTTATAAAAATATTAAACTTCAATTTCATTGATGTTGATAACATGTGCGGCGCTTTATATAAATTTGAAATTTTTCTTTTTCATTTGTTTCCTGCGGTTACAGATTAATTTTTGCTTAAATTTTTTGTTTGGAATCCAATCCACCTGCACATACAAAAGTTTGTATAATTTATTTATAAAATGCATTAATTTTCGATTTTTTAAATAGTTTCTCACAATTGACTATTTCGTGGAAATAAATAAACAATCAAACTGCGAACAACTTTTGAGTGTAAAAAATAAAAACTAACTTTTACAGACAGCGCTTTGTAAAATCGCTTTTTAATTTAAATGCAAATTTGTTTGCGCAGCATTTTAATTCTTTTATTTAACTTGGTTTGTATTCGTAATAGCAAAACACCTCCCCCAACTAAATCAATTAGTTCAATGATGGATATCTTGTAAAAAAAAAGTACAAATTCATCAGATATACGACGAGTAGTTTTTGTTTTACTTTTTTAATTAACGGAATTATTGGAGTGTAAACTATTGAAACAAATCAATTGAGAATATACTCACGACACTATACCCCATTTAAGGGTTTCCCTTACATTTTGGACTTTAGAGAATTTTCCGATGGCAAAATAAATTGAAATTCAATGTTTCGTGAAACGAATATTTTTCTTTTAAAATTTTACTCAAGTGAATTTAAACAGCATCACATTGCGGTACTTCGATTTTGAAACTTATAACATCGAAATAAAAAATTAACATTTATATTGGTTGGCTGTGTAAAATCAGCTCCACAACAAAATCACCACAACGAAATAAATTTAAAATGGAAATAATTGCAAAAAAGTTCCTTTGTTGAATACATCATAAATAACAGACGCAATAATTTTTTTTCTGATGTACATAGTACATCCTATGTACAAATTAAAGTATTTCTGCACTAACGACCTCAATGGTATCTTATGACAGGGATTCGCTCAAAATTCTTGTTCACGGATCCCTTGTAATTTTTTTTTTGTTGCGGACACCCTTTGAAATCTAAGATGCATAATGTTTTTTTAATTTTTAAGGTTGAATTAAAAAGGCAAAAAAGTTAAAGGAAAAAACATATGTTTTAGTTTGATTAAAAATGTGATTATACAAGTTCATAAATATGTTTCAAATCACACCGTTTTTATTTAAATATACAATGCCAAATTTTAAATAATTTCGAAATATTGTCGCTTCTCTAACATGTTTAAGCTTCACTTCGCATTCTATTACCCCCCTTCTCGACTAGCAATAAATATGTTGGCAATATAGCAATAACGCTGGCAGAATAACAGAGCAATATTGCTGATTGCTTTACTTATGTTAAGGCTATGGGAAATCGTAGCTCACAATATGGGAAAAGTCAACAGGAAAGGTGCAGAAAAAAATACAATTCACTTGTAAATATCTGGGTAATCGAACGAATTTTTATGTTTATAAATTTATAACAATACAAATTATTTTTCTACACACGTTTTTAAGAGACTATTTTCCTATTTAATTATACATTCATATGTATATTTTCCCAATTTCACTAAGATTATATAAATGTCAAATGTAATACAGAAAAGTCGAACATAAATTAACACCGAGTTTGACGTTTCACGCTTGCAATAATTGTTAACGAAAATGCGTTGACAATTATTGCAACATATATTGCAAGTTCCTGCAATGAGCTGTCTCCACTAGCAATAATATAATTTTGACAACTGCTGCAATATATGTCGACATATTTATTGCTAGTCGAGACGTAGGGTTAAGCTGAATGAATTGGCAATAAAAAGAATATCAGCTGCTTCGGATAGTGATGGCAACAACAGAGAGTGCCGAGTCTGGGTTACTTTATAAATATTAAGCAGTGAGCTGCAAACGTTCCCACTAATATTTAGTTGTTTGTATTTGAAGATTTCACAACTGCTTATATACTACGTTTATACGCAGGGCTTATTTGCAAATAAACTGTAAATTGTTGCCATATTATTGTTATTATTGCGACTTACTAATTCAGAAAACTATTCACGATTAACGCACTATTTGCAAATAAAATGCTTGAGGTTGCCACGCTTACAAATGTTTGATAGCAAAAAACAATTAATGGATAAATATTGCACAAAAAACATTGATAGAAGCACATAATGACAATAAAAACAAATAATTATTTCATATTTTGTACATTTACACTACTTTTTTTGCCAATATAAGTAAGTTTTCTATAGAAGTGCTACCAAGTTTGTGTACTTTTGCTATGCTGTATAAACAGTGAGTTAATTTATTTGCATTTTTTTTTATTTGCAAATAGTGCGCGTATAAACGTAGTAATAGATACATATTATATACATAAATTTAAAAATTAATCAAACTTATTCCCGTGGCCAACTGGGGGTCGGGGTTGTCCACTCGCTGCTGTCGAGAACAATTTTGTGCTATTGGCAGTTTATTTATGTAGACAATCGCCAATTTTTTGGTATTGTTTTGACGTGACGTCGATGTTGACAACTTGAATAAGGGTGAATATAAAACATTAAAAAAAGTATGTAGAATGAAAATAAAAACTTATATTATTTACATATAAAAACACTATGTTTTTGGCTCTTCTCGAGGACTGGAAGAAACGCCAAAGCTACTGAGTTAGATTTTTATTTATTTATAACAATTGCAGTGAACTTCAATTCAAGGAATAATTTCTAAATCAGGCTTAAATTCTTTTTATTAGAAATGGGAGCATTTTTATTAGTTGATGTGATTTTCTAAAGAAGTCAAGAAAACTCGAATTAGACTGGTTGGAAAAAAGGTCGATTTTCTCTGACAGCGTGCTCTCACCGTTGAAGCACTCACAGCACATCAATAATTAATTGTACATGCAACAAAACCATTTCTCATATTCTATTTCATGACAAGTTCATGTCTAGTATCTTGTACTCATAAGAATTCTCTGTTCATATGTTATATAAATATGGGTGGTCTAGTGAAGAGGATGGTTAAAAAAATGGAATCATTTGCGCAGCTAACAAAATTTAACAATGGGCCTATTCACGAGTGTCGTATTTCGACTACGACTACGACGATTTTATACTAGATTAAAGAAAAAATGTTGCAATGTTCTTTAGTCTAATACAAAATCGTAGTAGTCGTAGTCGTCATACGACACTTGCGATAAGGCCCAATATTATTTAACAACATTAATTAACAATAATAAACTAAAGTTAATTTTTTCAAGTATTGTGTTGTCACTAAACTGGCCTGAGCATACCAATTTTCTGTTCAATCCGATAACACAGTTACTTAAACAGTTAACAGTTAACAGTTACTGAAAATGATTAAATTTTTTTTGTTGCAAGTTATTGTAAATAAAGATTTATAAAAATATTTTAATTTTCAATAATAAAAAAAGAATTAAAATAAATTGAATATCAGCTCAGCTTAGAAATTATTTCTCTGAAAATTATTAACTTTATTTTAATTATTATTAATTTAATTCAATTTAATTACTAATCCTTTATTTAGTATTTGAACGCACAATTTTTCACAAGTCAAGAAAACGGACAAAACAAATGTTTTTATTATATACTCGTACAATAAAATTTATTTAAGCTTTGGCAATTGCTATTTACAATAAAAAAAATATATTAAAAAACTTTCATAATACATGTAGTTGAATAGAAATAAATACGATTAGAGAATTACATATATACATACATATATGTATAATTGCTGTTTTCTTCATTTTCATTTTGTTTAGGTCCTGTATGATGGGAAGTTGTCTAATGCCATTGTGTTTATGTACAATCCAGTGGCAACCGATGGCCAGCTTTGTTTGCAGTCAGCACCCAAAGGAAATGTATCATATTTTGTACATACTCCGCACGCTCTTATGTTGCAAGTAAGTATGAACAAAAAGGCAAACTAAATTTTGCATTATTTGATATTGAGCCTTTAGGCGCATCATTCTTGTGAGACGACGCACAGTGCACTGCTTGATATTTAACTAGAGGCAAATTTAAATTTTAAATGAAATGTAGTTTGATAACTATGTGCATGTTTAGTAAAGAACAAAATGACAACTGCAAAACTGTTGTAAATAAGTGATGTTCAAGCTTTCATTACATAAAAGGCTTTCAACAAATTGGAGTACTATAATTGAAAACAGAAATTAGTACCAGGGAGCTAAATCTGGCGAAAAAGGTGCGTAGTGAAGCAACCCGATCTTTAGTGTATGCGCAGTCTCGATGAAAGAATACTTAATTGCTCTTATTTTTTGAAGATAATCAACAAAAAATTATTCCACGCGCATCTCAAAAAACACTGCTTTCGCCTTTTCTTCTGACACGATTTTACCATCCCAGTCCACTTTTTTGACTGATCCTTTTCCTGAGGTGTAAAGTGAGAACAGGGATTAGACCATCTAATCCCTGGTTACGAATGAAGGCAAAAACTCGGCTTTCTTGCGGTGAAACATTGGTAAACACTCTATCAAATCATCTTCACGACGCTGCTTTTGTTTTAATGTGAGCAAAGTCGGCACCCAAATTTTCGGTCGATATGCGATGTATAGCCTGTGTAGCAACTTCGTTTAAACTATGTCACCCAATATTTTCTAGCTCGTCTTGAATATGGATTGCACTGAGAACTTTCAAAAGAAAGTATCACACTAAAACATAACGCTGACCAATTTTAGCCATGTTTAAAAATCCACTGATATGGTTTATTTTTGATGGCTCAAAAAAATACTAAGCAAAGTAACGCCTTGAGACTTAAAACGAATGCTCTATAATGTTTCTACTTTTCACCAAAGTATTTTTTTTTAACTACTGCCGCCATCTAATCTATACGTTAGGCCGGCTAGTTTTGTGATAACCCTCGTGTATGGATGTCTTAGAAATTGTGTTTTCCGAATTTCTGATTTTTGTATATAAAGCAACCCACTGTGCGACGTTATTATTGCCCTTTTCTTTCTTGCTTACATATTTTATGAAGTAGCATTTTTTATTATTAAAGCAAATAATGCTCAAGGTAATTTCTTTTATTAAACTTTCATTTTATATTCATTTTATTTGTGTTTTAGGATGTAAAGGCTGTTATTACTCATTCTATACACTGCACATTAAATTCTATAGGCGGTATTCAAGTTTTATTTCCACTTTTCTCACAGTTGGATATGGCTCATGAGGGCATTAGTGATATGAAACGTGATCCAACATTATGGTATGTATATATATATACGTATGTGTGTATGTTCATATGTATATAAATATAATAGATGAATTTTATTCCGTTTAATATCCCTGCAGAAATCTCCACCACTAGTTCCCAACTGTAAACTTGCCTATACCATCTTAATGCTCATATTAGCATTGAGTGAGTTTACTCATTGGTACTAGTTTAGGACTAGTTTATTACCAGTTCTTTTTAAAGAAAAATTCTACAAAATTGGTGATTTTGTTCCTTTGTTAGCCAGTGACAACTGCTAGTTACTTTATGTGCTTATGTATTTATCAATTTATGTATTTATCAATTTACAAAAATACACAAGAGTAATTTATAATTATTTAATTATGGTTATAATTAAATGAACGTAATTGTATGATACCAATTTTTACACTAGTTCTTGCTGTTCTAGTAATTATACTATGTATTAGATTTTTGGCAATTAACGCCTACTCTGCTCCAAGGATATTACACTTGTGTATATATGTATATTAAGGCGGATCGATTTGTATGGAGACAAAAAAATCGCTCCAATTTTTAAAAATCTCACTTTGACCCATTTAGAGTTCCTCAATCGTGTCAAATTTAGAAAATTAGAATTTTCTTTATAGCACAGTCTCGCTTTTTTTTTGCTATCATCAAACAACATTGACAAACAGCAATTCGAATCGTCGTCGAAAATGGAAAAGGGTATACATACGAGTATGTATATTATATACCCTTTTCCATTTTTTGGTAAAGGGTATAAAAAATACGTATGAGTAATATATTATTCTTCATCAGTATCACTCATACGCACTAAAATGGATGGTAATTTTTTTAAATGATTGGTTACAAAATAGGTGGTTCCAGGGTGTGTGCCAATGGCATAAGTGGGTCGGCCCTCCAAAATTAGTAGGAGTCGGTCATACATTTTGACTCGATTGAGGAACTCTAAGGGCGACTTTTTGGGATCGAGATTACGATTAGTTTATTTCTCTAATTAGCTAATCCGAAAATTAACTTAATCTTAATTAATTGAATTTGATATTTTTGAGTGGTAGTTTAAACTTCTTATTATGTGTAGTATTACCATACTGAGGAACAAAATAGTGGCAACATTTTCAGTGCAAAAATCATACATGTTATCAACACTTTTGATTTTTTGTGGGAAGAAAAATATTGCGCGTATGAAAGGAAATATATAACTAATATAAAATATATACAGCCCAATTATGAACAACAATTCCGTGCGAGTTTTTTCACTTTTCCCTTTTCTCCTATTATGAACTTGTGTTTTCCCTTCTTTTACAAAATGCGGGAATAAAAAAAACTCCCCGGGAAAAAAGTAGGTATTATGAACGCCGTTGAACTTGTTTTTTTCACTAAAAATCTTTCCCTTGCAAAACAGAAGGGAGCTTACATAAAAACATAGTTAATACACAATTAAAACACAATTTATATACATAAACTTGTATTTTATAGTTTTTGTATATAAAAAAAACACAAATAATGCTCAAATAAATCATTTATAAGCTTTTTTTCATATATTTTTTCAAGTTTACGAATTTTATTAATTTTGTTTATTCTCTCACTCAAAAAAAAGGAGAAACAAAATGTCAACAACAAGCAAAACAACGAGCTTCGTAATTCGGTGATGCCACGTATTACTCTTTTTTGTTCCCAAGGAATTTATGATTGGAGGAATGTTTTCTCGAGAAAATTATTTTCCGTAAGAAATAAATTCCGAGGGAATATTCATGATTGGGCTTATATACTTATTTATGCGTTTTTAAATTATTTTATCATATAATTTATACAAAAAATTATATGTTTCAGAAGTGTATGTTGTCAATATTAATATAAGATTAAACCACCACGATTGGCCGCTTAAACTAGCAAGTAAAACCATATAATCGACTACCCACAAATGATGATTAAGGTTAATTTAATCTCTAACTTGAACTAAAAAAGTCGCCCTAAATGGGTCAAAGTGAGATTTTTCAAAATTTTATCCTTCGCATGGTTCCTTCGGCAAAGTTTCTTATTTTGATCCCTAGAATACGATTTTCCTTGTAATTTGTGCGATTTTTAAATCGACCCGCCCATTGTATATATATGTACATATATACATATATGTGTGTGACCTATTGACCTATAGTTTAAATTAATTTTTTACAAGTATTGCGCGTTGTTATTATTGCAGCTCGAAACTTCTCGGTTTTATTTGTGAATTAGTTGAAACTTCGCAAACTGTACAGCAGCACATGATACAAAACCGTGGTTTTTTAGTCATCTCTTTTATGCTCCAACGATCGTCAAGGGAACACTTAACTCTGGAAGTTTTAGGTTCATTCCTTAACCTCACAAAATATCTCGTCACATGCTTATCCGCCAATAGTGATTTACTGCTCAAACAGGTAAGAAAGACATTTTCCTCTAACAAGCTGAATATATGTATATATATATATATATATATATATATATATATATATATATATATATATATCATTTTATGGCATTTATGCATTTCTTTTTGTCGGAAATTTCGCCAAATCAAAAATTTTAATGAATTATTTCAATCATTCACTTAAGATAATTTACTTCAGCATGTTAAAATACATGTATAGACATTATGAAATCGACTATGCATGACAATGTTTATTATGTTTTTTTTTTGGGAATAAAAAAGAATTAATTTTGATTGCCTTTGTTTTCTTTTTTATTTCTATTGAATTTAATTGAAACAACGAAACACAAACACACACAGTTAAACATGGGCTTGCGATATCCCTTTAAAAAAGTAATTTATTTATTTATTTATAATGTTTTTAATGTTTATTTCTTTCATATAAATTAATTTTATGATATCAAACATACATACTCTTCATATTTGTACATACATTCATATGTATGTTATATGAATTTAGTTGAGCGAATGATTTACGTAATACGATTTATTTGTTGCTCACGTTAAGTATACGCCTCCAAACACTGCATACAGTCTTTATTTTTTGTCATGCTTAACAAATTACTAAAGTAAAAATAATGTTTGCTCATAACTATTAATTATTTGTAAAAACTCTGTCCACACTAAGCATGAATTAAACACCATCCGTTATTGAAAAACCAATTTAAAAAATAAGTAACTCAAATCCATACCAATGAAATTTCGGGAGGGCGCTATTTGATTCCAGATGGCAAATTTTTGGAATTTTTTTTGGCTTTGGAACCATCTCGTCCTTGTGGCTTTCTGATGGTGTGGCCAGTCGACTTCCATTTGCATCGTCGTATTTCTTTCGCATTACTTGCCCATAGGTTTTCATTGGTAATTTTATTGGGACAATATACTCCAACAATTCATCTTAAGAAGCGATTTATGACTTGACTTGAAGTGTTTGCAGTTCTTTTCTCGGTTCGTTCCATGTTTTGCAGCCGAATAGCACCACTGATTTGATGGTCACATTCAATGTTCTTAGTTTTAAGTCCCCTTCATAACTTCTCGAGTGAACTGTAAGCTGCACGACCTTTGTTTATAAGTTATCGCATATCTTCAGCTGAGCAGGCTGTATTTGTTCTTGTACTACCGATATTAAGAGCTTTTAAAACACATAAAATGTTAAGAAATTTATTTTTCGACATATTGCCAGAAGTTTATTTAAATCTGAAATTTATTTGCTGATGGTTTAGCGTTGTCTATATGCATTTAAACATTGTCCTTACTCAGAAAAAATTAAATTGAAGAAAATCTTAGAGCATTTAACAGCCTCTCAATTTTCAGCTTTCAAAGACGTCATTAGTTCGTGTTGCAGTTCGTACTGTTGGTTTATGTGCATGTGCGTTGACAATAGAACATCATTTGTAAAAGCATCACTCTTCTGCATGGGCTTATGTGCTTTTGTGGTCGCATATTTCTTAATAAGAAGAAGATAGAACATAAAAGTGCTTTGAATATTTGCTTCAAAATCATCTTGTATGTTTGTGTGCTTGTGTATTCTGTTTTTAAGCTAATAACTTCTTAATCATTCCCATTATTGTATTAGGTTTGTTCACGCACATTTTCGCAACAATATTTTACAAAAAATTTAAGGTTTTGGAAACAGATAGTTGGTTGCTCTTATTTCAATGTAATTATTTCGTAAAATATTTTCTTTATATTGAGAAATGTAGTGCATAGCATTCAAAATTTCATTCGAGTTACAAAATTAATTTCTTAATAAGAATTAAAATATTATTATAAATAACTACATAAGTACATAAAAACATATGGTAGCATATCAAATTAAAAATTTATTTTTAAAGTTGAGCATGCTAATTTCATTTCTTTCACGCACATTGGGGAGACATATTTTTCAAGTCATGTTTATCTCATTCTTCCTCTATATCTATCTAATTATTTACTGCTTTCTTTAATGATAACTAATGTTTACTGCTTTTTGTTTTGTTCTTTGTCAAACTTTTTTTCTTCGTTTCGAAACTTAAAATTTACCTCATTTCTCTTTTCAACTAAAAATGCTAAATTATGTTCAAACATCGCTGGCTCTTTGAATGAAACGCCTAAAACTTATTATCATTATTTTTGCCCCACGACTGCCTGTCATCCTGTTCCCACACACACACAAATATATTTCCAAAAACACTTGCCAAAAACAAATCATCTTAACAAACAGTTCTACCAGGTGACAACTTTGATCTAAAAGACAATTACATGTTATACGTTCTTTGTAGTGGAAAGAGTTCAAAGAATTTTCGTTTAAATTTCATTTTTATATTTTTATTTTTAGAAGACTGTTCTTTATTAGACTGCGTTTTTAAGTGTTTTTAATAAATTGTCATGCGTAATGTAGATTTGGTTGAAAATATTAAAAAGTATTAACAAATCACAAAATAAAGAAAAAAAATTATGTATTTTGTAATTCCTGTATGTTAAATCATCATTGCGTATGGAACAATGATTCGAATTTTTTTCGCTGTACTAGAGTTATGCGATATTTACATACCGGTTAATTAAATTAAATTTCAAGTTGGGAAACATAGAATTTTTATATGTTTGTTTTTTTCATATTCGTGTTCCCCAACTAGATAAAGAAAAAATTAAAATATTTTTATAATGGAAACACTATGTTTCATTTTGTTTAAACGAGCAGAATGGTGGGGAATAGTGAACGCTGCACTCGTGCCAGCTTTTTGTAAACATTCTTCGATTTAAGTATACCTCCATCCCATTGTCATGCATTACATATTCAATGTTTAAAAGTTAAAATTAATGGCCTGGCTCACGATGTCGCTTACTTACATATCGCTACCTTAATAAAGAAAGGCCCTAACTCATTAATTTTTTTGAAATCGAGTTTTTTTGTATATCTTGATAGAAGAACATCTAATGTATCGAAAAATGCAAAAATCTCAATTTCAAAAAAATAATGAGTTAGTACCTTTCTATATTAAGACAACGATATCTTTCAATATAAAGAGGCGATAGAAAGTTTATTGTGGACATTGTGGGTGAGGCGGTGAAAATAGAAAAATTAAACTTTATTACTAATTACTCTTACGAAAACTAGTTTGGCTGCCTTCCTAAACGCATATTGCTAAGCAAAATACTTGAAGAAAACAAATGCACAGTCTCGCCTAGGAACTGAAAATATTGTTGTATGCAAAGCAACATGCATTTAGGAATTCTGATAAGATTCAATATGAATTTATTTATAGAATTGTCTCATTACAATAATATCTGTTTTTTTTTATTTCTGTTTCTTTTTCATACAATATTGTTAATTTATCGTTACCTAAACAACATAAATAATTAAATAAATATTGTTGATGCTGTAAAATGGAATGAAAATGTTTTGTTGCTGCATGCTGTTTTATTACATAAAATAATAACCACTTAATAAACGTTTTGAATGAAACTACAAAATCAAATCAATTCATACTTTTTGCATTGTGAAATGATTAAATGAATAAATAAAATAAAAATAATCGCCACAATGTGTGCATAAACATGTATGTATATTTAATTATTATTATTTTTATAAATGTTGTTGTATTGTATTTCTTCTTATCGATTTGTTCAATGTACTTTTTTAACTTTCGATAAAATATTTAATTTCATGAGAAACTTGTGCATATTCGAAAAGAATTAATTGAAATTCAAAATTTGTCTTTTGCTTGTAGTTGTTTTGTTTTTCGTTTTTGACGTGGCAGCTTTTGGATCACGTCTTGTTTAATCCTGCCTTGTGGATTTACACACCAGCAAATGTTCAAGCTCGTCTTTATTCGTACTTAGCAACGGAATTTTTGAGCGATACACAAATCTATAGCAACGTACGTCGTGTTAGTACTGTTTTGCAGACAGTGCATACTTTAAAATATTATTATTGGGTTGTGAATCCACGTGCTAAAAGTGGTATTATACCAAAGGGCTTGGGTAAGTGAAAACAGAGCAAAAGCTTATTATATTTTTATTATATTATTTTTTGTTATATTTGTTTATCAGATGGTCCCCGTCCAGCTCAAAAGGACATCTTAGCAATACGTGCATATATTTTATTGTTTCTAAAACAATTGATAATGATAGGTCAGGGTGTCAAAGAAGATGAACTGCAAAGCATTTTAAATTATTTGACAACAATGCATGAGGTAAATAAAGATCTCTAGCAAACAGTTCCAATTACATATACATATACATATATACTATATGTATGTACATACAATGAATATATTTTTTATTGGCATTTTGAAGGATGAAAATTTACACGATGTCCTGCAAATGCTAATTTCGCTTATGTCTGAGCATCCCAGCTCGATGGTACCTGCTTTTGATGTTAAACATGGCGTTAGAAGTATTTTTAAATTGCTAGCTGCTGAAAGCCAGTTAATACGGTTGCAAGCCCTCAAACTATTAGGATTCTTTCTATCGAGAAGCACTTATAAGTATGTCGATTGTATGTTTTTGTTACGAATTCATCTCATCGTATTTTAACATATCATTATATTTACATATTATGTGAATCTATTATCATTTCTATTTTATTGCTTTTAGAAGAAAGTACGATGTCATGTCTCCACATAACTTATACACGTTATTAGCCGAACGTTTGCTGTTGTATGAAGAATCGTTGTCTATGCCGACCTACAATGTCTTATACGAAATAATGACCGAGCATATATCACAGCATATAATGTACAACAGACATCCAGAGCCCGAAAGCCACTATCGTTTAGAAAATCCAAGTAAGCTCCAAGTAGTTGTCATATTTATAAGTATGTAACTATTTTCTATTGAAAGTGAAAATTAATGTTCTTTCATGAATCGACTTTGAGACAGAGAGCTTCACAATCCCTAAACCCAACTCTAAACATTCCCCAGGAAATAATACTTAAGAAATTAATTCTTTCTGAGAATAAAATACTAATTTTCTAAACAGATTGCGAGAGAAATAACAAGAGAGAGAGAGAGAGAATTTCGAATTTTCGAAGTCAACTATTTTATTTCCAACCATTTTATTTTGCCTGAAAGCTCTCAAATAATATTTAAGAATATGGAAACAAGGAATAATAATAAAAAAACTACTGCGGAATTGTTATTCATAATAGAGCTGATTCAGTATATTCCTATTTGAATGGAAGTTAAAGACATAAATTTGTTTTAGTTTTTCATCTTTCAATGGAACTAAACATGATTTATATTTCCTGCAAATTTACACAATACACATCGCTCATTTAAATAAAAACACACATATTGTATACTTAAGTCTTGAGCTTAAATGTATTTTTTCCATTAAGTTGTGTGTAAATTGAAAACTTTAAATTCTTTATCTGTAAAATGGTTATGACGTTATGAAAGTAAATATCCATAATGATAAAAAATCGCAAAACTCAAATTGAGGTAATCCTATCTCGTATTTGTGTTTAATAACACTTTAACATGCGACTGTTAAGGGACAACACAAAATAATCACTGAACTATTCGGTGAAGCAATGAAAGAATGGCAAAAATATGTGTTATACATTTTATTTACACACTTTCTGTTTGTTGTTACTTATTTTTTTTTAATTTAATTCTAGTGATGCTCAAAGTCGTGGCAACATTAATCAGGCAATCCAAGCAAACCGAATCTTTGATTGAAGTTAAGAAGCTGTTTCTTTCCGATATGACTTTATTGTGTAATAGCAACCGCGAGAATAGACGCACAGTCCTTCAAATGTCCGTTTGGCAAGAGTGGTTAATAGCGATGGCGTATATTCATCCGAAAAATACAGAAGAACAAAAAATATCCGATATGGTTTATTCCTTATTTCGTATGCTTTTGCATCATGCTATCAAATATGAATATGGAGGATGGCGAGTTTGGGTTGATACTTTAGCCATCGTACACTCGAAGGTTTCCTACGAAGAGTTTAAATTGCAGTTTGCTCAAATGTATGAACACTACGAGAGACAGCGAACGGATAATATAACTGATCCCGCCCTGAGACAGGCAAGGCCAATCAGTACTATCAGTGGATGGGAACGAGAGGAGTTGCAGCAGCAGCAACAGCAGCATAGAATTGTTAAAAATTCTGCTTCCGTAGCATCATTGGAAGATGTGCCTCAAGTAGATGAGGACATTGAGGAGGAAATAGAAATGGACGAGGTCATAAATGATGAACGTGAGAGGGATGCTGCCAGTGCAGAGCAAACGGGAATAGGCGAAGCAGAAAGCAAATGTGATTGCGCAAATGAATCGGATTCATGTGAAAAATCTATAGACCCAATCAAAGATGAAACTATCAAATCTGGAATATCTAGCGTGAGTGATGTTTATAACGAGCACATAAAATCGGAGATAATAGTCACTGCCGTGAACCACAATGGTAGCGATTCCTCTGCCGTAAATGATAATGCTGCCACAAAACCCGCCGAAATATCGTCTACTGGACATGAGGCCTTAAGAGAAGCATTGCTTATTGGGGACGACGATTTAGAGGAACTAGAAGTTGAAAATTCAAAGAACTCAGACCCAAGCGAGAACGATATGCATATTGAATCGGTACTCAATAACCCAGAGAAGTCTTTAGCTGACTGCAAAATATTGGTCGATGAATTACAAGAAGCATCGTCAGTCATAAAAGATGAAGAAATAGAATTGGCGGTAAATGAAGTAGTAAAAGGCGTTTTAAATAATGAAAAGAAACAAATCAAAGAACCGTCCTCACAGCATCTAGCAACAAGTATTGAAGATAATGGAACACAAGCTAAAGTAACACACCTTAATAACAAAAACCTTATTAATAATAATCTAACTGACAAAGCCACGGACATATTATTAACGGAAATAAATGCAAATAATCAAATAATAAACGAAATACCTGAAAACACTAGCAAAGGTTCGATTAAGACTGAACAAATTGAACCGATCGAGGAGAACAAGTTAAATAACAATGAAATAGAAACGACATGTGAAGAAGGCAGAACAAGACCGGTAGTTAATGAACGACCAACAGAAAAGGATTTAGCTGAATTGGAAGTGAGTTCATCTCTATCTTCTACGGTGGAGACTGCAGAAGAAATCTCTTCACTAAGTCCTGAAACGACGGTATCAAGTGCTTCTTTGTTAGACGAGTCACTAGCGAACGTCAATGAAGATCCCGCTGAAGCCACTGCAGTCAAGGACATTGTGGAAGAGTTAATAGAGAAAGTTATAGAGGTTTCTGCACAAGGCTCAAACTTAGATAAAAACCTAGAAAACCTCAAAGACAAGAGCGATGATGTGTTAAGTAATGAACTTCCCTTAACCACAAAACTATCATCTGAAGAAAATCTAAGTGACACCGCAAAACAAATTGTGGAAGATGTCATACAGTCTGCTTTCGAAAAAGCAATTTCTATAGACTCATCCGTTCCAAACAGCTCGGCAGAGGGATCAGATCAAATAGTTAACAGTGATGAAACAAATGAAAATATAGTTGATATAGTGCAAACTGTTGTTGATGATTTAGTGGAACAAACGATTACTTCGGTCGCAAATGCGATAGAGAGCATCCGTTTGGAAGATCATGAAAGCGGAAATTCAATAAAATCGGAAAATGCACAAAATCTTGATCATGCTGAAGACAAGCCAATCAATCTACATTCAGAACTAACAACAACACACGATGCTCGTAATGAACCAGAAACGGTACTAAGTCAGGAGACTCAAACTATTCAGTCCATACACGAAAGTGAGGAGCAAATATCTGCTCAGGTCCCGCATCAAAAGCAACAAAGTGCCAGCACCCAAGTTGATAATCAGCATTTCGGTAATTATATTTTGTTTTGTTTAAAACGTCGTTGTGAACTTGACGTCTACATCGACTTACATAACGAGCCGAAATTTGGTTGGTTCTGGTTGAAAATTTGCGAGTTTTTGCAGACAAACCCAAAAAGGTTTCATCACACGTTGGTTTACAACAAATTTGCTTATTTTCTTTTTAATATCGATTAACGCCTGACAACAGAAATCGGGTTTATTTTTACAAATTTAGAGTTGCATTTTATAATGATATTAAATGACTAATTAGTGTTTTCTTGGGAATTGTAACAATTTAATTTGTAACATTTTTTAACGCTCTAACAATCCCAATTTATTATTTAAGCTGGATCCAGCTAACCCCTTAATAATCAATTTCAATATATTTTTAATAAAAAACATTTTACTGAATAAGTAAAATAATAATTTGGATGCGTATGTCGGGTCTACGACAATTTTGTTCTAGATTAAAGAAAACTTGTACACGTTTCCTTTAATGTAAATTAAATTACTTTAATAATCTTTCATGGAAGAAATTTATCGGTTATACTATACATTTCATTAAAATTACGAGATAGACTATGGAACATATCGACTTTAGATCAGTTTTGAGGTTTGTGTGCACGTAATATCTTTTAGTAAGAATCTCAGGCGCAATAAGCAAAAAAAAAAAAAAAAAAGAATGAAAAGCAATAATATGATTAAAAAAGAATTTTGGTTATTTCGAAAAAATGTCTAAAAATAAAAAATTAGCAAATTCGATATTTCTGTTGACTGATGCAATAATAAAGTAGTAGTTTTAATATTTTTCTTCCGTGATAGTACGATATGCCAAATTAAATAATGATTCACGCTTTTTATTTGATTATAACAGATGATAACAAACAACACATTTATACGCACCAGGAGCAGCTACAGCAACATCAGCAACAACAGACGACACATCATCAACAACGTTCAAAGTCTGGTTCAACACGCCCCATGTTTAGTCCGGGACCCACAAGGCCACCATTCCGTATACCAGAATTCAAGTGGTCTTACATACATCAACGTTTGCTATCCGATGTTTTATTTTCATTAGAAACGGATATACAAGTATGGCGATCACACTCAACGAAAAGCGTTCTGGATTTTGTCAATTCCAGCGAGAATGCGATATTTGTTGTGAACACAGTGCATTTGATTTCACAGCTGGCTGATAACTTAATAATCGCCTGTGGTGGCTTGCTGCCTCTATTGGCTTCGGCAACATCGCCAAATGTACGTTTTATCTATTACATATACAATTGAACACTTAATATAGAAATACATATATACAAAATTAATCCATATTTAACAATTATTTAAATTTACATATGTACATACATACGTACTTCCAATATAAATTAATTTAACTTTTAGTCTGAGCTTGATGTTTTAGAGCCAACACAAGGTATGCCACTTGAAGTTGCCGTTTCCTTTTTACAACGTCTTGTTAACATGGCTGATGTGCTGATTTTTGCAACGTCATTGAATTTCGGGGAATTGGAAGCCGAAAAGAATATGTCAAGTGGTGGCATATTACGTCAGTGCCTTCGCTTGGTTTGCACTTGTGCAGTTCGCAATTGCCTGGAATGCAAGGAACGTACTCGGTATAACGTTGGAGCAATGGCACGGGACGTACCCGGCGCTGCCCATCTGCAAGCTCTTATACGCGGTGCTCAGGCATCACCCAAGGTAACAAATTCTCTTTTTTTCTTAGAATAAAGTTAAAATAAAGTTTTATTAATGCACATAGTACATACATACATATGTAAGTGTATTAGTATATTGATAAATAATATTATGCAATGGGGTTTTGTCCGGGCGTGTGTCATTCTCGTGTTTTCGATACATCTTGAGATGATGGCTCTCAGTATGACAAAGATAATGTAAATAAGTCTGGGTGCTCTGGGGTCGAAATTGAAGAAAAGTTTTAATAACGTTTTGCCGCATAGCAATTTTTTACTGGAATTGACTAATTTAATCTAAAAAAGTCGTTCCGGAGAATGCATTTTCGTTAAAGGTTGATACCAAACAGAGGTGGCTGTGTTGTGTGTTGTCACATTAGATAGTCTCAGCTCGTAACAAGATGTTTGTGCATGGTATTGTGCAGACTGGTATTAGAATCGATAATTATCGCACCTAAACCTAAAGTAAAAACATTATACATGATTTCACATAATCTTTTTTATTCCTGTTATGTACATATATACTCGTACATATGTGTGTATGTACATTAGGGAAGCCAATCATGAATCTCGCGATTTTCGGGATTCAGTCAATCCCGAAATTGTTTTGTAACAGTTTCAATAATAAAATGTATATTAAATAATAAAAGTATTCACGTCAACTCTTTCAACTGTGTAAAATGCATAATTGCACTTTCTGTCGTGAGCAAACCATTTTTTTAGTTGTCAATAAACTCAAACACAATCACCCGTATTGCGTATGTCGAGTCGAATATTCGACTACGACAATTTTGTATTTGATTAAACAAACGTTTTACACATTTTCTTTATTCTCGTGACAAAATTCTCGTAGACGAATATTCGGCTCGACATACGCAATACGGGTGAATATGTGCATGCATACATACATACATATACTATACTCGTATGTTTCTTGATCATTAAAAGATTTTGTTAAAATGCTGAAACAAAGTGTCAGAACTTCCCTGAATAATTCTGTATCTAATCAAAGTATAAATATTAATAACATTCGTATTCTTTAACAAATCTCTAATAACATATTTGAGCCATAAGTTTTTATAAAATAATAAAATTACATTTTTATTATCCTAAATTTGAAAATTTCATATATTTTCACTAGTTAAGAATTTTTAAAATTTTATGAATTTTATAACTTCTTAATTAATTTATTTGTATAGAAGTCATCTTCAAACACTTGTTCTTTCAGTTAAAAGATAAACATATACCTAAAACAGGTACTTCTGCGTTATAATTTACTGTATACCCAGCTAAAAATATATGTATGGAGCATATATGATATCCCATATATGGTTCGGATCCGAAAAATGAGGGTATATGACCATATATGATAATATATATTCATATATGAATACATGTATACATGTACATATGAATTTGTAAATTCATATTCATATTTATTAAAATTACTTTTCTTAAGATTCTAAGCATTGAAGTTGTATTTGATGAAACATTTGTTTGAATAAATAATTAAAAACGAACTAAAAGATATTTTATTCATCATTTTAAGAGAAAAGGTGCATCGATTATTTAAAAAACACAAAACTTATCTTCGTACATAAAATTTAATTTAATAAGAATTTATATTAAAAACTAATGCAATTAATCATCAAAAGAAATTATCAATTTTATATCAACAGTAGTTTTCAATCATTTTTTTAGCAGTAGTATGAACTTGTGTTTCTTAAAAATATCTAGAGTATTCCGATATTTTCTATAAAATTAATGACTGAAATATCCTTTTGATTATTTCATTTATTTAATACGGCCGCGATGTATAAAATCGTACAAGAATGGAGTTTATTTTTTAAACGTTGAGGCTGTACACACAAACTTTGCAAATTGTTTGTATTTTCTAACAGATTTGCAATTCACCAGTGATAAAAAAGATCGAGTTAATAAAATGCAAGTTTTTTTATTAAAAAACGATCTTATGTGATATCATGTATGCATAAATTTGTATATGGCTCCATATATTACATCTTATTTCTATATATGGATCCACATATGAAGACCTTCATAATTAAATTTCCATATATGACCTCATATATTATAATAAATTTCATATATCAATTCATATATAATACTTTTGCAATGTATAATCCTATATATTTCCATACATGAATTCATACAGATTCATATATATTTATATACATTCATATATTAAAAATATATGGACCATACATATTTTGTTTAGCTGGGTAGCTGCTTATAAGTTCTTTTTGTTAATTTTTTTTTTTTTTTGGCTTGACAATGCAATTAAAAAATGAACAATTTTCAAAATTTACGTTGATAATTTTTGACTTACTCAGACAATGGTAATCTTGCATCATTTGCGCAATATAATTTTTAGGTGGTTGTTGTGATATTTTTTTTTGTTGAAAATTTTGTATTTTTGCTTTTCCAGCGCATATAAAATAATTATAAAACTTTTGTTTGTGATCCTCTTTCAAAGACGTCTTTTAAGTAAATATCTATAAAAATAATGTGTCCCGAAAAATCCCTGAATCTCAAAAAATTTCAGGATCCCGCAAAATCCCGGGATTATAAAAACCAGTCCCGCCCGATTGGCATCCCTAATGTTAATACATATGTATCTCCTACAACAAAAGGCGTTTTTTAAAGACAGATAAAATTGTCTTAAATAGAAATAAACAAATTAAAGGCGTATTTAATAATATCAAACAAATTCGTTCGTTTTAAAATTTATATTCACTAAAAGGAAACTCTTCATGCCAGCTATGAATTTTTGCATTGCGGCAATGAATTCTGTCATTAATAACGAGCTAACGGTAGATTTCATTGTATTAATGAAGAATGTTCACTAAGTTTCACATAAGACATTTTAATGGTTTCGTGAAACTCTTTCATTCTAAAAATTAAATAATGCCATTATACAAATGAAATTAATTCATTGATTGCACCTTTTGTAAATGTTGTGAAGTGACTGATCTGCCACAGATAACCGCGTAATCTTGCGGTTTTTTGTGGAATTTCTTCAACAACCACGTTGCTACTTCCTATGTGAAGACATAGGTCGTACAGTCAGTCACAATACTTTTTTTGAAAATACTGTTAATAACATCTTGGGCATATGGTCTAGTTACTCCGCCCATATTCGAGCAACACCATACTATGCAAATTTACTTTGTATAGTATGTTTCAATAAATAAATATGTAAATAAATAAATAAATATAATGAAAAAAAAAAATAACAAATGCAGAAAGAGAGCACTTTTATTCAGCAAATGAAAATTATCATTCTATTTATGAAAGATTTCATTCATATGATGAAGAACTATCGATGAAGCCGCGTCATTAGCTGAATGAACAATTTTTCTTGTAGTGTTGGACAAGTTTACTAGACTAGTTTCACGAAAAGAACAAAGAAATAATAAAAAACATTTTAATTAAAAATGATTTTCCTAAAAAATTAGTGGATAAACTTATAAGAAAAACTATTACAAAAATAAGACAAATTAATAACAACACAGAGAATAGTACAAATCAATCAACTATATTGAAGGATTATCGGAAAGGTTAAAATACTCAGACATTTATGATAAAGACAAATACATTCTAGCAATGAAATCCAATAATACAACAAACATATTATTTAATAATATGAAATCAAAAGTAGATATTATGGATGAATCTAATGTGATATATGAAATAAGGTGTAATGGTGACGAGACTGATATATGCCAAAAAGTATATGTCGGTACGACAAAAACAAAATTAAGGACAAGATTAGCATCGCATAAATCAGACTTAAAAGCAAGAAACAGACCACTGACACAAAAAACTGCACTTGCTGCCCACTGTGCAAAAACTGGACATAAACCAGAACTTAATAAAATTAAAATATTAGAGAGAGAGAAAAACTATACTAAGCGATACATGCAAGAGATGTTACATATAATAAATATACCAAGTGAAAAAAGAATTAACTATAAGACAGATACTGATAATTGCGCACACATATACAGACACATAATAAACAAACACAAGACTAAAGAAAAACATATTAACAGTAGCTGACAGAATTTAAAAGGGAATAGATCTAAAACTAAGATCAAAAATTCTAGAAATAAAAAGTAATTATAATTTATAGTGTTAAAATTTAAAATATTTGTTAACTAGATTAAATCATTATTGTTTTATAGTTTAATCGCACCCTGAAGATGGCCAACAAAGTTGGTCGAAATATCGGAAAATAAATAAAAATACAAAATCTAATATAAAAGTAATTTTATTTATTTATAAAAACGGACCTCAAGCCGAACACATATACACGCAAAAAAAAAAAAAAAAAAAAAAATAAGAAACCTCACAGTAACGCATGTATAATATATTATATTCCGCCATGTCACAGAGTTCAATTCCGTTCGGAATCGGAATTGAATAAACGTCAAAATGTCCAGACCTAGCCGGAGCATACCCCAGAATACCACCGTCTCCCACAGTCTGGACACACCTGACAAATTTTTATATTTTAGTTTTCGTTTTTAGACACTATCTCCTACAAAAATTGGGTGGATTGAATTCCGATTCCGAACAGAATTAAACTCTGTGACATGGCCGATTGACTGAAAGAAGATGAATTTTTCTCAAGAATTTTCTCAACACGTCTTTGTATGTCATATTCGTGTTTAGCAACCCAAATTTTACAACCTTTTGAGGTTGTGAAAAAAGTTCAAAATTGTAAACTAATGTTATCGAAGGAATGCAGTCTTTCGATATCGTTGAACAAGCAATAGCTCTATTTCGTTTTTAAATTAATATTTTTTTCATTTTTGATTTTGAAACTTTTTAAGTGTATGTACTAATTTTTGTTTTAGTAGATGGAAAAGAATTTACATTTCGTCGGGTGGTTATGGGTTTGCCGCAGTAATAATGTATTCTTAATATACTGTGCGGCAAACCAGTAACCAACCGACGATTTATTGTCTTAACGTCCCCGAAGAAATGTCAAAATCTTAAAATTAGTTTATGAATCATGCTTTTCACGAAAGATATTCTTAAATTTATTTTCGTATTTCTACTTAAAACCTTTTTAGAAAGACTATATTTTTAAAAGTGTTAAATATTTTAATTTTTATCTTTACATTTATAGAATATTGTGGAATCAATAACAGGTCAATTATCTCCAGTTAAAGATCCTGAGAAGTTATTACAAGATATGGACGTTAATCGACTAAGAGCTGTCATTTATAGAGATGTGGTAAGTGATACATATGCTTGAAGGGCTCTTATTTATACAAATGATACCGTTCGAATTCTATAATACTCATGCGCACACTAATACAAACGAGCGAATGATCTTTGAAAGGGACCTAATAAATCGACCCGATTTACAGAACAGGGGAAAAATCACGGCATTCGATACGAGTCGTAATTTAAAAATATTTCAATGGAGTTTATATGGAAATATTTTTAAATTACGAGTCGTATCGAATGTCGTGATTTGCCCCCAGGGTTGATAATTATCAGTTTTAAATTAAACAAAGGCAAAATTAAGGTGCAATCAGAGGTGCCATAACCATAGCCATAGAAAACATCCGTACGAACCAAAGTAATGGGAAACACTGTATTTGATTATAGGTGACTCGCCTTAACGCCATAACTCTCACCATAGAAACCAATTGAATTTTGGTTTGGTTATGGCTATGGCATTATGGCTGTGTCACGTCTAATTTAAGCTTTAATTCTACATGTGAGGAGGTGAGTTCGAAAGCTTGCTACTTGGAAGTTGCAACTGAAATATTGTTTTCTCCAAAGGTTTAATAAACTAAATTTGAGTCTTTCAGCTGAAATTTTTTATTTTTTATTGGATTGGCATAGTTGGATAGTTCTGCAAAAGGAAACTGTTTCTTTAAAAATAAAGCAACAGCATCTTATTTTGTGTTACCAAAATCGATTTTTGGAACTGGAATATTAAAATAAATATTTCATTAATGCTGTGTTTCATTTTGTGTTTTAAGCTTATTGATTGACAACTAAAGGTTACCTCAATGTAAAAAGTTACCAGAAAATCCAAATAGGCAACACATGCTGAATAATATTTGTTTTTTTTTAAGAATAAGTTTCTTAATATAATTGGGGTTTCTGAATTGTGGTTGAAGTTCATTGATGTGTTGCTTGAGCAGCAATGAAACGCATGTAGAAGTGATTAACCAACTACATACAAATGAAGTTTTTAAATTATTATTAATTTTTACACGAGGCGTTAAATGGAAATAGAACATTAAAATAAATAAAAAACTAATTTTCTGTTTTAAACCGACTCTTGTATCTGTTCACAAAATGCTGAGAAGAAAAATATTAGTAAACAATGTTCACAATAATTACTTGTAACAGCTTTTCGCATACAGTATGGACCTTGTTGGGTCACATCCAGGAAATTCTATGGTGTTGATATACCACACAAATTTTTCCACCGTACCTAAACTAGTTTGAAATACAACTTTATACTTCACAGAAAAAACTAAATTTCATTTTCAGTAACCAAATTCATTGTACCAGTAAATATGAATTTTGTATGAACGCGGACCTACAAATAAATTTGTAGATACTGATAACAATTTTTTAAAAATTTAATTTAACAGAGTTCGGGCGAAAGAATTTGTTATTTAAGTGTGTTGGTGTTAATCAGGTTTGTTGATAGGTACTACGCACTGTTGTGCCCTTGTTGTTGTTGTTTATTTTTATTGATCGTGTTGTATAGATGTAAATGCCGGCAAATAGACGACAAACGACAAATAATTTTGGAACAAACAATTTAATGGATAACACAAAAAAGTTATTTATCAAGTAAATGCAAGTACACTAGATGCAGGTGTTTGTTATTTTATCTGGATTTAGCATATTTGCTTACCACTGCATAACAGCAAGAAAAAACAACATAGCGACATTTAAATTTTTGGAAATGATGTCCTCTGAGTTACACTAGTATTCTAAATTAAAAACTCACTTTTTGTCATATTTGCCGACTAAGCCAACGATATGTATTTCTTATTAGTAAACTAAAATTTGTTTGGTTTTCAATTAATTTTCCAGCTTAACAAGTTTTTTATATTCACTGAAAAAAATTTTCACGGAAGATTCGCGACAGCATTTATTCATATTCCTTTAATTTCAAGGGAAGAAAACTTCCACTTGTTAATAATATCAAGTTATAACGGAAATCTATTAAGTTATAGCACTAGGACAACGGTTCCTTAACGTGATAACCAGAAAAATATGTATATTTGGGAAATGTGTGTATGTCCGGAGAAGGTTCCATCCATTTATGTTTTTTTTTTAAGATTTTCATTAGCACACAATACAATATCTCTTTTAAAAATTTGAACTATCAAATAGAGTGTCTAATGTGTGAACAGTCTCAAATAATAAATTGCTGAAGATATTAGGTACCAAGACTTTTGGAATTCACTGTATACTTGTACATAGTAAAATTTTTTTATTGGTCTCTAAGAACTGTGTAGATGTGAAATATACATATGTATTTTTCCTTAATTTATCATTTTTTTTTAGGAAGAAACCAAACAAGCCCAGTTCCTGTCATTGGCAATTGTTTATTTTATATCTGTATTAATGGTATCGAAATATCGTGATATTCTTGAGCCTCCAGCAGAACCTCAACTTCAGAGGCAATCACCGGTCATGCAAAGGTCCACTGGAGGTAAGTTTATTATTATTATTACTTATAAACCAAAATATTTTACAATTTATTCTAATTAAAAAAAAACTGCACAAGATTTTCACCATTTCAATCAAAAGTATCAAAATTTTTATATGTATGTATATTGTTTTTTTTTTCGTTTTTTATGAACGATATTTGTCTGGAATAATGCAAATATGTATAACTTTATATTTAAATATTCATTGTTTTGAATTCGCAATTAATTATTTCGTTTTATTTCTATTTTCATTTTTATAAATAATTTTGTAAAAAGGGGGTAGCTATTATGTTTTTTTTTTTTCATTTACCTACATACATACATATGTATATTATTAGAGAAGCAATTAGAAATCTAATTAGTCGTTTTGTCTCATTTTGCTGTTTGACTTGAACACATTTAATAGATTTTTATTTTGAAATATCAATGTTACCCTCTACACTACACAAAGACAGAAAGAAAGTAAATAGTTTAAAATAAAAGAATAAAACACTTTCATTGTTCCTTGCAAACGTTCAACGTTTCTCATTTGGTCTGGTCTTCTTCCTAATTTTTGTATGTCTAATGAAAGTTCTCGTTTTTTGTTTTTTTTTATATCATTGCTAGATGTATTGCTAACCATTTCATCCTCTTTATATTGTTTTTCTCTGTTCTTCGTATTGATTTTCCATGCTGCTTTAATTCGGATTTTTTGTATAATAATATTTATATAAAAAAAAAATAAAAAAAATATAAAATTATAATGAAAAAATAATTTTGTGTTAAACCAACAACTACATGACTTTGTAAATAAATATTTCAACGGAAATGTCATCGAATGTGCAATGATTTCCCAACCTCTGTTTGTTTGTGACATGATCAACATGAATTACATGATAATAAATCGAATTTTAATTCATTATTGTAATTATGTTTTAAATTGGACTATTTTGTATATAAAACTAAAACCAACACCACGTACGCCCCAATTTTATGTTTTTCAAAATTGTTTTCTTTTATTCTGTGGCAAAACATTTGTGCAATATTCTTAATTTGGAATATTATTTAAAATTTTAAATTCGCTATTCGCGGAGCAGAATCGTCAGGTCCTCCCCTATTTCCGCAATGGTCACATCATGTGTACCCCCAATTTTTGTCCGGTTCTCATCATAATCATGTAACACCATCAAACATGCAACAACAGCCTACAATGCTACAGCAACCACATCACCAACAACAACAACTCTATTATCAACAACAAATGCCATCGCCGCCACACCACTCACAGCTTCAACAGCAACAAATAAGTCATTTGCAACACAATCATCATTACATGACACATCAGCAACAACAGCAACAACAGCAGCAGCAACAGCAACAACACCAGCCGTTTTATCCGAATCATAATCATACAGTAAACAATTCGTCATATGCAACCCATTGCCCATCACCGTCTTTAGCAGTTCAATCGACAAGTCCTTCGACCTCTTCAACAAATGCATCCCAGCCAGCTTCAACATCTTCTCTTTCAAGTTTAGCGTCACAGCCTCACCAACATGCTGCCAATGCACATAGACATGGACAAAAACATCACTATCATCTGCAACAACAGCAGCAGCAGCAGCAACAACATCTACAACAGCAGCAACATCAACAATTACATGCTGCAGGAGGAGGAGGAGGAGGCCACTACAGTATGATGAATGGCAATCAAGTGTTAAATGACAAAATTTCAACAACACAACCAAATCAACAACAGCCAGATCTCAATGGAATCGTCGGTGGTGTCATAGCCAGCAACAGTAGCGGCATAGATATGAGTAGTGTTTCCTCCTATCACAATCATTCGCAACAGTCTTACATGCGCACACCATCAGGCATAATGATGAATGGCATAAATGGCACGACATCACATCCGAACGGCATTGTTGATTATCACACGCAACATGTCATGTTAAACGGTCTTGTTGGCAATCCGGTCACAAATGGCAACAACGCCAACAGCAACACCATCACCGGCTGTGGCAGCAACAGTAATAATGGCAATAATCACAATTCTATGGCCATCATGAATAATAGTCGTCATATACGTAATGGTCATGTTTTGGGATCAGGTGCTGTTGTTAGTGGTGTTGGTGGAATGCATGTAGGTGGTTTAGGTATCGCTGCCTCATCCGCTGCAGTATCGGCAACATCATCAATAGGAGCTTCTTCAGTGTATAAAAATAATAACGGCATTAATAACAATTATCGCTATAATGGCCGTGCCACAACTTCAACAGGTATTAATGCGAGTTACTCCTTTAATCGTTTTTTTTTTGCATTGTTGTGTACAACTTTATTTTTATTTTCCATCCCAATTTATAGATGTGTGAGTGTGTATTCCTTTGTTGCGGGCAAGCAATTTTTTTTTCTTCCATTTAATATTTATTTTTTTTTTAGTTTCTAAGAAACTGAACGAGCACGAGAATAAGAGCAAACTTAAGTTTTATTTTCGCATCCTTTTTATGCCTTTTTATTTATTTTAGTTTACGGCCCCGTTCTTTGTTGCTCTTCTTGATCGTGAAATTTTTTTTCTATTTTATTTACATATATAAACATGTTTAAATGTACATAGTATGTACTACTTACATTATGTATACATACATACATACATACATACATATGTACCAAAGTAAAACGGCTACCTCTTTTTTTTGTATTTTCATTCAATTGTTTTGAGGGAATTCTTTATTTGCTGAGGCCATTGTTTTTATGCGTTAATATTTTAATATAAAATGCACTTACATACATATACATACATATATCGACCCCTTGCTGGAATAGAGTAATAACTCCAAGAAAAACTTGTTTTGCAGAAAACAAATTTTAAGATTTGACTTTATGGCCTGTTTCACAATAACAAAACGAAACTTTCGACTGAAAATTTATATTGAAAACAAAAACAAGTTTTCATATTTTATTGTTGTTTTCAATAACAATTTTCAGTCGAAAGTTTCGTTTCGTTATTGTGAAACAGGCCATTATTAACAACTTAACAAAAATAGTTATTATTTTCTCTCAAGAGTTTGGTATACTGGATATTTTTATGCAGTTTTTAAATAATATGAAGAGCGATATGACGATTAATTGCAGCACAGAAAGGCTCGATATGTATGGGTGTGTACTTACATATGTACATACATATTTACTGATTGCACAATTTTAATGCACCTTAAAAGCACAAAACTACATACATACATACACATGTACATTAGATCATTTAACTTGCAAGCAAATTTTATTTGAAACGTTGGGCCTATTCGTAAATGCATCACTGCACTGCAAATGGAAATTAAAATATCCTAAATTGTTCCAATGAAGTAGATAATACACAAATAAATCTCAAATATAGGGTACAAACATGGCTACAACCGAAAAAGATTATTAGCTCGTATGATACAGAGCAGTGATGCATTTACGAACAGACCCGTTGCTTCTTAAGTATATATAACACAGCGAGCATGTTGTCGAGCAAACTGGTTGTTCGAACATGTTAGAGAACATCAGTATAAATAAGTTTTCAAAGAGGACGCCTCGAAATGACTCATAAACATTAACTTCCAGTTTATAGAAGCCATGTAAAAATTCTCGTCCGTCTATTTATATTAAAAACCAAAACAAATTTGAGTGCTTAAGCTTGAGAAAAATAAAACATTTATTTATTTAAATTATAATGTGGTTAAATGTCCCTTTTTATTTGCCATAACTCGGTCAAACTTTCATACAATTCAATAAATTCTATTAAAAAGTTCCGCTCGCCAGTTGCCATCTTTTTTGTTAAAAAATCTTAATGAAATGCAGATGTGTATGTATTTTGGATGAACAAGCAATTAATCAAGTTGGATAGCGATCCAAATTATAAAAAATTTCAAAAAATCTGTTTTCTAGGGCCGTTACACTTTAATCATCAGCGTGTTGGGTCCAGTGTGTGCGGTGACAATTGGTGGAAACTTCAGCTATACATACATCCATATATGTATACATATTTTTCAATGCAAGTGGAATATGTGAATTGTTTTGATTCATCGTACTCAAATTTGTTGAATGCAATCTTTTTTTATATGTAATGAAAGCTGCAATTTAACATCACTTATTTACAACAATGTTGCCGTTGTGTTGTTTGTTTTTTACTAAACATGTATGTTGCTATGCTTAACTATTTTTGTTCTTTTTAAGACAAACTTTTTTGGTTTGTTACTTAAAAAAAAATTGTTCGGAATAAAATCTTGCATTCAAATTTTTTTCTAAGAGGCATGCTCTTACACTCACACGATTGTCAAATCGCATGCGATTCTCAAATTGCCTAACTTTTTTTTGTCATGTTGTGAAACTCAAGCGTCTTGATTGCGATTTGTTAAGAAGACAGTAGATAGAGCAAATTGCCAAAACATAAAAATTAATTCTTAGATTGCACATTTTAAAAAATATTCTCCGCTCATCATGGAAGAAAGCAAAGTCAATTTATTCAGCATTTTATTGTTTCTTCAAAGCTTGACTTATGATCTATACATTTGTTCATTTCAATATACTTTTAACTTTGCTATTGAAACTTGCCAATATAGAGTCCATATAACAGTGTCAGAATCAATATGCCAGAAGTAAAATTATTTTTATGTAGTAAGTATGTTTGTTTTCATGTACGCTTATCGTCTGTAGTGCTTCGCTGAAGGAATCTTTCCCGAGTAAAACTTTAACCTCCATATTCATAAAATTTAAAATGAATTTGAAATATTTTTAACCCCCGACCAAAAAAAGGGGTGTTATAAGTTTGAAGTGTGTGTCTGTGTATCTGTGTCTCTGTGTATCTGTGTGTCTGTCCATGTCCACGTACAGACCAAACGGCTGGACCGATTTTGATTTATGGCCTATTTCCCACCTGCGAAAGAAAACGTTTGACTTAAAATCTATATTGAAAACAAAAACAAATTTTCATATTTTATTGTTGTTTTCAATATAGATTTTAAGTCGAACATTTTCTTTCGCAGGTGGGACATAGGCCATTAGTTTTTTTGTTGGAAAGGTGACTTGATCGAGAAGGTTCTTAACTATGTTTGAAGAAAATCGGTCCAGCCGTTTAGAAGATGTCACATCTTTCTTAGATATATCGGGGTTTTTTAAAATTTTTAATTTTTGTTATTTATTTAAACATTTTATAAAAAATATTCCTAAAGTGTATTTCAAATTCATTTTATTTTTTTTATGAATATGGGGGTAAAGCAATAAATAGTTTTACCTTGAGGAATAATTTAATTAATTTAGCACCACACAGGACACTCTGTAGTTTTCATCACGTGCTATTTAAAAATCCTTATTTTTGCCCACTGCAGCTCTGAAAGTAATTAACACAAAATATATTTTTTATATTTAGTTCGCATGTTTATTTCATTACTTTTTTTTAGTAAATATACATTATATTTTAATAAATTTTATCTGTGCTGTGTTCTCGTTTTAATACCAGGAAAACATTTACGGAAAAAAATCCTGGTACTCTGTATGGTTTGCTTCAGGGTTTACTTTTCGATGGCAACCCGCAGAGATTGTCGATCTAAAAATTGTTATTCGCTTCCCCAATTAGTCAACAATTATGTTGTCTGCATACTTATTAACGTTTTATTCTCATAATAAATACTAGAAATGTGCATAATTGTTGAATAGATTAGGGAACATAGTAAAGGGTGTTTCTTAAGCCCGGTAAAACTTTGAATTGTAAAAACTAAAACAAAAAATTTAATTTTAATTCAAAACTTATTTTTACAAAAGATCATGACATTAACACTTGAAAATGTTTTTGGCCACGGACCATTAATTTTGGTCCACTTCTTCGAACATTGCTAGCCGTATGCCATGAACAATGTTCGCCCCTAAGGCATCAATTTTTGCTGGTTTATCAGCATAAGCCAGTGATTTGACATGCCAATACAGGAAATAATCGACACTGGAGGCCAATTGACAGGTCTATTTCTCGAAGTCAGCCCATAGCCAAATTTTGATTTCAATAATTCGATGGTTGCGTTGCGGTCGCCATAGCGCACGTGGCGTTATCATGTTCAAACCACATCTCTCTCGCCCGGATCAATGTCATCCATACTTTTAAACAAAAATCATTGATCATGGTGCGGCAACGGGTGCTCCGCCTTAATAAAAAAAAAAGTTCTAACAATGTCACCAACATGTAAACTGCATCAAATGGTGCATTTTTCTCTGGATGCAATGAAGTCTGTAGGTGGACATTCAACACAAATTTGTTCAACTGTACACCGCCGAGTACCCCACACTAATTGCACCATAAAATGAAATTTTCTATAATTACCAGTGTACATTAATTCCTTAGATGTTATTGCATGCCACTGAACTTATGTACACCGTTAAAATCAATGCTTTTATTTTTTTTTGTGTTTTGCTTACATACATACATACATATTTCATATAAACAATATTTTTACTTCCTTTATCGATGACAGTAATAACGTCCCATCACCATTTTATCCAACACCAACTGACTAGCATACTGCGATACTACGTTTGTGTTGTATGTTGTAAAATGTCTTTGAAAAACTTTAAAATCTAACTCATCAAATGCAAGTAATTCATTTCTTCACTTTGTTCGATGTGCAAATAATTAGTATTTCGTAGGGAACTATAAAATTAATTAAACATTTTGTAATACGTACTCGCATATAAATAAATTTCTTTCAATTTTATTACTCGTATTTACATAAATATACATATAACTAACGCATTACTAACAGTTCCCATAATTATTTGTAGGCGATGTTTCATTTAAATATACACACACACACTATTTACATACATAGTATGTACATACTCGTACATACATACATATAACTTAAGTTTTAAGTGATACAAATCACAAAAGAAACATTCTTCTATTTTTGAAGTCTTTGATTGCCTTTTACTTTATTTTTTAATGATTTGTTTTTGTCATCTGTGAAAAATTATAAAGGAGGCCGTACTGTGCAAGATGGTGACTATGAAATCATTGTGGTTGATGAAAACAATCCCTCTGTGTTGGCAGATAATGATTCCCATTCCAGCGGACCGCCTTCAATTAAGGTAAGCAAAGTAAAATAGAATTCAAATCCCCAGATATTACAATTACTTCCTTCTGTACATTTAGTAAAATGGATATCGTTAATTAGAAACTTTGTTGTTGCTAAAGAGTTTTCAATATGCTATATGAACTGAAACATTTTTAAAAATCAAAGAAATTTATCAGTGGTTATACGAGTCTTCCCATTTAGGCCAATGAGACACACAAGTATAGCAAAGATACTTGATTCGTAATTTCATTTCATTATATTTCTGCAAGTTTCTGCATTTGAATGCATATACATATACAAACATGCATATCGTCACCTTAAATGCAAACGGACGTGTAACTACACAAAAATTCGAAATTGAGTTTTTGATTGAATATGGTTCATTTTATCGAACTACATGTTCACGCAAATATTTAGACCTCTGCGATCAAAAATGAAGACTTTATTAAAGAAATTCAAACGGACGTAATTACGAATGCATCTATTTTTTTTTTATTGCAAAGAACGTAACTAACATAAAAGCTTAAATATACATATGTAAAAAGGAAATAAATGTTTAAAAACATATAAGTATCCATACTACAACTAAATTTCGAAGAACACTTTCAAGAACACTTTATTATTATTGATTTTGAAACGTTTTTTGTGTCTCCTGTAAAAAATATAAATGTGTAGTTACGTCCGTTTGCATTTAAGGTGACGATATGTACGTGTGTTCGTATATTTACGTTAGTCTATAATTCAGATAGATAGTATCCTTTCGCAAAAAAAAATCGATTATATGTACATACTCGTATTTCCTTGTGCAATCATTTCATTCAGTTCATGTTAGAGGTTAGCTTTGCTCTGCAAGAAAAAATAATAACTTTTTAGGGTTCCGTACACCAAAGGTGAAAAAGGAACCCTATTGTTTTCGCTACGCTGTCCGTCTGTCCGTCTGTCCGTCTGGCCGTCTGTCCGTCTGTCCGTCTGTCCGTCTGGCCGTCTGTCCGTCACAGGGTATTTTCTCGAGAACCGTAAGAGCTACGGACCTGAAATTTGGACAGAGTGTGTAGACCCTTGGCCGCTACAACAACAAATACATGAGAGTTGGAAATTAAAGGGTGTGCCAAAACGAGCAACGAAAAATTTTAAAATCCCATGTAATATACATACAATTGTATGTATGTATGTATATTACATGGGACCCTTGGCCGCTACAACAACAAATACATGAGAGTTGGAAATTAAAGGGTGTGCCAAAACGAGCAACGAAAAATGTTAAAATCCCATGTAATATACATACAATTGTATGTATGTATATTACATGGGACCCTTGGCCGCTACAACAACAAATACATGAGAGTTGGAAATTAAAGGGTGTGCCAAAACGAGCAACAAAAATTTTAAAATCCCATGTAATATACATACAATTGTATGTATGTATGTATATTACATGGGACCCTTGGCCGCTACAACAACAAATACATGAGAGTTGGAAATTAAAGGGTGTGCCAAAACGAGCAACGAAAAATTTTAAAATCCCATCTAATATACATACAATCGTATGTATATTACATGGGATCCTTGGCCGCTACAACAACAAATACATGAGAGTTGGAAATTAAAGGGTGTGCCAAAACGAGCAACGAAAAACCGTAAGAGCAAACTTCCTGAAATTTTCAAAAACGGTGAAACAAAAAAATCTCAAAATTATAAAATCGCCAAACCGAAAAAAAATCGCCAAAATCAAAAAAAAAAAATCGCCAAAACGAAAAAAAGCACCAAATTAAAAAAAATTTCTAAATCGAAAATAAATCGCAAAAAACCGAAAAAATCGCAAAAATGAAAAAATCGCCAAAATGAAAAAAAAAATCGCCAAAATTAAAAAATCGTCAAAATGAAAAAAAAATTCGCCAAAATTAAAAAAATCGCCAAAATAAAAAAAAATCGTCAAAATAAAAAAATCGCCAAAATGAAAAAAATCGCTAAAATTAAAAAAAATCGCCAAAATTAAAAAAATCGCCAAAACGAAAAAAAAGCGAAAAATAATAAAAAAAAATTATTTCAGCTGAAAAAACGGAAAAAACATTATTAAAAAATGCTCAAAGCCCAACGTACGGAACCCTTCGTGCGCGAGTCAAAGTCGCACTTTACTGAATTTATTATATTTTCCCAGAAAAATGTATTGCCAATAGTTTTTATTTTCCTTCAACTACAAGGTCGTTTATTTATATTTATAAAATATATCACAATATTTTTTCACATTTCCAATGCATTTATTCTCTAACGCATTCATTGGTTGCATTTTTAACCCCTTGATATTAACTTATTCCTAATGTATAGTTTTAGTGCATACATATTTATGTATTAATTTTTTTAATTTGCATATTTCTTCTTATCATGTTTTGTCGTTGTTGTTGATATTTATATTTTAGTTTATGCATGTTGCGTTTTTAATTAATAAGAAATGATACAGATACTCAGAGATGAACTCAATTCAAATCGTATGTTATAGCAAAATTTTCAAATAGAAAATCTATTTCTCAATTAATTTCTGGTCGGATACATTAGTATTATTCAAGCCCGGTTTAAAATCAAAATTAAATTGTTCTTAGTTCTGCAGAATAGTTTTGGAGATATGGAATAATACCGACTAACATTATGATAGTTTTCATAAAGTCCCATGAAGTTTGTTGCACGTATCGCTTTCTATTTTCGAATATGAGAAGAGAGTGACATAAAAATAATGGCGTGGAATGAAGCTCTGAAGCGTTTTTGCTATCGTTTTTGATTTGTAATTTGCTTTTCCACGCCTCCCACTTACCAAGAAAAAATATTTAAATATATTCAAAATAATCGAAAAAACAACTTTAGGTTTTATAAACTTTTAAGTGATGGTAAGTCATCTCATTAAAAAAGTGTGTGCTTTATTTTCTAAAACTACTTTTTGTAAAACAGTTTTTTTAATTTAAAAAGTTAACCCTGCAGAAAGACTTTCTAGAAATAGTTATATGTTTGTAAATCCTCGTCCAGACTTGCAAATTTTGATTGCTGCAAACTTTTTAAAATTCTGCTTTGAAATTGCATTAGTGTCTTCATTATGATATTCTTATTTTGCAATTACTATGTATTAAAAAAATTCTATTACACAACAAATTTCCAAGATATGTATTAAATTCGCAATTGTTATTTTAATGTTGGTAGGTGTATTTGACGTTTTATATTATTTTATTTTATTTTCTTTTATTTCTTCAGTTGTATGAAAAACACAAAATATATCAAAAAGTTAATAGAATTGTTAATTTTTCAGGGAAATTTGTTGTACAAGTGAAATTTATTTACTGGTGGTTAAACATTGTCAGTAGACTTCAACCACACATTTTGTGACTGTTCCAAATGTGTGGTTGAAATATAATGATGATTTGTTAAAGCAACAATAAAGTACATATAGACAATGCTTAACCACCAGTAAATAAATTTCACTTATACAACAAATTTTTCTGAAAAATTAACAACAATTCTATTTAATTTTTGTTATATAATGTGTTTTTCATACAACTGAAGAAATAAAATATAACAAAAATTAAAAATTTTAAAAATCCCCGAATATATCTAGAGAAGAAATGATATCTTCTAAATGGCTAGACCGATTTTCTTGAAACATAACCAAGAACCCTCTCGATCAATTCACCTTTCAAACAGAAAAAATTAAATCGAAATTGGTTCAGCCGTTTGGTCTGTACGTGGACACGGACAGACTCAAAGATACACAGACACACACTACAAACTTATAACACCCCTTTTTTTAGTCGGGGGTTAAAAATAAAATAAAACGTCAAATACACCTACCAACATTAAATTAACAATTGCACATTTCAAAATGAAAGAGAATTGCAGAGCTGTGCACACCGCCCCAACCCAGCGGGAAATTAAGCGAAGTACTTCGATAATAATCACTGACGTCAGTATGACATCGTAAGCGAGCAGTCTGAGTACTTGCATTGTAATGTACGTGTAATTTGATATATCATGTGTTACTGATAACTTCGATTACGATGTAAGCAGGGATTCAGTCATTGTTTAAAACAAATAGTTTGTTCTAAAACAAAATTAAAAAAAGTAGGCCTGTAACTTTTAGGGTAAATTTATTTTCATGAGGGCATGCAACTTCGCTGTCGATGTAAGTGCAATGCCAGTAGAACGTACTGACATCGTAGATTATTTTGTAATCGAGAGCGCACCACTTACGCGTCCTATGACACTTTTATATTATATCTAAATAGCAAAATAAGCGAACGAATCACCACTGACTGCTACTAAGTATTACTGACATCATCGATTACGTAATGCATATTTTTACCACTGGGAATCTCCTCACCCCTCTCACCGATAAGCTCAAGAATTGCTACAACAATAATTGCAAGTCTGAACACGGACTAAGTTGAGGGAACTTTTAAAAACTTATATTTAACTAAATATTATAAACACAAGTTCCTCCGAGCTTATTTGAGCATATCTAGTGTATGTAGATTTATTATTGATCTCTTAAAATAATATTTGTTCTAGAAGCTGATATGTAAAATCAAATTTTAGAGTCATGTAGATTTTAATCTCATTGAAACCTGTTTCATTACCCACATTAAACTCCAATTTTCTCCAATATTTAATACTCGTGCATATTGGAGAAAATTAGAAAGTTTTAAATAGTTAATTTAATTTAAGAAATTTTTATTTCGACCAATGCGGCTAGTTTAGGATTTTAGGAACATCCATTTCAGTTGCAACCGCTTTAATTGCTGTACATTTTGGATTTAAACTTTTGCAAATCAATGTGAAATTTATGAGTTACTTCTTATTACATATTGTTTATTATTTTTATTATTATGACTTGTTGCTATTTGATATTAAACGCTAAGCAATTAATATGCATGTTTATTACAATTAACTTTGAATTAAATCAACCCAACTAAAGAGTCCCAAACTGCAACCGAAATCCCAAACAAATATTTCAACAAATGCAACAACAACAACAGATACCACAGTGCCTACACCCAAAAATACTACCGTAATCAATTCAGTATTATTGAATAGTAAACAAACAAACAGACTACAAAAACAACCATTGTCGCCGCCAACACCAGTGGTGCCAAAAAAATTACCCAAGGTAAAAATCAATACATTCCCTTTCACCTAATAAACGTCAACTGATTGATTTTCATCTCTTGTTTCACTCAATTAGAAAAATTCTCACAAAAAGTAAATTTTATTTAAAAGAATACACACCAACCACATTTGTCTCAATTAATCCCAAAAAACACGTTTTTATTCAAGAGCAATCATTCATTTGTAAACACCTTGTGTTCATTTTTTTTTTTGTGTTTATTAATTTTGTCCTGCACCACTACTGATAAGAGATTAAATACATACAAACATATACACACACACACACACACACACACACACATTTGTATTTACATGCATTCACATTTCGAAATGGATCCATTACCATTGTAAGCTTAAATTTATTGTATGTATGCATGTATTAGCACATACATACAATACATATTATGTACTACATATCTACTTGTAATTTTTCGAATAAAATTTGCAAAGGCTTACAAAGTTTTAACTACTACATATGTACATACTAATGTCCTGGACAAGACCATTTATAAGACCTTTCAAGACATGAGAGATTTTTCAAATGCTTTACTACAGCGAAATATTATAAAACAAACGCTAAACAACACTGTTGGCAAGACAAACAACTGAAACAAATGTCTTGCCAACAGTGTTGCTTAGCGTTTGTTTTATAATATTTCGCTGTAGTAAAGCATTTGAAAAATCTCTCATGTCTTGAAAGGTCTTATAAATGGTCTTGTGCAGGACTTTAATACATACATACATAGATATGTACATACATACATACATCATTTGAATCGACAGATCTGTCAGATATGAGTTTCTGTAGAAAGAAACAACAAAAAACCAAAATTAAAAATCAATATATCGTCGCCTCAGAATTGGTTTAGCCCATACCCCACAAATTTGTAGTGGAGAAAAACGAAAAAGAAAGTTTACATGAAGTTTTCTCAAAACATACCCGAAGGATTTATTTTGGTATTTGCACATCTGCTTCCGACACATGTTTTGAAGAAAAATGTAAATTTTCGTGAACTTCCACGATTGAAGTTAGAAGTTAATATTACTTTATTGAAAAAGTAAAAATACGTTTTGTGCCGCATACACCACTTTTCTTAATTTATTAAATAAATAAATTTTATTTTTATAACGTAGCTTTTTGTGATCCATACGTATACTTTACTGCTGTGAATTGAGAAGTTTGTTGGTTTGTTTATTTTTCTTGCTGTTTGGAGAAATAAGTCGATCGTTTAACGCCGACCAAGACATCACCGCCGTAATATTTTTAACTATCGATCCGATTACACAGTTACAAAAGAAAAACAAGTAATTTGAAGTAGATTTAATATAAAGAATGAAATTAAATGATTTCTGTAATACTCAAACATGCATAATGAAGGTTTCTTTTATTTTATTTTAGTGTTTAATAAGTTTATGTTACAACATGTAATCGCCAAACAGTGGCGTATACAGCAAAACAATACTTATTAAACCTAAAAATAGTGAATATGGAGCAAAATAATATCACAGAAACCATAATAAATTTCATGAAACGCGTTTTTGATTCAGAAAGAAGGTATTCAAAATATATACATATATTCCATCACAAACTAATTTTTTTAAGAATGGTCGGTAGATCAAAACTATTCTGAGGCGACGATATGTATTTTACAATTAGAAATTTTTTTCTGTAGTTGAAATTTAAAGTTTTGATTTTCCTGTGCCAAATTCCGCACGAAGTGAAGTCAAACTCCGTATAAAATATTTATATGAAAAAATATTAATTCTGGTATGTAGTACATAATGCTCCCTTATTGCAACAGAGGCATAACTTAAAAAAGTTACTTAGTTTTGCAGAAAATAACTTTTAATTTTTCAATTTATAAACAACTCAATGCAGATATAAAAGTATTTGTTATTTTTGCACAATATTGTATGAACGATACGAGGATTAATTCCGCAAAATTTTTTGAGTTGCATGTACCAAATATTACTGCGGAGATAAGATATTTATTTGTTTTAGAAATTTTGTATGAAATTTGGCAACGATTTGTTAGCGCATATTTTTGCATATTTAACCCTTTAAAGCATGTTTTTGCATATTTCAGACTTACACGCATATATTTAGCTTTTTTATTTTTAGAGCATATTTGATGCGTTTAGGGCATATTTTGATCAATTATAGAATTTTTTTATATTATATTATGTTTACAAGCTTATTTGTTGGTAAACATTTTTACTTTTATTTTTATTTTTCGACATCTAAATCTCAATATAGTCTATACATTCTTCTTATTTGTTACGCGTTAGTTTCAATAAAAATTTGGTATTGCTATTTGTAACTGATATTGTCAATGTATAAAACTATATACATATATATTTAGATGTGACAAGCAACGATTTTTATTTGGAACTGTAGGTCAATATTTTGTTGTTTATTGCAATGACAATTACAAATAAAAATGCTTGTCTTATTTATCTAAAGTTGCAGACTTATCCTGTTCCATCATTAATACGGCAGATATTCTTTGTTAATTTTTTATTTATTTATGTTTTACAACAGGGTGCCTTCAAATATACTTTCTCAAAAGCTCAACACTTCTTCTTTCAAAAACAGTTGGTTTCATCGAAATCGGTTTACTAGTTCAAAAGTTGCGGACTTTTTACTACGGTTTTTGTTATTTCACGCCACTGTGCGTAGCTGATGTACTCGTAAATAAAAAAAGTGTATAAAATATGTTAGTGCGATCGCTAAACAAATTTTCAATTTCTTATTATGTTACAAATTGCTTTTAAGGAAACAAAATAGCAATTTATTGTATAAGCGTGTTTTAAACAGCTGATCTGTTCTCTTAGCTCGAAAACAATATTGTTTTTAAAATTCGGAAGTGCATGTTAATTTTTTAATTGCTTTCCTAAGATTTAATGAAATCATCCCCGCAAGTCCATTTCTGATTCCATTTCCAATAATTTTTACACAGAGTTGTCACTGCAAGAAGTTTTATGTTTTATACCTATTCAGTGCATCCGAAGTCATTTTTATGATTTTAAGTAAATGTGATTTTGTGCAAGTTATTTTTAATAAGTGCAAAGGAACCATTTTAAAACTTACTACCCAACCATTAAAAGACCAAATATTGTCGGAAAATGATTGTGTTATGGAACTATAAAATGTAATCGATGTTCTATTCTTAGTACGTCACAGTGAAACTAAAATGGAATACTGCTCTGGTGGTCTACTCTGTATTTATAAACGAAAGAAACTGCTTTCGAGTTTGCATGTAATTAACATACAAATACGAAAGTCATTTCTTTCGTTTCCCTATTTTCCTGGAGGTCCCGAGACAAAATAAAAATGTCCATATCTGTTTGAAAAACAGCATGTATTCTCTGCATGGGCCAACGTGAGCTTAAGTTTTTACATCAATTTGCATTACCATTACCAAAGAGCGCCCATTTATACAAGTAATTACATTGTACTAGCTGAATAAATGTAACAAGCCGGCCATTCGAATATCCTGAATCCAATGGTGCTAAACATTTTTTAGGTTAGCTTTAGTTTAAAAATAATTAAGATTGAAAACTTGGTTAAAAGTACCTAAAAATCAATAATTGCCCAGTTTTCTAACTTTTATTAATTTTTACATCGATTAAAAGAACATAATAGACTTAATTACGAGTTTCGTATTTCGACTACGCATACGACGATTTTGTGCTAGATTAAAGAAAAAATTTTGCAACGTTCTTTAGTCTAGTACAAAACCGTCGTAGTCGAATTCGTAATACGACACTCGTGATAAGGCCCAATGTATAAAACATGTGTCCTAAAAAATTTTTGAAAAAAATAAAAAAAATTAAAAAGTATCCAGGACGCATCTTAATCAATACATGTATTTTTAATCGATATATGTACATATATCAAAATAAAGGTTAATAAATACTAGAAAACTGGGAAAACTTTTATTTTTTGGTACTTTGAACCAAGTTTTCAATCTTAATTATTTTTTAAACAAGAGCTAACATAACAGAAATTTTAAGTACCAGTTTGCACTAGTAAAGTCTTATTGCTAAGCTTATCACTTTTTCTTCTTTGAACTTTCATCGCCATTCACAGAATGCAAGTCTTATTTTCCAGGTCATAGTTTTGTGTATGCATCTGTGCTTGTTTAACATTAAGAATGAGAAAGCAAAACGTATTGACGGTACGTGAAGCTCAGTACTCGTTTCTTTTCCCCTCGTCTCTCTCTCTCTCTCTCTCTTTCTCACAAACTAATCAGCTTAGCAATAAGACTTGCTTAGTGCAAACTAGGACTTAGCACCCACCATTGGATTCAGCGTACTCGTATTAGGTCCCCGATTTGTTACAAAAATAGTTTCGTGTACAGCGTTATTACCAGTTTACATATATATGTACATACATACGTATATCCCCATACATATTTATTTATCTGCATAAAATTCTTTTAAGCAATATATGTTTTGTAAACAAAATATAACACAGTAGGATCTCGAAAAAGTTAACCAAAATTTCCCAATGGTAATTAGCTTTTCGGAACTATTAACTTTTCTAAGCGGGTTTCAAAGTTGAAAAAACTACAATAATCAACATGAATTTGACGGAAATAATTCACTCACTAAAGTTATTTAAATGACTCAGTTTTTATTATTACAAAAAAGAAACTTAGATTTAATTTGTACCGGTTGTTGATCTATTTCCAGTAACTCTTGACCATTTTCGTACACAGAAACTTAATACATACATACATACATAGATATGTACATACATAGTAATTTGTGCCGAGTGATTTACAGAAGCAGACGAGACTTGTTTGTTTTTGTTTTCTTTGTGTAATAGCTTTTGACCATTTTCGTGCGCATATTGAAATCGTTATCATTTTCAACCAATTTATCAAGTTATTGGTGCTCAACGACTTTCGAGAAGTTTACTTATTATCGGAAACTTCTAAATCATCATCAATACTTCAGTAGTTTAATCCTTGCTCCAATTTTCAGTGTCATCAATGCTGATCTCAACATTTTCACCAATGTTCCACATTAGCAATTGAACTTGTCAACCTGTATCATCGTATTCTTATTTCGTATTTGATTTAATAAATTTATACAACGGATTGTCGGCTTCACTATCGTACTGATCAACATCCCCTGAAAAAATAAATTTTTAGAGCGTCGAAATTCGATTAACTTATACGAGCGATTAACTTTTACGCAAGTTAACTTTTTCGAGATTCTAGTGTACTTCTTGGTTCTACTGTTAAAACCATTTTAGAAAATGGTTTTAACTTGGTTTTATGAAATGCAACCTTGCTTTCGCTGTGCTTAATTCAGTGCTCCCAAGTTAAAATGGCCGGCAACAGCTGATAATGGTTATGCCAGTGAATAACAAGAGATGTCGCTTGAAAGATTTTCAACTTAAAAATGGACGCAGCAGCAACAATAAGTAAAAAATTATGGAAAAAAAAATTTTTTTTTTTGTAATATTATTTTTATTTGCAATCTATTTACAATGTAATAATAAGCAAATTTGATAAATACATTAACAATAAATAACAGTGGCGTTAAATTCCATTGAATTTAACAATTTAAAATTTAACAATTTTAAATAATTTTATTATCTATACATTTACAGAGCTAATACAGCTTAGGATTTAAAGGGGAGGTCTAATATGTGTCTTCGTTTTAACCGTCTTACTTCTTCACTGTCGTTATTGCAAGATTGTTTTGATGGGCGCTTAGTCTTTTCAAGTAATTTGTGCTGTAGTTTTTGATTTCATCCGTGATATTTGGAATATTGAGATCATTATGAAAAAATAAGAGTTTTTTGGAAGGAAAACATCAAAGATATTTTCATTGACCTCTGGAAAGTGAAAATAAACGATATGACATATCGATCCACCAATTAAAAAAGTTGTATTTTGTGCAAAGTTATTAGACAGTCTGTGAGTTGAAACCTGAATTTAACAAACTTGCAATGTGAATGCAAAACCATCTGTTTATGGTTTTAACGTCAAAATCAGTTTTTAACTTTCAATGCGAAAACGCTATAATGCACCATTTTTTAATATCAAATTGTATGGAGGTACTCTTTAACACCTAATTTAAGTTCGTCACTTATGCTAACTTCATGCCAATTTTTTCTTATACATGCATATCGCACACTAAATCATAAACAGTCACAACTCAAAAAATTTCAGATGCTGAGTAGTGGCAAACAACTGTTGATACTGTACAATTTACGCAAGTATGTAACATAAAAACAAGCATAATGGTATTTTATATTCTTCAAGAAGACTGTATTGTAAAAGATGTGGTCGTTAGAGATTTGTTCAATTATCTGGTTTATAAAAAAGCAAAATCACTTTGATCATTTTGAGTTGTGACTCTTTATGATTTAGTGTGCGATATGTACATAGGGCCGTAAGCTTTCAACAATTTTTGTTTCATGCTTAACAACAAACAAATAAAGAACGTTAAAGATAAAACATCTCAAGAAATTTTAATTTTAGAAATTAGTCATTTATGAAGACTAGGGATTTTTCCCGGGAATTTCCCGAATTTCCCGATTTCCCGGGATTTTTTCTCCGGAATCCCGGGAAATAATAAAACAAATAGTTGACTACTTTACATAATATATTATAGAAAACAACTGCTTTCACTTTGGCATTTGTGAAAATTTATTGCGAGCAGCGTTTTTTCTAACAAATTTTATATTTAAAGATATATCTTGTCACATAAATTGATGTTTTAAGCAGGAACGTAACAGTTATAAGAGAAATGGCGAAAGTTTTTATAACTTTTATTGAATTTAAATAATGTTTATAATCGTAACCAATATACATATGCAAGTGAGAAATTTTTTTTTTTTTGTTATAAATAACTACATATTACATCAACCAAAAAAGTTTTTTGGTTACCAATGACCATTGTCGAAAGTAATTTTATTTTTCGGTTATCGCTACAAGAATACACATCGTATTTTAGATGTAATGGCTGCATTTCTAGGGCAAGATATTAAAATTAATGGTGAATAATAACCTAAAGTAGATAATAGTTATTTTGTAGTAATCTTTTCTTCAGAAAGAAAAAAATAACAATTATTTTCGGTCCCTGGTCCCATCTGGTGTCAAATGAGGCGTATTAAGTTTTTGAAGCTGTGTTTTGTAGCCATTTTATTGATTATTTTACTTCGACGATGATTTTGCTACACAACGAAGGAGGGCGCTCCGATGTTACATTAGGACTAGTATCTTCTGAAGTCGGTATAGTTAAGTGACCAGTGACTATGCCTTCATCACTTGAACTTTCCTACAACAACTGATACAAAGGGACACTAATGCACATCAGAAAAATGCGTGGTGTTGTTATTCAATGACTGTTGGATACAGGGATTGAACCCAGGACCTTCGATTTTGTAGTCAACGTGCTAACTACTTCAGCCAACGCCACCCTCAAATTTACTGAAATCATTATTCTCTTTTTTTTTGTTTTTTATAAAATTGTTTTACATGGAAAACTCAATTGTATAGACGTTCTTTAAGAACAAATCTACTAATCTGTTTTGGATCTCAAACCTCGATTATATTTTATTTTATGTTTCTTTTTATTAACAATTCTGTTATTACTTACATATGTGTATTTGCAAGTTTAATTTTTTTATCTAATATAACAAAGTTTTTCGTGGTGGAAAAAACCTTTAAGGAATTTTAAAACTAAAAGTTCAATTAAAATAAAGTTCTTGTTTTAAAACCCAATTGGAATTAACATATTAGTATTTATGTATATAAGATGTGTTTTAGTTAGTGTTTTAAGCTTTCTAATCAAATTTCTGATAATAACTGGCAAATTTAATGTTTATTATTTGTATGGAGCGGGATCCCGGAATCCCGGGATATATAAAAAAGTTTCCCGCTTTCCCGGGAAATGAAAAAGTCTGGGAAAAAACTCTAATGAAGACCAATTCAATACTAATAATTGAAAATTAAATTATTGGACAAAAATAACGACATACAAACATACGTACGTACATTCATAAATACATATGTATGATTGTATGTATGCATGGATATATGTATGTATGTTTTTATTTCATTGTTTTCCCAACGCACACGCACACATAAGTAAATGGCGAAATTTGCCTTCATTAATATTTCACCAAAAGTGTCAGTAATATTTTTGTTGTTGTTATACTCAGTATGTAACCGTGTAAATGTTGTACTCGCACGTATCCATTTAAGTATATTTGTTTATAAGTATACATACATATGTACATGTATACGAGTATATGTACACACAAACATGTACATATACCCATAGATATGTATTTATAGTGCTTGATATTTGCCGTCAGCTTAATTGATCAGTTTGTATTTGTCTGACACAAATGTATCTAGATACATACACACATACATGCATTCGAAACGCACATTTTGTTCAATGTTTTAAATCATATGTTTGCATACGTATGCAAGTAGGCATCTGTACACTATTCGGTGGCGTATTTGAGCGACATTGTCATTATGACATTTTCATAGATGAATCACCATCATAAATTCACTACCAAGTCGCAATTTGGACTAAATTATTTTGAATGAAAATTTCATTGGTTAATCCACATGACAATGATACAATTAAAAGGAGTTATGCATGACAATGTTATTGAAGTGTCACAGTACTAAAAAAAGTTTAAACTTTTCCATATTTTCTGTCATGATTCGATAACCAGCTGAACGCTGCTACATACATATGTATATTCCACAAATCGATATTCTCCGTCGCGAGTCTCTGAGTTACTCACACATATCAGAAAAATTTGATAACCAATAACGATGATATTGTCTGGTAGGATTCACTAATACGAGGACTCCTAACATACAAAATCTACTTCAGTCATTCATGAAATTTTGGACATTTACTTCAAAAATTCATTTATGACTCCAAAGAAAATTCAGCACCTGTCATCGATGACTTAACATTTGTCAGCGGTTGTCACGATGAATCATTATGACAGAAATATGACAAAAATGCACGACTGCATGTATACATGTACATGTACACAAATACTGCATACATATGCACGGACATAGTACACACATACATACATATACATATGTGGATACATATGTATGTAAGTAGATGATATTAGTTAGTGGTACTTTTGTATAAAGTAATTTGTTGCCGTAATGTCCATCCGTATTACAGAGCGATTCGGAATGCAATTCACTGAATATGAACTCAACTGAAAACGAAGTTCCTGAAGTGGAATCATCAAGCGAAATTATGGTTGATGATAGTAAGCCTATAAATTCAAATGACGAAAGTTGGACGGATGTAAATTTAAATGAAGATGTGGGTGTACAGGCAACAGGCGCATGTATAATGATGTCGGGAGATGCAAAACTACGAGATATGGGCGGTATGCATGCAGCACATTCAAGTCACATGCATAGCGCAGCAAATATTGGCATTGGCGGTGTTAACGAAAGGGGCGATAAACTGGACTCGGAGATTTCGGTAGTGAGAGTGCCAGATGGCTATGGGAATGCAACAAACGTATCTGGCAATGTGGGAAATGCTGGTGCACAAAGAGGTTCCCGGGCGGATGATTTGCCTATGAAGCCACCTCTGGTGGGTCAGCTGCCAATGACTACACCATCGCGAGAAGCAAGTCTCACGCAGAAGTTGGAAGTAGCTTTGGGGCCAGTGTGTCCCTTACTCAGGGAAATCATGGTGGACTTTGCACATTACTTATCCAAGACTCTGGTGGGATCACACGGACAGGAATTACTGATGGAAGGTAAGGGCTTAACAACATTCAAGAACTCACACTCCGTAGTAGAGCTGGTGATGTTGCTCTGCTCACAAGAATGGCAAAATAGTTTGCAAAAGCATGCAGGACTTGCTTTTATCGAACTAATTAACGAAGGCCGTCTTTTATCACATGCAATGAAAGATCATATTGTACGAGTAGCAAATGAAGCTGAATTCATATTAAATCGGATGAGAGCAGATGATGTTTTAAAACATGCCGACTTTGAGTCGCAATGCGCCCAAACTCTGTTAGAGAGAAGAGAAGAGGAGCGAATGTGTGATCATTTGATAACAGCCGCTCGCAGAAGAGATAACGTAATAGCTAGTAGATTGTTGGAAAAAGTGCGTAACATTATGTGCAATAGACACGGTGCTTGGGGTGACTGCTCGGGCAGTGTCCAAAAGCAAACCTATTGGAAATTAGATGCCTGGGAAGACGATGCCCGAAGACGTAAGCGCATGGTTCAAAATCCCCGTGGTTCATCTCATCCACAAGCCACTTTAAAAGCTGCCTTAGAAAATGGTGGGCCTGAGGACGCTATACTACAGACGCGAGATGAATTTCATACACAAATCGCTGTTAGCCGAGCACATCAAGCTACTCAACACACTGCCGACCTTTTAGATGATGCTGAACTTCTAATAGAAGACCGAGAACTCGATCTTGATTTGACTGGTCCAGTGAATATTAGTACTAAAGCAAAACTTATAGCGCCCGGACTAGTTGCTCCAGGTACTGTGTCTATTACGAGTACTGAAATGTTTTTCGAAGTCGACGAAGAGCATCCTGAATTCAATAAGATCGAGGCTGAGGTTCTCAAGTACTGCGATCATTTACATGGTAAATGGTATTTTTCCGAGGTTAGGGCTATCTTTTCCAGAAGGTACCTGCTGCAAAATGTCGCCTTGGAAATCTTTTTAGCCTCTCGAACTTCAATTCTGTTTGCATTTCCCGATCAGCATACCGTTAAAAAAGTAATAAAAGCTTTGCCACGTGTAGGAGTGGGTATTAAATATGGCATTCCACAGACCAGACGAGCTTCGATGATGTCGCCACGTCAGTTGATGCGTAACTCGAACATGACTCAAAAGTGGCAGCGTCGCGAAATTTCCAATTTTGAATACTTAATGTTCCTTAATACCATAGCAGGTCGCACATACAACGATTTAAATCAATATCCCATTTTCCCTTGGGTTCTAACCAATTATGAAACCAAAGACTTGGACCTCAGCTTACCCTCAAACTATCGAGACTTGTCGAAGCCCATAGGAGCCTTGAATCCGTCAAGAAGGGCTTACTTCGAGGAGCGTTATGAGTCCTGGGAAAGTGATACTATACCACCATTTCATTATGGAACCCATTACTCCACAGCAAGTTTTACTCTTAATTGGTTGGTAAGAGTGGAGCCATTTACCACGATGTTCCTTGCATTACAAGGAGGAAAATTCGACTATCCGGATCGCCTTTTCTCCTCCGTTAATCTTTCTTGGAAAAATTGTCAACGTGATACGTCGGACGTCAAAGAGCTGATACCAGAATGGTACTTCTTACCCGAAATGTTTTACAACTCCTCCAGTTATCGTTTAGGTCATCGAGAAGATGGTACCGTGGTTAACGACGTTGAGCTGCCGCCATGGGCGAAAACACCTGAAGAGTTTGTGCGCATCAACCGCATGGCTTTAGAATCGGAATTCGTCTCATGCCAACTACACCAATGGATCGACTTGATATTTGGCTATAAACAGAGGGGGCCTGAAGCTGTTCGCGCCACCAATGTCTTCTACTATTTAACCTACGAGGGCAGTGTGGATTTAGAAGCGATAGGTGATCCTGTCATGAGGGAGGCTGTTGAAAATCAAATACGGAACTTTGGCCAAACACCTAGTCAATTGTTGATGGAACCTCATCCGCCCAGAAGCTCTGCCATGCACTTGTCACCTATGATGTTCAGTGCAATGCCCGACGATTTGTGTCAAATACTTAAATTTTATCAGAACTCTCCCATCATACATATATCAGCGAACACGTACCCACAACTTTCGCTACCTTCGGTTGTTACTGTTACAGCAGGCCATCAATTTGCAGTTAATCGATGGAACTGTAACTACACTGCTTCCGTCCAAAGTCCCAGTTATGCAGACTCCAACCAACAACAAGGAGCTATGAAACCATTGACCATTGATCCCGTCTTGAGTAAGTAACTCTTAACCTAATTTACACTAATTTATGACAAATGTATAATAATGCACGCTCATCTTTTGTGCAGCTGCTCAAAATACAGCAAATAATAATCCGATGAACCGCAGACATTTGGGAGACAACTTTAGCCAAATGCTGAGAATACGATCTAATTGCTTCGTGGTAACCGTAGATAGTCGTTTCCTTATAGCTTGCGGTTTTTGGGATAATAGTTTTCGGGTATTCAATACGGAATCTGGTAAGTTATTATTTTTTGCACACACATATTTGGTTGGTTGTTTTTTCTCTAAAAAAAAATGCACAATTCTATTTCAGCCAAAATTGTGCAAATTGTTTTTGGACATTTTGGTGTGGTGACATGCTTGGCGCGATCGGAGTGCAACATCACATCCGATTGTTATATAGCGTCGGGTTCGGCCGATTGTACCGTACTTTTGTGGCATTGGAATGCTCGCACCCAAAGCATTGTCGGAGAGGGTGATGTTCCCACACCCAGAGCAACGTTAACTGGTCATGAACAGGCCGTCACATCGGTTGTGATTAGTGCAGAACTGGGTCTTGTGGTATCAGGTTCTATGAGTGAGTAACATTCTGTCTAGGTTTTTCAAAATTACTTCAAATTATATATATTTTTTATTATAGACGGTCCTGTTCTTATTCACACTACTTTCGGCGATCTATTGCGTTCTTTGGATCCACCTGCGGAATTCCACTCACCAGAATTAATTGCAATGTCACGTGAAGGATTTATTGTAGTCAATTACGATAAGGGCAACGTTGCAGCATATACTATTAATGGCAAAGAACTACGACACGAAACCCACAACGATAATTTGCAGGTAAAGTCTATAGACATAAGAGAATGTACATATATATACATAAATGTACAAGTTCAATTCTTTGCACATGGATGAGTTAATTTGATATAAATTATTTACTTTCTTAGTGTATGTTGCTCTCACGTGATGGAGAATATTTAATGACTGCTGGTGATCGCGGTATTGTTGAAGTTTGGCGTACTTTTAACTTGGCTCCTCTCTATGCTTTTCCGGCCTGTAATGCTGGGATACGCTCATTATCTCTAACCCATGATCAAAAGTAAGTTCAATTAATCAATGAAGGTCTTTAAAAGTTGTTATATTTACATTTATTGAAAGCGAAATTTCATGTCTAATGCTTTTTAATCCCAGATATTTATTGGCTGGACTCTCTACTGGTTCAATCGTTGTCTTTCATATCGATTTCAATCGGTGGCATCACGAGTATCAACAGCGCTACTAAGAAATATTACGTAAATATCGTAAATACACAATTTTATTTGTTCAAAAATTAACAGAACTAACAAACATAAAGTCCTTTTGAAGTACTTGAATTTGAAGAAAAATTTAATTTTTTTTAGTTTTAGCCCTTCTATCAAGGAAATATACACATACATATGTATATGTAGCTCGAAAAATTATTTTTGGTTTTAGCTTTAACTTACAGAATTAATATCATTTTGTTAGAAATCGCAATCTGAAAAAGGAACAGTGTTGCAAACAATCTTTTTAAGTTAAATAGAAACAAACCATTTTATGAACAATTCATTACATAATACATTAACTAAGTAAACGTATCATAGAGCGAGTTACAAATGAAACTAAGTGGCCAAAAGTGAACGTACTAAAATAGCATTAATACAACATAAAAAACGATTCTTAATTATACAAATCAAAGTTTATATTAACTTATTTTATTCAACAGGAAAGTGTTAAAGAGCATTTAGTATTAAAAAAAAAGTTTAGGTGAAAGAAAAATCCTTTAAGGCTTATTTATACTAGTCGGTTTTTAAACAACATAATGCACTTTTAATTTTTATACATACGAGTTAAAAATAAAATAAAATTAAATAAATACAATACATGCAACGTTAAAATTAAAATACATACCTTCGCATTTTGTATATATTAAAAATCTAAAAGTTAGGCACATTTTTTTTACCGAAAAGCCTAAAAAGAAAAAAGAAAAGCCGATTCCCTATATCTTATGTTTAATTTTTGTCCATTAGAAATTAATAAAAAAAATTACTACTGTTTTATAATTATGTACTATGTGTTGAGTATTCAGAAATAAACGTCCATTTATATTTTCGTTGTTGTCTATGAGACCTTGATTCTTTGTGTCCATACCTTTATAAACCCTAAATCCCTCCAAATTTGGGTTGTTCAACCCTTTCTGTGTATTTATCAATGTATGTACATTAAATTGTCTTTACTCATTACGAAATTGGTTGTTGTTCATTATACTATATACATACATATAATTATATACTTAAAATTGTCTTAGGTCTTCTTTATATACTACATAAGTTTAAAGTAATAACTATTTGAACATTAGCAAATCTAAAAACTACATACATGTGCACCATACCATTTTATTTTTTATTTTGAATTTATGAACTAATTTTAATTATTTTTTCTAAAAGAAAATTTCAAATTTATCAAATCAAATAATCACAATTTGCTTAATATAAAAAAATCTTTCAATACATTAATGTATGTATTTAAAAAATACATAAGAAACCAAAAATTTTAAACGTAATTACAACTATTCTGTCCACATTGCAAATTTTATTCTTTGTTAGGGAAACAAAAAGGTTTTTATTTATAACAAAAAAAAAAAAAAGAAAAAACAAAAACAGAATAATAACTATGATGAAATTATCTTCATAAAACTATAATTTGTAATTGTGTAAATAAGTAAAAAGAAACCTTAAAATTTAGTTAAAATAAGCGGTGAGGGGTTTGTTTTCAAACGTAATCTAATAAAATTAATTCTGCTTAAATTACAAATAATGTATATATAGTTAATAGATTTAAATAAAAAACAAAATTTAAAAATTAAATAAAAGATATGTACTTAAATATGCCTAAAAATATTTTTTGATTTATTTCTTTTTCTTATACATACATACATACATACATGCATAAAAGCGTCTTATACATACATATATTTACATACATAAATACACAAGTAATCAAGATTTTATAAAAATGTTGCCTGAAATTTTATTAACAAAAAATAATAATCGGCTGACTAGTATTTTTAAAAAAGCAAAATAAATATACAAACATATATTACCTTGCAGGCACTACAACTCGAAGGATTAAATAATAAAATAAAATTGCAAATGTTATCTTGTTTGAAAAATAACTCAAATTTAACTAAGAAAAATAAAATTTAAATTAGCATTACCCCCAAAAATTTAACATAGTTTTTAAACTCAAGCTTTTTTGCAGCATAAAGTTTAATAAATTAATTAATTTAAAAAAATCAAAAAATTAAGTAATAGATATACATACATACATACATACATATAAATATATTTTGTCAATCATGTTAAAAAAAATTTACGAAGAAATAAAAGTTAATTAAATAAAGATAAAAAATTAAGTTGTATGCAAAATAATTTTAAATTAAAAAAAAAATAATAATAATATAAATTCATAAGTATTAAGTCTTGTGAAGCCTATACTTTTATGTGCAGAAAAATATACAAAAATATTTAAATAAAATGCATAATATTATTGATAATATATGTATTTGAAATTATACAACTTAAAACATAGAGATATAGTATAACAATAAATAATAATCATAGAACAGACACTTTGAATAATGAAAAAAATAATTTAAAATTTGGTAAAATGAAATCAATTGACATACTTCCCCTTGCAATACACACGCGCACGAACACATACACGCACGAACACATACACACACGCACACACACACCCAATCACACAGCCACTCACCCAAATTAAAACCTGCGTATGCTATGAGAATAAGTACGATTAATTACTATAATTAATATGATTATGTTCAATAAAATAAATTCAAAAGACAATTAAATAACTTAATTTAAAATTGCAAAGTCACATCATTTTCATAAATAGGAAGGAAAACATATATTAATGTTTGTTCCCAATAAAAAAAACTCATTTATCCCTTTCAGACCTAGCTTAATCGATTGTGCGATTTGCCTTGATTGACCTCAAACTACATTAAAATAATATATTTTTTATCTATTAACCGGCAAGCAGTGATTTTGAGGTCTTGTTTCTTTCGCAAAAAAATATGACAAACAAAACCAAAACAGCATAAAATAAAAAAATACAGCTTCATTTTGCTTGTGTCTTTCAAGTAGTCTAGACATGCGTCCACAAGGTGAGTGTTTTTGTAAAATAGTTTTAATATAAGCTCTCAAAATCGCATTTTGCAGTTACCACAAAATGAGATTTTGCAACAATTCAGTGCATTACTGGTGATATTGTGCATAATAACAAGTAGCCAGCGTTCAAGGAGATTCAGATAGCACAATTGTGTTGATCAGGCACAAGACGACATTTTGTTTTATGCTCACGTTTGTGTTATCTGATGTTAACTTCATTCGCGATGATAATGCTGCTGACGAAACAGGGATCGCTTTAAATGAAAATGCACAAAAAGAAAGCAATGGATGTCTACCAATATCAAGCCAGATAGACCGACTGAAAAATTAAACTCCTCAGATATAACAGAGTGTTTCATTCCCAAGTATTGAGGTTCCGACATCAGCGGGTTACCGACAAGAAATCATTAACAAACCTCTTCTAGAATATATAAATAAATATTTTCTAAAAATCCGTTAAGTATACTTAAATGTGTATAATAAGTAGCGTGGTCAGGAAGTGAGCTATATACCTTCGGGCATTAAACGGTTCTACGGATGAGCGATCATAGTGGGGTGGCTTGTTCACCAGGCGATCAAGATGTATTGGTCCTACAAATATAGAGTTCCCACCTTATTTAACTCCATGTACAGTGATAAGTTCCTGGAACTTCAACCAAAAATGCACTTTTCAGACTATTCCGAACCATACTCAACAAATAAACGATATATGGAGCGTTCAATTAGTCATCAAAATAGTTAGAAAATGGTGAAACTGAGATCACAAATTATGCAATTAATGAACAAATGATTCATTCCGTTTAATGGGAAATGTACTGCACGACAAGCCATGAACAGTTGGATTGCAAATCTGGTATGCGCAACTTTTGATGGTATCGTAGTTGACTTTGAAGTTTTTCAGGGAGCCGGAACATTTAAAAATTTTGTATCAAAGGGCAGGCATGTATATTTCGATAGATTTTTTACAGTAATTCCACTAGTTACACCATATGGGTTATCTAGCAATAGCCAAAATCATGGCCAAGAGAAAGAGTTAAATTTAATTTAGACAAAAATATGGAACGAAATGATCTTTGCCAATTTGCATGAAATACTTTTTTGAATAACAAAAGGACGATGTATATATAGTCCATTATATTTTTAGCATGAAACATATTTTTGAATAAAAACATGACGATGTATAGTCCATTATATTTTTTGCATGAAATAATTTTTTAAATAAAAAAAGGACGATGTATAGTCCATTATATTTTTAGCATGAAATATTTTTTTTTAATAAAAAAAGGACGATGTATAGTCCATTATATTTTTTGCATGAAATATTTTTTTGAATAAAAACAGGACAATGTATATTCCATTAATTTTTTTAATAAAAAAAGGACGATGTATAGTCCTTTATATTTTTAGCATGAAATATTTTTTTTTTATAAAAACAGGACGATGTATAGTCAGTCCATTAATTTTTTAATAAAAAAAAGGACGATGAATGGATAGTCTATTATATTTTTAGCATGAAATATTTTTTTTTTATAAAAACAGGTCGATGTATAATCAGTCCATTAATTTTTTAATAAAAAAAGGACGATGAATGGATAGTCCATTATATTTTTAGCATGAAATAATTTTTTGAATAAAAAAGGACGATGTATAATCCGTTATATTTTTTGGAATGAAATAATTTTTTGAATAAAAAAAGGACGATGTATAGTCCATTATATTTTTAGCATGAAATATACATCGTAAATTTTTCATGCAAAAAATTAAATGAACTGACTAAACATACAAAATTTAAAAGACTATACATCGTCAATTTTTAATTTTTTTATAAAAAATTAAATTGACTATAATTCGTCCATTTCCAATATAAAAAATTAAACGGACTATATACGTCATCTTGTTTTCATGGAAAAAATTTAATATCATCAATTTATCATGCAAAAAAAAATTTTATTAAAAAAAATTAGTTTTTATGAAAAAATTTAATCGACTATATATAAATCGTCCATTTCGTATGCAAAAGATTAAATAGACTATACATCGTCTATTTTTCATGAAAAAAATTAAATGGACTGACTATACATACAAAATTTTATAGACTATAAATCGTCCATTTCGTATGCAAAAAATTAAATTGACTATACATCGTCTATTTTTCATGCAAAAAATTAAATGGACTGACTATACATACAAAATTTTATAGACTATACATCGTCCATTTTTAAATTTTCTATAAAAAATTAAATTGACTATAATTCGTCCGTTTCGTATGTAAAACATTAAATGGACTATATACGTACTCTTGTTTTGTTAATTCAAAGATTTATTTAGAACTCTAAAAATATTATAAAGTTTTACAAATTACTAGAATGAAAAACAAAATGATACTACGATTATTTTTAAAGCAGAATAACAAGTAGTTGCAAGAAAAATATGCACAGGTGGGAAAAGCAAATATAAATTATATGAAATATTATTTCCAACACTTCCCCTCAAACTGGCATATTTCTATATATAATTGTACATACATTTTAGTTAAAATTAATTGACTGAAGGCCGAGACCTCTTAAAAACTTAAGGTGCTTAGATTTCGTTAGATTTTTGGTTAGTACATCTGATACGTTTTCATCTGTTGGAATATACTGCAATTCAATTTCATTTGCCTTCACGACATCTCTCACATGTAAATATTTAACATCAATGTGCTTGCTTCTTCCATGTAAAACTGGATTTTTAGCTATACACTGAGCGCTTAAGTTATCTCCATAAACAGATATTGGCTTATTGACATCATAGCAGTTTATTTCACTTAGCAATCTTTTCAAATAAACTGCCTCTCTTGCTGCCGTAGATAAGGCTACGAATTCTGCCTCAGTGCTACTTAACGCAATATTGGGTTGTTTTTTGCTTTCCCAACTGATCGAACTTCCTGCCATAACAAATACCATACCGGTGTAAGACTTGCGATCTTCTTTGCAACTAGCCCAATCTGCATCCACAAATGCTTTGGGTGGTTCACCTGTTTTAGAATAAACCAATCTAAAATCCAATGTTGCAGAAAGATACCTTAATATATGTTCGGCAGCCTTCAAGTGTTCAATATGAGGATTTGTATTTTTCTGCGCCAATTTCACCACAGAATGAAGTATGTCTGGCCTGGTTGAAATCGCTAAGTACATAAGTGTTCCGATTAATGACTGATAGGTTTTAGGCTCAACTGTTTTACATTCAGAGCTGCTGCATTGTATTTGAAACCCAGGATCTAAGGGCGTTGATACGGGTCTGCAATGTGCCATACCATATTCTTGCAATAGATTTTGAATATACTGCTTATGACCAACTGCAATAGAACCTGTTTTGACTTCTCTTTCTATTTCCATCCCCAAAAAATGCTTTACTTCACCACCATCAACAATTTTAAATTTTTCAGCTATCTTGCGTTTTACTACCTCTAAGTATTTTTTATCACTGCAGGCAATCATGATATCATCAACGTATACCGCTATCATGTTAAATTGATCACCATTATTCGCATGGTAAAGGCACGGTTCGTTTTTACAAGGCACAAAACCAATTTCACGAATAGCTGCATCAAGAGTAGTATTCCATGCACGTCCGGACTGCTTAAGGCCATAAATTGAACGATTCAGCTTAAGTACTTTGTTTGGCTTAAACTCATCTGAAAATCCATCTGGTGGTTTCATATATACCTCTTCTTCCAGCTTGCTGTTCAGATACGCAGTTGAAACATCAACGTGATGCAAATGCAAGCTATGTTCTGCTGCTAGTGCCAACATCATTCTAATTGTTGAATAGCGGACAACTGGAGAAAATGTTTCGTTAAAATTGACACCAAATTGTTGGCTACAACCCTTAGCTACAAGTCGTGCTTTAAATCGTTGAACGTTACCATGCTCATCTTTTTTCAAACTAAAAACCCACTTACAGCCAATTGTCTTCTTGTTTTTCGGCAAATCTACAACATTCCATGTATTATTGTCTATCAGGGCCTTATATTCTTTTGTCATGGCATCCTTCCAATTATCACAAAAGTCATTGTTATAAGCTTCTTTCACTGTTTGGGGAATTTCAATGTTTTCGTTTCTCATAAAACTAACTGCTTGGTAAACTTTTCTAGGTCTTCCTTTGGTACCCGTACGAATTAATTTTGGCCTACCTCTTCCTCTTGGAACTTCAACAGGAAATGCATTTTCATTCTCGCCATCACTGTCTGAGCTGCAGGTTTCAAACTCTTCACCACTTTCTCTATCTCGCTCAACGATATCGCTATTATCATCACCTTTTATATTGTTGTCATCTTTTAAATTGGTATTTTCATCTTTTTGGGCTATAATTTCAGCAAAATTGTATGAGTCTGAGCTTCTAGACATATCCTCGCAAAATTTAACATCTCTTTTCTCAACAACATTTCTGCCATCGACATCATATAACCTATATGCTTTGGATGTTGTTGAATAACCGACAAATATGTAACTCTTACCCCTTGCTGCAAACTTTTTATGTTGAATCTTATCTAAAGCAACAGCTGGTGAGCCAAAAACACGAAAGTGTTTAACGTTTGGTTTTCTTGAGTGCCACATTTCAAAAGGCGTTTTTTCATGCAAAATTTTAGTTGTAGTTCTATTGCGTATATAAACGGATGTATTTACAGCCTCTGCCCACAAAGACTCATTTACGTTTGCGTGCAACATCATACTTCTAGACATTTCAATAATCGTCCTGTTGGCACGTTCCGCAACACCGTTTTGCTGTGGCGTATACGGTACAGTCAATTGCCGTTGAATGCCACATTGTTCAAGAAAATGATCAAATTTCTTATTTACATACTCCGTACCATTGTCGCTGCGAATCGCCTTAATTTTGTGTTCGGTTTGATTTTCTACAAAAGTTTTGAATATTTTAAATTTTTCAAACACTTCACTTTTGTGTTTTATAAAATATACAAAGATCCAACGAGACATATCGTCAATAAAACTCACAAAATATCGCGCACCTCCAACTGATTGCGTATTCATCGGTCCGCAAACATCAGTATGAATTAATTCCAATAAATTCTTTGATCTGCTTTCACTTACGGAAAATGGTTGACTGCATATTTTACTTTGCATGCATGTATTACACGATATATGTCTTGAAATACTATCCAACTTCAAACCATGGACGGAATTTTTATTGTAAAGATCACCAAGGGCTTTAAAATTTAGGTGACCATAGCGATTATGCCAAAGAACTGCACTGCTAGCATTTAAACAATAATTAAATGACATTTCTTCTGAAAATACAAACAAATTTGAGCTTTTATTTGCTTTAAGTAATTCTTTACCACAGTTGTCTATAAATATGGCAGATTCTCGTTCGAACTTCACTGTCAATCCATTATTTGTAGCTCTTGACACTGAAATGAAGTTACCCATCATACTTGGAACGTAAAGAACATCTCTCAGTGTTATGCTTCCGGTTTTAGCTTTAATCACTACGTCCCCTTTCCCTTCAGCTTCTATGAACTGATCACAAGCTAGCATAACTTTCTCTTTATATTCGACAAACGAAATAAATCTCTCACGGTCGCAACAAATGTGCACCGTTGCGCCGCTGTCAATGCACCAAGAAGTTTTGTTCAACCCATTGTTTTTGTATGCAGCTAATAAAGCAAATGAACGTTGTTGTGGGTTCTTTTGTTCATCTTTTATTCGACAGTTTTTTGCATAGTGTCCACGCTTCCCACATTTATAGCATTTAAAGTTATTCTTGCCAAAGCTCTTTTTATTATTTGATGTACTATTTGATTTTAACGAAAATGCGTGTTGTACAGAAACAATTTCTTCTTTTTCAGTATGCTGATTGCGTCTTTCCCACTCTTCTAAAAGCTTAACCTTCAAAACATCAAAAGTCGGCAATACGTCCCTCGTTTCGATAGCTATGACGAAGTTTTCGAAATCTTTAGGGAGACTGGACAGCAAAATTATTGCTAGTAGCTCATCACCCAGAGTAATATTTACTTCGCTTAGTTTTTCAGCAATTTCGACGAACAAATTTAGATACTGCATCATGTTAACAGCCTCCGACATACGAAGTGCTAACAATTTTTTATAAAGACTGACCTTTCTTAATGGACCACTTGGTTTATAAACAGCAGCCAGTTTAATCCACGCATCAGCAGCTGTTTCACAACTTTTTAAATAGCTAAGTTGAGATGGTTTGACTGAAAGCATAATGGTAGTTAATGCTTTTTCGTTTTGTTGTTCCCATATCAAAGCTTCTGCTGCTCCCTTTGGCTTTTTGCTAGTTCCATTAGTTACACTCCATAGTTCTGAATGCCTGAGAACGCACTGCATCTGGACACACCAAGTGTCATAGTTTTCTTCGTTAAGTTTATCAATTTGATAAAGGGAATTCATTTTGAATCCAATTGAATATTACGACTAACGTGAAATAATGTGACTAACACAAGCTATTCCTTGATAAAATTTTTATTTTATTTTATACGAGCTCTGGGCCCATAACCTGTTAATTCAAAGATTTATTTAGAACTCTAAAAATATTATAAAGTTTTACAAATTACTAGAATGAAAAACAAAATGATACTACGATTATTTTTAAAGCAGAATAACAAGTAGTTGCAAGAAAAATATGCACAGGTGGGAAAAGCAAATATAAATTATATGAAATATTATTTCCAACATGTTTTCATGCAAAAAATTTAATGGACTATACATCATGCATTTTTCAAGCAAAAAAAATTTTTATGAAAAAAATTTAATGGACTATACATCGTCTTTTTTTTAATTTTTTATGAAAAAATTTAATCGACTATAAATCGTCCATTTCGTATGCAAGAGAATAAATAGACTATACATCGTCTATTTTTCATGAAAAAAAATTAAATGGACTGACTATACATACAAAATTTAATAGACTATACATCGTCCATTTTTAAATTTTTTATAAAAAATTAAATTGACTATAATGCGTCCATTTCGTGTGTAAGAAATTAAATGGACTATATACGTCGTCTTGTTTTCATGCAAAAAATTTAATAGACTATACATCATCCATTTTTCAAGCAAAAAAGTTTTTTATGAAAAAAATTTAATGGACATCGTCAATTTTTAAATTATTTTATGAAAAAATTTAATCGACTATAAATCGTCCATTTCGTATGCAAAAAATTAAATAGACTATACATCGTCTCTTTTTCATGAAAAAAATTAAATGGACTGACTATACATACAAAATTTAATAGACTATACATCGTCCATTTTTAAATTTTTTATAAAAAATTAAATTGACTACTTCGTCCGTTTCGTATGTAAAGCATTAAATGGACTATATACATCGTCTTGTTTTCATGCAAAAAATTTAATAGACTACTCATCACTTATTTTTCATGCAAAAAAATTTTTATGAAAAAAATTTAATGGACTATACATCGTCAGTTTTTAAATTTTTTATGAAAAAATTTAATCGACTATAAATCGTCCATTTCGTATGCAAGAGAATAAATAGACTATACATCGTCTATTTTTCATGCAAAAAATTAAATGGACTGACTATACATACAAAATTTAATAGACTATACATCGTCCATTTTTAAATTTTTTATAAAAAATTAAACTGACTATACTTCGTCCGTTTCGTATGTAAAACATTAAATGGACTATATATATACGTCGTCTTGTTTTCATGCAAAAAATTTAATAGACTACACATCATCCATTTTTCATGCAAAAAAATTTTTATGAAAAAAATTTAATGGACTATACATCGTCAGTTTTTAAATTTTTTATGTACAAATCTAATCGACTATAAATCGTCCATTTCGTATGCAAAAAATTAAATAGACTATACATCGTCTATTTTTCATGAAAAAAATTAAATGGACTGACTATACATACAAAATTTAATAGACTATACATCGTCCATTTTTGAATTTTTTATAAAAAATTAAATTGACTATAATTCGTCCATTTCGTGTGTAACAAATTAAATGGACTATATACGTCGTCTTGTTTTCAAGCAAAAAATTTAATAGACTATACATCATCCATTTTTCAAGCAAAAAAAAAATTTTATGAAAAAAATTTAATGGACTATACATCTTTTTTTTTTAAATTTTTTATGAAAAAATTTAATCGACTATAAATCGTCCATTTCGTACGCAAAGGATTAAATAGACTATACATCGTCTATTTTTCATGAAAAGAATTAAATGGACTGACTATAAATACAAAATTTAATAGACTATACATCGTCCATTTTTAAATTTTTTATAAAAAATTAAATTGACTATACTTCGTCCGTTTCGTATGTAAAGCATTAAATGGACTATATACATCGTCTTGTTTTCATGCAAAAAATTTAATAGACTACTCATCACTTATTTTTCATGCAAAAAAATTTTTATGAAAAAAATTTAATGGACTATACATAGTCAGTTTTTAAATTTTTTATGTACAAATTTAATCGACTATAAATCGTCCATTTCGTATGCAAAAAATAAAATAGACTATACATCGTCTATTTTTCATGAAAAAAATTAAATGGACTGACTATAAATACAAAATTTAATAGACTATACATCGTCCATTTTTAAATTTTTTATAAAAAATTAAATTGACTATAATTCGTCCGTTTCGTATGTAAAACATTAAATGGACTATATACATCGTCTTGTTTCATGCAAACAATTTAATAGACTACACATCATCCATTTTTCATGCAAAAAAATTTTTTATGAAAAAAATTTACTGGACTATATATCGTCTTTTTTTAAATTTTTTTATGAAAAAATTTAATCGACTATAAATCGTCCACTTCGTATGCAAAATATTGAATCTACTATACATCGTCTATTTTTTCATGAAAAAAATTAAATGGACTGACTATACATATAGAATTTAATAGACTATACATCATCCATTTTTCATGGAAAAAATTTTTATGAAAAAAATTTTATGGACTATATATCGTCAATTTTTAAATTTTTTATGAAAAAATTTAATCGACTATAAGTCGTCCATTTCGTATGCAAAAAATTAAATTGACTATACATCGTCTATTTTTCATGCAAAAAATTAAATGGACTGACTATACATACAAAATTTAATAGATTATACATCGTCCATTTTTAAATTTTCTATAAAAAATTAAATTGACAATAATTCGTCCATTTCGTGTGTAAAAAAATAAATCGACTATATACGTCGTCTTGTTTTCATGCAAAAAATTTAATAGGCTATACATCATCCATTTTTCAAGCAAAAAAATTTTTTATGAAAAAAATTAATGGACATTATACATCGTCTTTTTTTAAATTTTTTATGAAAAAATTTAATCGTCTATAAGTCGTCTATTTCGTATGCAAAAAATTAAATTGACTATACATCGTCTATTTTTCATGGAAAAAATTAAATGGACTGACTATACATATAAAATTTAATAGACTATACATCGTCCATTTTTAAATTTTTTATAAAAAATTAAATTGACTATACTTCGTCCATTTCGTATGCAAAAAATTAAATAGACTATACATCGTTTAGTTTTCATGAAAAAAAATTAAACGAACTGACTATACATACAAAATTTAATAGACTATAATCGTCTATTTTTAAATTTTCTATAAAAAATTAAATTGACTATACTTCGTCCGTTTCGTGTGTAAAAAAATAAATCGACTATATACGTCGTCTTGTTTTCATGCAAAAAATTTAATAGACTACACATCATCCATTTTTCATGGAAAAAAATTTTTTATGAAAAAAATTTAATGGACTATACATCGTCAGTTTTTAAATTTTTTATGTACAAATTTAATCGACTATAAATCGTCCATTTCGTATGCAAAAAATTAAATAGACTATACATCGTCTAGTTTTCATGAAAAAAATTAAATGAACTGACTATACATACAAAATTTAATAGACTATATATACATCGTCCATTTTTAAATTTTTTATAAAAAATTAAATTGACTATAATTCGTCCGTTTCGTATGGAAAACATTAAATGGACTATATACGTTGTCTTGTTTTCATGCAAAAAATTTAATAGACTACACATCATCCATTTTTCAAGGAAAAAAATTTTTATTAAAAAAATTTAATTGACTATACATCGTATTTTTTAAATTTTATATGAAAAAATTTAATCGACTATAAATCGTCCATTTCGTATGCAAAAATTAAATAGATATATAGTCTATTTTTCATGAAAAAAATTAAATGGACTGACTATACATACAAAGTTTAATAGACTATTATACATCGTCCATTTTTAATTTTTTTAAAAATTAAATTGACTATAATTCGTCCGTTTCGTATGTTAAACATTAAATGGACTAGATACGTCATCTTGTTTTCATGCAAAAAATTTAATAGACTACACATCATCCATTTTTCATGCAAAAAAATTTTTTATGAAAAAAACTTAATGGACTATAAATCGTACTTTTTTAAATTTTTTATGAAAAAATTTAATCGACTGTAAATCGTCCATTTCGTATGCAAAAGATTTAATAGATGTATAGTCTATTTTTCATGAAAAAAATTAAATGGACTGACTATACATACAAAATTTAATAGACTATACATCGTCCATTTTTAAGTCTTTTATAAAAAATTAAATTGACTATAATTCGTCCGTTTTGTATGTAAAACATTAAATGGACTATATACGTCGTCTTGTTTTAATGCAAAAATATTAATAGACTACACATCATCCATTTTTCATGCAAAAAAAAAATTTATGAAAAAAATTTAATGGACTATACATCGTATTTTTTAAATTTTTTATGAAAAAATTTAATCGACTATAAGTCGTCCATTTCGTATGCAAGAGATTAAATAGACTACACATCGTCTATTTTTCATGAAAAAAATTAAATGGACTGACCATACATACAAAATTTAATAGACTATACATCGTCCATTTTTGAATTTTTTATAAAAAATTAAATTGACTATAATTCGTCCGTTTCGTATGTAAAACATTAAATGGACTATATACGTCGCACAGAGGAGTATTTGACCCAAAAAGCTGGCCAAAAAGGCAAAAATTAATTTAATGAAATCCTAAGAAGTAATTACTCAGATCGATAGAGAACAAAATTCCACATCAAATCGCGCATTTTAAAGATTGTAAGTTAAGATTTGTAGCTGTGGCACACTGTTAAACTCAGGAAAGTGAAGAAAATTGCATGCGTTTTTATTGAATTTTTTCGATTTCAAGACATTTATATGATATTTTTTGTGGCTAAACGAATAGAATAGTATTACAATGATTTTTTTTTTGCCTGAAAGATATCATCAGCAGCTATTTTCAATATTTAAAAATAAACAATTATCTCAAATATTTATTTCAAAAATATTAATTATAAAAAAAACTATATATATATGTACATATAAATTCTTACCAAAACAAAATAGGAAAAGTTTTTTGAAAGTGAAGGTAGCTGTTGTACAAATAATGTTATACACCAAAATAAAATACGAGATCTCTAATTTAAGAAAAAAGAAAAAAAGTTTGCGCAAGTTTGCGCCATTATTTTTGGTGATTTCTTGAAAATTTGATCTTTTTTCTGTTTTTGCTCAAAAGGCACTTTTACTTACTTGTCGTCATAAACTGTTATATTTTTCGAATTATTGATGAAAAATATTATTTACATCACTTTTAAAATCTACCAATGTGATGGATTACCTGCCCTTAAAAAAGGTATAGATATATAAAAAATGCACCCAAGTATCAGGTTATTAACTAAGTAACGGGAAAATGCCCTTTGAAAAATATACATATATGGCTTATTGCGCAAAATTCTTATTATAAGAGTTTTGCAACTTGGAGAGATAACATGGAAAAAATTTACACAAGATTTGAGTTATTCCAAATAGTACAGGAATCTAATGCTAGAACCATTGACGAGAAGTTGCAGTTTTTAGCTAGTAAATTGTGTGCGATTTCAGAATGCCAAGGAGATGGGGATATACAAGCAGTAAATCAGTGTGTTATAAATTTCAAAAATTGTTTCAAAAAATATTGGGGTTTAGCACAACGAAAAGAGGACAGATTTTTAAGCACGTATGCTAAATGGCTGGAAGGAATTGTGACAATACCAGTATTTGGCAGTTCATCTTCAGGGCGACCAAAAAAAGAATTTAATGAAGCAAGTGAAAGGACAAAACGAAGAAAAACGCAAAAAATTCGTCAGCAATTAACAGCTTTCAGCGGAGGGTGCTTTAGCATTGTTTATAAATGCTGATCTCACGAAAAACCAATATGAAATTTTATACAATATTTATACTCATTGCTAAAAAATGCCAAAAAAAAATTGCTATCCTAGTGAAGATGCCATAACCGTAACTGAGACATTAGCGCAAGTAAACCTGCAATCTCTCCTCGACCACACAGCAGCACGATTATGTACATACCTTGATGAGGTTTTACAGCAGGTGGATTATGAAGAACTTAAGTTTCTTGAACTTATAAGCAAATGGGGCTGTGATGGATCGCACCAATCATCTTATAAGCAAAAATTCGAAAATGAAAACGATAGTGACGCTAATATATTTCAAAGTAGTTGTGTGCCAATTAAATTAATCACAACAGCTAACGGAAAAATAAAAACGATATGGCGAAATCCAACACCATCCTCAACTAGGTTGTGTAGACCAATCCGAATCCGTTTTGTGCACGAAACTACTGATATCACAAAGCAAGAAATAGAATACATAAATAACCAAATTCAATTGTTAAAGAAAAGTGAAGTACCATGCAATGGAAATATTGCACAAATTAAACACACGATGCTATTAACAATGGTCGATGCAAAGGTCTGCAATGCTGCAACGGGCACAAAATCTACAATGCGGTGTTACATTTGCGGACAATCTTCAAAAGATTTTAACACATTGCGGAAAAATCTTCCTGAAAACCCTGATGCTTTAAATTTTGGGCTATCAACTTTACACGCACGGATACGCTTTTTAGAATCGATACTTCATCTTTCATATAAACTGACACTTCAAAAGTGGCAAGTAAGGAGCAATGAAGATAAAGCACTTGTTAAAGAAAGAAAGATAATCATCCAGAAGAGGCTGAAGGAAGAGATGGGGCTACTTGTAGATATTTCAAAACCGGGATATGGCAACTGTTTCGAAAATTACTGACATAAATGAAGAACTAATCAAACTCCTGAATATAATATTGGAAACAATAACTAGCGGGCACCGCATTAATATTGAAAAATTTGATGAATATGCACATAAAACAGCCGAAATGTATGTGCAGCTCTACAATTGGCATCCCATTAGTCCAACGATGCACAAGATTCTAATTCATGGCGGTACTGTAATAAAGCAAGCAATCTTGCCCATTGGGCAATTGTCAGAAGAAGCTGCCGAGGCCAGAAATAAGCACTTCAGATTATATCGTGCTAATTATTCGAGAAAATTCAGCAGAATCGATACAAATCGAGATGTTCTAAATAGGTTATTTTTGAGCAGTGACCCTTTTTTAAGCTGCAATACACAAAAAACACGAAAGATAAAAAAGCCTTTTTCATCAGATACTATCAAACTACTTCTTCCTGATACGGATGATGCCGCCCATGATGAAATATGTATGACATGATCATAATTTTGATCTTCTTAATTAGTTTAATTTTTTCATGTGATGAGTATTTAATAATATAAAATAAATAATAAATAAAAGTGAATATGTTTAGTTAATTTAATATTGGATAAATTACAATTTTGACATGGGGGACATTGTAACATCCATAATAAGCCATGTTTTATTTCCCTGTATTTACACAACTAGAATAGTTCGACTATCTAAATTTTATTTGAGTTGCTCTTAGAATAAAGTACAGTTGCAAACCAAATTTTGGCGGAATGCGAGGGTCAGACCGGCACACGTAATAATAAATAATTTTTCTAAAAATACACAACATCGTATTAATATACATATATATAAAATTAAATTCTCTTCAAAATGCAAAAAAATTAAACAAACTTATAAAAGGTGGGTGGGTTGGTGGCTGGGGCGGTGTCACAAATAACACTAACCCAATAATAACCTACCACTAAATTTTTTCTATCAAACTAAAGCTAAAACTATCAAAAAAGTTAAGCTTTTAAAACAAAAAACACACTTAATATTTTTGGCCAGCTTTTTGGGTCAAATACTCCTCTGTGCGTCGTCTTGTTTTCATGCAAAAAATTTAAACGACTATACATTATCCATTTTTCAAGCAAAAAAGTTTTTTATGAAAAAAATTTAATGGACTATACATCGTCAATTTTTAAATTTTTTATGAAAAAGATTAATCGACTATAAATCGTCCACTTCGTATGCAAAAAATTAAAAAGACTCTACATCGTCTATTTTTCATGCAAAAAATTAAATTGACTGACTATACATACAAAATTTAATAGACTATACATCGTCCATTTTTTAATTTTTTTTTTAAATTAAATTGACTATAATTCGTCCATTTTGCATGTAAAAAATTAAATGGACTATATACGTCGTGTTGTTTTCATGCAAAAAATTTAATAGACTATACAACATCCATTTTTCATGCATCGTAAATTTTTAAATTTTTATGAAAAAATTTAATCGACTATAAATCGTCCTTTTCGTATGCAAAAGAGTAAATAGACTATACATCATCTATTTTTCATGATACAAAATTAAATGGACTGACTATACATATAAAATTTATTTTTTGAATAAACACAGGACGATATACATTTTATTTATTTTGTTAATAAAAAAAGGACGATGAATAGTCCATTATATTCTTAGCATGAAATATTTTTTTGAATAAAAACAGGTCGATGTATAATCCATTAATTCTTAGGACGATATATAGGCCATTATAATTTTTACAAGAAATAGTTTTTTGAATAACAAAAGGACGATCTATAGTCCATTATATTTTTAGCATGAAATATTATTTTGAATAAAAACAGGACGATGTATAGTTCATTAATTTTTTTAATAAAAAAAGGACGATGTATAGTCCATTATTTTTTTGCATGGAATAATTTTTTGAATAAAAAACGACGGTGTATAGTCCTTTATATTTCTTGCATGAAATAATTTTTTGAATAAAAAAAGGACAATGTATAGTCCATAATATTTTTTGCATCAAATAATTTTTTGATTAAAAAAAGGACGATGTATAGTCCATTAATTTTTTTTAATAAAAAAGGACAATGTAGAGTCCATTACATTTTTTTAAATAATTTTTTGAATAAAGAAGGACGATGTATATATATGTCCAATATATTTTTTGCATGAAATAATTTTTTGAATAACAAAAGGACGATGTATAGTCCATTATATCTTTAGCATCAAATATTTTTTGGAATAAAAAAGGACGATGTATAGTCCATTATATTTTTTGCATGAAATAATTTTTTGAATAACAAAAGGACGATGTATTGTCCATTATATATTTTGCATGAAATAATTTTTTGAATAAAAAAAGAACAATATCTTGCCCATTATATTTTTTTTTATGAAATAATTTTTTTAATAAAAAAAGGACGCTGTATAATCCATTATATTTTTTGCATGAAATAATTTTTTGAATAAAAAAAGGACGCTGTATAACCCATTATATTTTTTGCATGAAATAATTTTTTGAATAACAAAAGGACGATGTATTGTCCATTATATATTTTGCATGAAATAATTTTTTGAATAAAAAAAGAACAATATCTTGCCCATTATATTTTTTTTATGAAATAATTTTTTTAATAAAAAAAGGACGCTATATAATCCATTATATTTTTTGCATGAAATAATTTTTTGAATAAAAAAAGGACGATGTATAGTCCATTATTTTTTTTACAAGAAATAATTTTTTGAATAGCAAAAGGACGATGTATAGTCCAGTATATTTTTAGCATGAAATATTGTTTTGAATAAAAACAGGACGTTGTATAATGTTGTTGTGTGTTTTTTGTTTTTTTAAAAAAATTTTTAAGTAAAAAGCAAATACTGTTTTATTCATACTACCCAAAGTATAGTCAATAATATACATAGTTAATTTTTCATATTGAAAAATTAAACGTGCTACATATTGTTCATTTTTCATAACGCGATTTTAAACGTCGTCAATTGTTTATTTGGAAAAATTAAACGTGCTGTTTATAGATCGTCCATTTGTCATATCGAAAAATTAAACGTGCTATAAATCGGCTATTCTTCATATCGAAATAATTAAATGTGCTATGCATCGTCGAGTTTTCATATAGAAAAGTTAAACCTGCTATACGTCGTCCATTTTTCATATCAAAGAATTAAATGTGCTACAACACATTATCCATTTTTTTATATCAAAAAATTAAATGTACTACATACAGCTCATTTTTCATATCGAAAAATTAAACCTGCTATACATAAATATATCGTCCATTTTTCATATACAAAAATTAAACGTCAATTTTTTGTATAGAAAAATTAAATGTGCAAGTCATATCCAGTTTTTATATCAAAAAATAAACCTGCTATGCATCGTCCATATTTCATATAGAAATATTAAATGTGCTACATAAAGCTCATTTTTCATACAGAAAATATAATAATTTTTCATAAATATAAAATATAGAAAAATTATATATATATATATATATTATTTATCCGTGGAGGAGATCGAACTAGTGTCCACCTGGTATTTTACTAGTACGGAAGCCACCACCACTTGTTCCCAACCGTAAACTTTCCTAGATTGATTATAATTATTTATAGGTGAACCTAAAACTTCAATAATTGTATAATACCCATTTTCGTACAGTGCAAGTGCTCTGTTAGACAGTCAAAATTTATTTTGCAATGTGGTGCCTTGGAACTACTTCATATACTAGTACTCATCAGAACTACAAATTTAACCCTTTTCGCACTAGTTCTTGCTGTTCTAGTAATTATACTAGTAGCTTTTAGACAATTGACACCTATTCTCCTGCAGAGATATTATACATTGTGCGTTTTTCACACATATACATATCTGTGGTTTTTATTAATAGCAACGTATGTTATATATATCTTGTTTCGAGTTTTCAGAAAGTCCTATGCACATAATTTTTTTCTAATACAATAACACAAGTTCTACCTTTTTTTTAATAAGATTCAAAAATAACTTTTTTTTGAGCCTACTGAAAAAATTTGATTTTTGAACATACGCTGTTGTTAATGAAAACCACAAATATATAAAATTTAAAAAACAAATTAAACATATTTCAAAAATAAGCCCAAGAGAATTAAAAATAACTTAGATTCATTCAGTCAAATAAAAAATGGTTTTCATATGCAACTACTAACTAACTACTAATTTGAGGTCGGAGCCAATCAGTTTAGTGAATTCTATATTTATTTTTACAGGGTGAGGTCACACTCAATTCTGTAAATATTAGTATCCGCCCACTTTTCTAAATTCAACATGGCGTCCCTTTCAGAGCTGAAGGTGTATGCCAAGTTTCGTAGAAATCGGTCAGGTAGAAGCACGTGAAATATACTATTAATCTATAATGCGGATGGGCCCGCCCACTTATTTAAGTACAAAGTTATGTAATTTTAAGATGCGAAACTAACTAACATTTCATGGAGGTAGCCCCATTCTGAAAAAGACCGACATAGCATAACTCTAGTTTACATCAGTTAAACTAATTGTATTGAATCTTTGCCTGACGTGGTATGTATTTCTAAAATAACTACTCAACTGTAATTATTAGATAGTATCTAGATTGATCAAAGTCCGACTACATGTATTATTATAAAAATTAACAAAACAATTTAGTTTATTGTCTTTGATGAAAATCAGCATAATAAATTTTTCATGGCTTTCGATCGCATTACTAGAGATAAAAATATAGCATTTTCTGCAAAGACAACAATTTGGATAATGTCCAAATTTGCAAATCCGAATCACAATCTTTGGATTTTATACATGTTCTTCTTTCATATATTCTTGTATCACTTCTTAATATGAAAGTGTATTGTAAATATGTACATACACACATACATACATACATACATACATACATACATACATACATAGAAACAAAATATATAATGATCAAGAACGAAACGATAACTAGCCCATATTATATAATTAAACCGGGGTTAAGTTTGAGAAGTGCTTATAAATATTTACCGCCTTTTACAAAAAAAATTATTGTGTGCATGAAGTGTACGTTAAGGCCGGATTTCTATGGAAATTTTGTTTTAAGGTACACTTCAAGCAGAAGCGTAAGTAATCGAATTGCAGAATAGGTGTGAATATTTATTTCTATTCTTTTTTCTACTTTTTGTATGGCCTCTTTCCGCTTGTAAAAAATGGTAAAATATAAATAAATATGATTTCAATTTGTGACAACGATGATGATGATGCTGATGCTGATGGCAGCGTTAATGATACTCGTAATTTTGCTATAAAAATGTAAAACAGTGAATGATTCAACTGAACGAACATCACTTCAATGTTAGTCAAATAGGAGAACAAGAAAAAAAAATCATATTTTATAAATTTACCACAAGGAAGTAAATGGGCAAAACCTTGTACAAAAATATACAAAATTATGGAATGAACATTAATGCAAATTTAACGCCTTAAGCATCTTTAAACAGAAAAAGCTGCTGGAAAGCAACCGAGGAATAAAGTTACAAATTTCGTATTACAGGAAAATATTTTTTTGTACTTGTACTTTGACACTTCAACAAAAAAAAAAAAAAAATAAGAAATTTAAAATGGCAAGCGTCTTGTGTCGTACTTCGTCAATCATCTAAGTTACATCTGAGATTAATTTAATAATAAAATTGTAGTATAATAATATAAATAAAAAATAGAAAGTAACTCACATCACATCTTTTATTTAAAATTTTACTCCATTTGCAAGAGTATTTTTCTGCGATTTTTCTAATTTGAATAGCCCGAGAAAGGGGATTATCGATCAATCACGTGATATTTGGAACAAGCAAAGTGAGGAAAATTAACAATGGCATTCTTGGCATTCGACATTCTTCGTCGAGTGCACGTCATAATACCAAAGAAAATGCTCATAATTAGGAGCTATGTATGTCTTAAATTTTTGACAAGATCTAGCCCACTAGACAAGCAAAACCAGGTCAAACTAATAGCTATAGAATGGTATAAAATTAAACAAATACATACATATATACATGGACATGTATGTACATATGTACTTATTCTTAAAGTAACAAATAAAAATATTTTGCCTTAAATGGTACAAAAATAAGCAAATTAACACACAGAGAAAACAGTGCCTAAAAATACCTCATAAAATACGAGTAGAAGAAAATTAATAAGATATCTAAATGGTTTTTTTTTTTTTTTTTGAAGAAGGAAGTCTTATTAATTTAATAAGGAAAACCTTATTGAAAAAAATCACGTAGAAAACTTGTAATTTTTATTAGGTTATCTTATTAATTTTTTTCAAAAAGGTTTTCTTGTTGTTTTTATTAGGTCACACAATAAAAATTAAAAAAAAAATTTTTACTTTGTACTTATTTTCATTTAAATTCTATACCATATATATAAATACTATTTATTTATATGTGTATAGGTACATGTTATACTATATTATATTATTAATTAACTCACCAACCATAATAACAAAATTTTTGGCATAGTACCATGAGGTCAACCATGTCCTAGTAACCACGAAAATCATAATCTTTTTTAATATTTCTCTAAAAAATTCATGCACCAATTGGTTTTTCTAAACCAAAGAAAGACATTTTGGAACACTTAAAGCACGGACTTGAACTACCAAAATTATTATTTTACATTATCTAAAATTATTTCGAGGCCTTCTTAATGCAACATTTAATATCCATAATTTTATCGGTGTTTTTTTATTTATTTTTTGTTTTTAAATTTATTTGCTGGTGGTTCAGCGATGTCTATATGCATTTCATTGTTGCTGTAACAAATCGTCAGTAGACTTCAACCACACATTTTGAACAGTTACAAACCTCTTATCTTATGTACAGACTTTCAAAAACTATTTGAGAATTCAAAAATAATATTTTTGAAAATCACAAAAGAAAAATAAGCATAGTAGGCTTATATTGTTTTCACACTGACTTGGTTTTAATAAAAGTTGGTTTTAATATCAAAACCAACTGTTAAAACCTGGTTTTACCATACACATTGTTTTTGTTAAATCCAACTTAAAACCATTTCTGAATTGGTTTTATTTTGGTTTTATGAAATGAAACCCTCTTTTCGCTGTGGTAAATTCAGTGCTGCCAAGTTAAAATGACCAGTAGCAGCTGATAATGTTTATGCCAGTGAATAACAAGAGATGTCGGTTGAAAGATTTTCAACTTAAAAATGGATGCAGCAGCAACAATAAGTAAAAAATTATGGAAAAATAAGAGTTCTTTGGAAGGAAAACAACAAAAAAAATTTCATTGACCTCTGGAAAGTGAAAATAAACGATATGACATATCGATCCACCACTAAAAAAGTTGTATTTTGCGATTTATTTGTGCATTTATTTTATTTTTTGTTTTAAATAAACATCCCAGCAAAAAATTTTCAAAATTTTGTAATGGGTAGTACTCTTTTAATGGCTTACAAAGTAACGAGTGATATTTATTTATCTAATTATGTATTTCATTTGCATAATAATGGCTGTCATGTGATGAATAAAATAAGAACTTATTTATATCACTACGTGAAAGTAGTTTCCAGTTAATAAGGAAATATATCTGGAGAAATTTTTTACAAAATTTTATTTATTTAAAATAAAATAATTAAAAAAATTATTAGAAAAAATAGCAAATTAATTTTCAATAAGTTTAAGCAAAAATTTTATTTATATTATTTTGCATACTTGAGTACCGCATACTTTTTGAACTTCTCAAACAAAAATAATGGGTTATTCAGTCAAATTGTAAGTACTTACGACTGAGGAGTACATACACTTTTTTGCATTCTAGTAGGCAAAGTTTTTTGCTGGGATATTATAAATTTTTCTTAACAAAAAAAAAAAAATAAAAATTTTCAAAACTCCATCGCGGTTGGTGTGTGAACTTTTTTGACGTTAGCGAAAAAATAAATATACGTTTCTTTATAGTTTTTTATGCTCTATCGGACTATGCTATGACAATTTTGGTATATTAAAAAAATTGTTAAAAAGTTATATCCCTAATATACATACATATTAATTACTTGCAAGGAGACAAGTATTGAACCAGCAACCTTCTGATTGATAGACAAGCACTATATATGATCAATAGGCTAACAGGCAGCCTGAATAAGCGTTAAAATTATTGTACAAACCTTCTTATAAAAAAACTAAAAAGATCATGAAAAATATTGTCTCTATGTTTATTCATATATATGAAATAACAAGAAAAAAAATCAATAAGGCAACCCAATGAAATCAAAAGGAAAACCTTGTAAAAAAAATTAAATAGGTATCCTATAGAAATCCATAAGAAATTTTTTTTTATACAATTCGGGAGAAAACCTAATATAATCACAAAGTAATGCAAATTGAGTAAAAAAAAACACGGTATGTAAATGTGGATATATATATCATCAGCTAAAATGCAAAAAGGCGTAACTAACAAAAAATTCAAAATCGAGTTTTTGATTGATTATTATGAATGTCATTAAACTACATGTCTTGACAAAATATTACACTTCTGCGATCAAAAATGACGCATTTTTTAAAAACAAATAACAAGGGGACTTAACTAGACGTTTGTTCAGTTTTTTGTTTCTCCTGTAAAATTATATTTTTGTTAGTTACGCCTTTTTGCATTTTAGCTAACGATATGTATGTGTATATTCATAATTTATTTCATATTATCTTTTGCTATTTCAAGCCAACTAACTTATTTGTTCTTTATTATCACAAACATTTCAGTGTGTAAATGTTTGTGTCCATGTCAATTTTTTCTTTGTTCTGAAAATGAACATGAAAAATCAGGAACGTTAGAGCAGAATCAAGCTTTACTCCCATTTTATTTTTTCATCCCATCCACAATTCGCTATGGATTATGCGAATTTAAGTATTTATATATGTATGTATGTATGTGTGATGCTATAATAAAAAAAAATTATTTTATATGTTTTAAGAATGTACGAGAATATAATGAAAATACGTATAATGGTTGCACAAACTACTTACAGAGTGCAAGTGCACATTGGGTTTTTATATTGGCATATGTATTTATATACTCGTATGTTGGAAAGAAAGAAAGAAATAATCGAGTTAATTATTATCAGAAAAATTTTCTGCATTTAGATCTATCAAATGCTAGCGATTCCAGTTGGTTTCAGCACTAAAAAAAATAAATTCACTCATTCATTCATTGGTATTTCTTCATCATATGAATGACATGTTGCATTAATAGAATGATAATTTTCTTTTGCTGAATGAAAGTGCCCTCTTTCTGCATTTATTAATTTTTAGCCTTTTATTGAAGTTTAGGTTAGGTAAGGTTCGCAGGCTGTTGGTAAGGAAGGGTGAAATTTAGAGTCCAGCTCACTTCGATCCAATACAATGATCCCTTTGTGCTACCTGGGAGTTGCACAGAGAAAACAGTGCCTACTAAATGACTCATAAAATAGAACAAAATTAATAAGAAATCTCTATGGTTTTTTTCAATAAGGAAATCTTATTAATTTCATAGAGAAACCCTTTTTGAAAAAATCAAGAAGAAATCTTGTAGTTTTTATGAGGTTATCTTTTTCAATAAAAAATAAATAAAAATGCGTCTTTATTCTCTGTACTTATGTATTTTCATTTAAATTCTATACCATATACATATGTATGTATGTATGTAGTATATTGTAGATGTTATTTATTTATACATACATATACATTATGTTATATTCTTAACTAACTTACTCACCAAGTATTGAACCAGCAAACTTCTACTTAATAGACAAGCATTCTACCCAATATGCTAACAAGCGGCCTGAATAACCATTGAAATTATTGTGCAAACATTCTTATACAAAAATGAAAAAGATCATGAAAAAAAATGTCTGTATGTCTATTTATAGAAACGAAATAACAAGACACCTCATAAAATCAAGAAGATTTCCTTATTAAAAAATCAATAAGATGATTTACACATACTCATATAGGAACCTACTAAAATCAAGAAGAAAACCTTATTGAAAAAATCAATAAGGCAACCTCATAAAATCAAAAAGAAAGTCTTTTTAAAAAAATTAAGAAGGCAACCTAATAAAATCAATAAGAAATCCCTATAGCTTACAATTTATAAGAAAACCTAATAGAATCAAAAAGTTTTTCTCTATGGATTGTTTTTTTGGTGCCAAAAATAACGGAAATTGAGTAAAAAAAGTTGTTAATAATAAGATTTCTTCTTGATTTTATGTAGTTTTCTTCTTGATAAAATTAATAAGATTTACCACATAAAAACAATAAGGAATCTTTATGAAAAAATCTTCGCTTCCTTCTGCTGGGATACCCCTTAGCCTAAAAGCGTTTCATAGTGAAAATCTTATTGATTCTATGAGGCAGTTTTTTCTCTGTGTCATGATAGTGTGAAAGGGTGATAGGAGAGGGATAGTGATAGAGAAAACAGGTGGTGAAGGAAGAGAAAGAGGGAAGCTTCATTATTTTACAACTCTGTTTTTGCACGTTTTCAATAATGCAGTGTTGCAGCGCCTCTGGAGTCAATGAGGTGTATTAAATTTTCGAAACTGTGCTTAGAAGTCATTTTATTGCCTATTTTACTTCGGCAATATATACGAAGGAGGGCGGTCTGATCAGTGTGCACACTTAATTTTTTTTTTTTCATTCGGTAGAATCGACAAAAAAATTCGGTAGATTCGAATGAAATTCGGTAGACAATTTTTTTTATTCAAAGAAACATAAAAAATAACAAAATATATGTACTTATTTATAAAGAGTAAGTGCAAGGAGTATCAAACTGAACAGGTTACAAAAGCGCATTTAAAACTTCACATATGATTGGAAATTAAACTGTCATAAACAATGAAGCATTTCCAAAAAAAAGTGTCATCCCCAGTTATTTGCCCTTGCTCTTTATATAGATATGATATGCATACATAAAATAATATACATACATAAATAACTGGAAATTAGTTTTTGTACATATGTTTTATAAAGCTACTAAAATAACTTTTATTTGACAAACATTTGTAACTACAAAGATTATATGTAAGATCCATTTATGAATTTAAGCTTTTGTGCAAAAATTATTAAATCATTGGGAGGAATAAATATTTCATCCCCAAAGCACAATTCTTTGGCAAATATTAGGTTACTTATAGTTTCAGCTTTTAACCGATTTCTTTGTTCTATTTTAATAATTTTCATGGCAGAAAATTACCGCTCTGCGGCCGCACTGCTATGTGCCAAAATATCGAATTTACACATAATATTATATCGACTTAAATTACTAAATAACAATTCGTTAAACATATTCTCTTCACCGCGCAAAGCTTTCCTCATTTTAGAACATACATATGATGAATTTTCCGTATGTGTGATCAACTTGATCTTGTAGCATCAGTTCAATATTCGGTAGATTTCAGGCCTTGTTCGGTAGAATTGGTAGATTGTTAAATTAACAAACATATTCGGTAGAATCTACCGAATATCGGTAGAAGTGTGCACACTGGGTCTGATGTTACATTACGATTAGCATCCGCTGAAGCAGGCGTAGTTCAGTAACCAGTGTCTATGCCTTCATCACTAGAAATTTCCTACAGCAACTGATATAAAGGGACTATAATGCACATCAGAACAATGTGTGGTGTTGTTATTTAATGACTGCCAGAGATCGGGCTCGAACGCAGGATCTTCGGTTTTGTTGCCAACGTGCTAACTACTTCTGCCAACGCCACACCCCATCTTTTATTGTATTTATAATAATGTTTTCGTTGATATTATGAAGTTAATGACCTGTTTCACAATAACAAAAGAAAACTTTCGACTGAAAATTTATATTGAATACAACAATAAAATATGAAAATTTGTTTTTGTTTTCAATATAAATTTGAAGTCGAAAGTTTTCTTTCGTTATTGTGAAACAGGCCATACATATTTTCTAATTTTAAGAAAACTAAAAGCTTACCTCATTAGTTTTGAAGGTGTCTTCCAAAAGCACTTTATAATATGTGAAGTGAAATAAATGTTGATACTCGTACAAAATTGACCATTTAACACAAAAGTTTACTTCAATTTCTGTTTTATGCCAATGTGTCATAAAGAAAGCAATGTACTTGGTATGGCCGGTCGTGTTTATGTAAAAGATAGACTAAGTAGAGTAAGGAATGGTTTGAGTAAAAGTTTCTGTGAATATGCGAGTTTGTTCACGTTTGTATACTACACTGCATGTAAGAAATTTGCATTGTTTTAATGCTTAGTTGTTCTTTTGTTTCCGTTATGAAAAATCTGCATAATTTGTTAAAAAATTACTGTTGGCCCATGTAATAGGATTATAAAAAGAGGATGCTGTACTTAGCATGTGAAAGGATTAATATATAAATGAAAGAAAATATACATAGGAATTATTTTCCTTAAATTTTCAGTGAAACAGCAAAAGCAAACAGAAGTTGAAGGTACGATTTTTACTATTTTATATGAAATATTTTGATTTTTACAATATAAAATTAAATAAATAGCTAAATTTCTGCTAACATTTCTATGTGAGTTTACAATTTATTCTTTGAACATTGGTTTTAAATTATGCACAAGCACATTCATACTAAATTAGTTCAATATGTGTACATGAGTCATTTAAAATCCAATTAACTTTTCAAAGAAAAAATGAATAAATAAATAAATAGAAACACAATTTTGTGTCGACTAACTATCCAAAAGCCACAAAACAACCAAAAACCATCAGGGTGTGCTGGCAGGGGAGGGGAAACATTTTATGGAGCTTTTTTGTTGGTGTTGTTGTTGCTGTTGTTGAAGGCTGAGCACGTCTAGGTGCATTTTGTTTCGTAGTAGGAAACTCATCAATGAATGGGCTTTAACCAAAAAATTCGTAAAAAAAAGCTTATCTGTTTATCCGTTTTCCTTCTTTTGTGCTAATGCTAATAATCGCTACAAAAAGGGCTCAGCAAAATAAAATATTTTATTTTTCAGTCGGATATTTCGGTCAAAAAATTTCAAAAGTTAAAATTTCATTTATATTTATAAATTATAGACCTTTCAGCTTTATTATTTAAAATAAAACAAAAATTTTTTGGAATTAATCATATGAGCAATTTCTAAAATTTAATGACTAATCAGAAAAAGATGGGAAAATCTGAAATATGTAAAATACTTAAGTATTATTTTATATAATTTAAAGCATTTTGTTCCGGAATAATGTGAAAATATTTGATGAAAAACATTTTACAAATACATAATTTGTTTTTGTTAAGAGGCATTTTTGTAATTTTCTCTTCCAATAAAATTTTAAGAAATACAACAATTTTTCTGAATTGAACAATTATTTTATTTAATATCACAAAATAGTTATGCCATAACATTCTAATATGCACAAAATGTGATTACGTCCATAAATTACATACAAGTCTACTACAAATCAATGAAATTCAATTACAATATTCTGATATCCAACAGATGTTTACTCTTTATCGTAATTTATATTATATGAAAATATAAATACCATTTTTCAAGAAAACACACAACTCAACCTTCACTCAATATTACAAGTATGTACATGCATATTCATACATATGTACACTTATGTACATACATACTTACATATGAGTGTAAGGATAAAATAGATTTATGTGTAGTTTCCACAATGCAAGCAAGCGACTTGTCTAGAAAATTTGTATAGGAATCACTCAAAAATTTGAGTGCTTTTCATATATTTTTTCTAGACAAGTCGCTTGCTTGCATTGTGGAAACTGCACATTAGATTATGAATCTGGCAAGAGAAAACATCGAAGAGCCCTACGTCATTAAAGATATCTGGTATAATTTTAGTGTTTTGAAAGATGGAAAATTATAGCCATTTTTTATTTAAAAAAATATGTAAGTAAGAGCCCTTTTCAGTATGTACAATAAAAAGCTAACGGGGACTTTAACGGCAAGTTTTGTATGAAGAACTTGCAGTTAAAGCTCATGTTAAGTCTTAATCATACATTGTGAAAAGGGACGTAAGTAACACAAATGAATACATAAAAAATTAACTTTTTTTGTTAAATACGGTAAATTTCAAACTTTTGTTGTCCTAATTTTAATTCTATGAAACCCGTTCCTAATTATTATTGTTCTAAGTATTTTGTAAGAAATTTTACCAATTATATAAATAAATAATATTAATTTTACTAATTATGTACAAATTTTATTAAAGCTTTAGGTCTTTTTTAATCAATTTAATTTTACTATGCATCAAAAGTTTTTTTAATTAAATGTAAGCGAATACAAATTATATTTTGATTGAGAACATATCGCTTAATTACTCAAAGAACGTCACAGCTCAAAAAAATTGTTTGCCAGAAAACGAGTTTAATGCCCGTAATTTCTACACAAAGGTAATTTACCTAAGGTTTTTACCCACGAGTTTGCCTTATAAAATTCAACTTTCACGATAGATATCTACTTGTAGAAATTACGGACATAAGGTTTTCAATTTACACACAACTTAATGGGAAAATGGAATTTTATTTTACTTTCAAGAGTTGCGTAAGCAAGATATATATAATATATTTAAACCATATGAAGAACGATATGATGATTAATTCTGCATCATTAAGTCAAAAATTAAATTTTTTGAGTTATGGCGTTCTTTAAGTGAATGAGCGATATATTGTGCACAATAACTAACCACTTGTAATCGCCAAACAACAAAATTATTGGAAACCACATTGTAGCATGGTAGATACATACATTCGTACTTACATTTCATATACATACATGGATACATACATACATATATATATATATATATATATATATATATATATATGTATGTCGGGTAACAAAACATTAAAGCTTATTTGTGCATAAAATATCACTAAGTGAGTGTTACTTAACAATAAGGGTCTTCACGATACACAGTACAAAGCAGAGAACCAAGCCGATCGGCTCAAGAGCCGACTTTCAATGTAAAATCAAGCCGCCGCCGATGCATGCTAACTGCAGCCGGCTAATTGTTTTTTTGTAGTTGCAAATTTGTACTAAATCTTAGAAATTATTTTTTTTTAATTTTTTTATAGAAATGTTTATTAAAAATCGTATAAAAACCGGCTGTAAGTGTCAGCCGGCTCAAGCTGAGCCGCCTCCGACTATTGTTTCCTAAGCCGTCGCCGCCGACTTTTTAAGACGGCTTGTTTCTCTGGTACAAAGTGTTCAAACGATGCAAATGAGTGCAACAATTAACAAATCTACACCACACAACAACAAAATCTAGGTACTTGCAGTTTTATTCATTTTACTTTGAATACACTAAAAAAAAAATTGGGAAAAGAGTGTAGTGCATATTTCCCAAGTTAAAAATATACAACAAATTTTGACATATCGGTCGCCATAATTTTATTTGTAAAATAATAAAATTAAAATTAAATCACATTGAATTAGAATTTAATTTTTCACTGTCCTTAGGTTTGTAATTAAAAATGTATTTTTAATACTGTGTACTTTTGTATATTATCAATCACATAAATAATTTTTGACAATACTGCCAGAATTTTTGATAAGTTGAAAGATTTTTTTAAGCAAATTACACGTATAGATGCTTTCACAATTAAATTTAAAAAGTACGTTCATGAACTATCTCAAAATGCACAACAAATTTGAGAAATGGGAAATTCCACAATCACCATCGTAAAAACCCTTAATGACTTATTTTTCATGCAAAAGATTTTCTCATTGTCTGACCAGTTTTCTTTAACATTTTGTTTATTATTTATTTTTGGCGGAACAAAAGGCATGCAAATAAAATCATATGCTTCCTTGTTTGGTTTACTTAGGGTTGACTTCGTATTTAGAGGAATCCAAATTACATGTGATAATTTTTAAGCATTGCTTCAAGGGATAGTTGGTATTGTTTAAATGACAAATTTTTCGTACGAAATAATCAATGTTGGTCAAAATTTTTCATAAATTTTAACAACAAATTGTTCAGTGCAAATGAAATACGTGATTTTTTTTTCTTCATTGTATCAGAATTTGTTGAAAGCTTTTTTCTACTAAAACCTCAAATTTGCCATTACTTTAGCCCATAGCTAACCAAAGTGGCAGCAGGGTGCCGAACTTCTTCATTGTATCACAATTTGTTGAAAGGTTTTTTAAAATAACACCTCAAAGTTGCCATTACTGTAGCCCATAGCTAACCAAAGTGGCAGCAGGGTGCCGAACTTTAATCGGCTTCTTATACAAATGCATACATACTCGAATACATGTCTCCCGTTGGTCAACACTGTTTTCGCTTAATTAAATCAAACTAGGAAATGGAAATGAGTTCAAATAGAAATTAAAAACATAATTTAAATCATACATATCGTTAGCTAAAATACAAAAAGGCGTAAAAAAAACTAAACAAACTTGTAGTTAACTACCCTTTGTTTTTTGTTAATAAAAGCGTAATTTTTTATCGCAGAAGTGTAAAATTTTATCAAGAAATGTAGTTTAATAGCATTCATAATAATCAATCAAAAGCTCGATTTCGATTTTTTGTTAGTTACGCCTTTTTGCATTTTAGCTAACGATATACTCGCATGTGCACATGAATTTTTGTAATGTATTCCATAAAAAATTAAATACATATGAGTGCATACATACAAAAAAAAAATGTTTGCCCAGAAATGCACTTTTTTAAATATTACAGCTTTTATGTCTCACCTTAAGTCGTTTAACGTGTACATACATACATTTATTTACATGTGTGTGTATGTGTGCAGCACCCTGTTTGTATAAAGCAGCTCACTTCCTCTTTGTGTTAGATACATTTCCGTTGTTTAATTCTGGTGGTTATGTTATCCTTTCTGTTACACTTGCATATTCATAAAAGTGTCAAACATGTGGCTTTTTGTTTTTGGAACTTTATGCTTTGCTTATATTCACCTCGTTGTTTAAATACATTTTTGCCCTTAATTATGAAAGTAATCTAATTCATGTACATTTTTGCTTCGAAATATCAAATAAATATTTGAAAAACTTTAATTAATATTTAAAAATTATTAAATAAATTTATATAAATCGATACTATTACAACTCTAAATTAAAATGCTGCATAATATAAAAATACTTTTTAATTTTTTAAAATGTAATCTACTAAATATCTCGACCAGAGAATTATATGACTTAGACCACTTTCATAATTAAGGGCATATACATATGTACTAACAAAAATGTAATGTGTGTGTTCAGTTGGCTAAAAAGTGTGTTCAACTCTTTTGTGGTAGTTATTGTATTAAATTCTCTTAGATATTTAGTTGCAACATGTGTTGCTCTAAATAAGATATGTATGTATGTATGTTCATTTCAAATATTATTTTGATTAATAAGTTCATAAACATCCCTGCAGGAGATCGAACTAGTGTCCAACTGGTATTTTACTAGTACAGAAGCCACCACCACTAGTTCCCAACCGTAAACTTTCCTATAATATGTTAATACTTAAATTAGCATTGAGTGTGTATAGAAAATTACTAGTGCCATTGGTACTAGTTTAGGACTTTTGCTAGTTTTATTTCTTTGTTACCCAGTGACAACTGCTAGTTAAAATTCGCAATTATTTATCAAAATTCAAAAATACAAAAGGTTAATTGTAATTATTTGATTATAATTATTTATAGGTGAACCTAAAACTTCAATAATTGTATAATACCCATTTTCGTACAGTGCAAGTGCTCTGTTAGACAGTCAAAATTTATTTTGCAATGTGGTGCCTTGGAACTACTTCATATACTAGTACTCTTCAGAACTAGTAATTTTATACAACAACCTTAACCCTTTTCGCACTAGTTCTTGCTATTCTAGTAATTATACTAGTAGCTTTTAGACAATTGACAACTATTCTCCTGCAGGAATATGAATGTATATATAAGTATGTATGTTAATCCATACACTGAGAAAATTAAAAGCTTTAAAATCAAAGAAAAAACGTCTTTGTAAATTTGTAACGAAAATATCTTTGTTAGAAGGAAAAAATCCTTGCATCAATGATTTATTCTTTAAACAAGCAAATGGTGCGTCTTCAACACAAACGACTAAAATTCTTTGAAGCTTAATCAAAGAAATTATCTTTTCCGTAAAGCTAAAATATTTGCTACAACGATTAATTTCTTTGCTAATAAGGGATTGAAAAACGTATTTAAAATTAAAGACTTTTCTTTGTTTTTTTAAAGCTAAGCATCCTTGCTACAAAGACAAAGTCTGTAACTTTAAAGAATTTTGTCTTCAATGCATAAGTGAACATTTTTGCTTGTTCACACATGTTGGCTTGCAACGGTAAACAAGAGCGGTTAAAAAAAATAAAGATAAACGGCCTTATTCATAAAAAATATTTCAGGTTTATTAACCCCTTATTTGACATATTTCTATGGGAAATTTGTCAAATAAACCTGTAATAAACCTAAAATATTTTTTATGAATTAGACCGAAAGTCTGTATCTTTAAAGAATTTAGTCTTCAAAGTGTTAAATTTTTTTGCGTTTATATAAAAAATAAAAAGAATTGTTTTCGTGGTTGTCATTAATTGTAAGTCAGTCGATAGGAATGCTCAATTGTGCATGTGCGCCTTGTCTTTTTTCTTCTTTTTCGTCAAGTGATTTAATATGTAATTTTAATATAAATTGAAGTGTTGTGTTTTTTTAAATAATTTTAAATTTTAAAACGGTCTATCGTCGTGGCAGCGCTTGACCGTTGTCAATATACTTATAACTATTAGTAGGTGAAAAGTGAACTATGTATATGAACTATTTTTTATTTTTATTGTATTAAACTTAAATAAAAAAATGTATTATAACTCTTTTAACATTAAAAATGTCTAGAGTCAGTATTAAAGTCAAAGTCTAAAAATGTTGTTAGATTTTAATTAGTTAAGTAAAGTTATGCTGTATATAAACTATTTTTTTATTTTTATTACATTAAACTGAAATAAAAAAATTTCATAAAAATGCTGTGTTTGGTTTCATTAAATATTTTATTTTGCAGAAAAATTTTAATTTTTTAAAACATTTCTAAAGCAGATTTCAAAGAAAATTGCCTTTGTTCCTACATATCAGACTTTAGTATTTCAAAGAATTATTTCGTTGAATTTAATTGCATTTCTTTGTAATAATGTTAAAATTACGTCTTTGTTACAATGAAAATTGTACTTAAAATCAAAAATTCAAGTCTTAAGACTAACGAATGAAAGTCTTTGTGCCAAAATACTTTTTCCTTAGTTTAAGGACTTTTTTAAGTGTTTCCAAAGACGTAAATCCTTGCCACAAGATTTTAAGTCTTCGATTTTAAGTATATATTTCATGGGAATCTAAAGAACTTTGCGCCTTTCCGGTAAAGTTGTTTTGTCTTTGGGCACAATCTGACCAATAAAAGTCTTTGCAACAAAGTGTATTTTCTTTGATTTTACGATTTAATTTTCTCAGTGTACATATGTATATACACACATATACATATATATATGTTTATACACAATAAAAATTTATTTATGTATGTACTAAATATTACAAACGATCCTGCGACTCTCTGACTAATGGGCCACTACGCTACCCAGTGATCAGGGCGGCACTCAGCAACAGAAGGAACGAATGGCAGACCATGTGTCAAATCACGGCATTCGATACGATTCGAAATTTAAAAATATTCCCTTACAAACTCTATTGAAATATTTCGTAATTTCGTCCGATAACAAGTGTAGATTCTTTATTGTGTTTAAAATACACGGAGCCGCACGACTAGAAGCTAATGGACTAAAAATATTTAGATAATGATGTATGAACATTTATTTGAAATAGATACCAAATTAACTTGAAAAAGATAGACAGTCTACAATTGGTAAAAGTTCAGTAGTTGCGTTTTTGTTTGTTTCTTTCTAAATAATTTCATTAACTCAGACAGCAAGTCATGTGAAATTGTCTAACAACTTTTAAAAATGTTGATCAATTTAAAATTTGCATTTTCGTAATTGTGTAGACATAAAATGTTCGTCCTTCGTAACTGGAATCGTATTTGAACAGACAACATGCTTCGAAAATTACATGAAAAGCATTTATGTATTTATAGGATTCTATAAAAAATTTTGTACACAAAATGACTTTTTGTCATGTCAAAACAACATCTTAATTTTAAAAATTGATTTGTAACTGGAAATGTTAATGATAAAAATTTCTAAAGGAACTATTTAAACTCAACCTTACCCTTTCCTCACTCGTTTTACTATAAAAATACTTATTCACAAACTTTCAAAACTCGATACTCATATATTTTCTTATCTCGTCTGCTAGAATCGGTTGCCAGAGCTTTGCTATTTCTAATATAATTACGACTTCCGGTATACATAATTTAATACTCTCGGTAAATATTAATAGTTATTATTGCTTTTCAGAAACAAAACAAGGTAATTGCCAAAAAAAAAGCATCGAATAACTTTCATAAACAACCGATTCACATACCAAAAGTCATGTGAATGAAACAACAACGCGTTGCAACGTAAAATCATCCACTCAGGCTTAGATGTGTCGTCTAGTTTATTGGATGTCAACGTGTTTTATTTACACTTTGCTTTATTTCTTAATTATGTACTCGTATAATGTTTCCGAAATTCAAATTGCACTTATTGTTTTTCCTACACAGAAAAAACCAATTTTCTATTTCAAACACAAAATTCTCTGAATCAAATATTAATTTTTTCAATTTAGGTCCTACAAAGAAATTTGTAAATTCAAATACAAAATTTTGTAATAATTTTTTTGAAAAATAACTTTGTTGAGTAAAAAAAACAAGCCACGACGCTTTTCGGCTTCTTGTCCGAATTCACACGTATGCAACACGAGCATTTAAAGAAAACAACAACATCAGCACATGACCACGTTCAGTCAATCAACAAGCAAGGAAAACACCAACACAAGCAAATGAAATTAAATGATACAGTTTTTTATATAAAACAAAATTGAAACAAATAATTTACTGGAACAGTAAAAATATTTACCGAAACTAAATGTTATTTCAAAACACACGTTTGTTTGAAATTTTTATGGGAATAATTTTTTGTGTGTAGGGGTTGTAATTGTTGTAGGAACAGTTTCACCTTTTGTTTATTATGGCAGAATATCAAGTATACGCACTAGTGCCGTTTAGTGTTGTTCGGACAAAAGTTGGACATTTACCAGTGTCATCACCGGTGTTACTATCTCAATCGTGGCACAAGAGTGCCGAACTTCAATCGGAACAAATTCCGCCATTTTATACATAAAAATTAGCCTGTTTTATTTTTATTTTGCTTTTTTCAATTAGTAAAATATAATAAAAATGGTGCAAAAATAGTACAAAATATTTAAAATAATACACTTTTATACTATAGTACAGCAAACGAATTTACATATTTGAATAAAAGAGTTTCTTCAAATAATTAAAAACATATGTATATAAATATTTAAAATTAAATAATTTTAATATACGATTATTAAATATTTCTTTTATTTTTATATTTATTATTTTGATTTTATTTTACTGGTAATTATTTCATTGATTATTTTTAATATATTTTAAAAACAATATTTATGTACATTCATTTATAATTGACTGTTTTGGCCTGCAAACGATTATTTTTCAATTTCAAAAATAGTTAGAAGAATATAGGTACATATCGATCCCTAACAGCGAAAAGGACCTAATCGCTAAAATATCGCAAATGGCATATTTTACAAAATAGAGTTTTTGATGTAGAATTGTTTTACAGATTAATAGAATATTGAATCAAAAATAATTATAGTTGTAGATATACAAGCCTTTCATCTTTAACGTAAATGGCATCCACCAATTTTTACCTCAAAAATAACGTGAGTGACATAAAACAGTTTGAGAGTACCTGAAAAATTAGCAAAATAAACAAATGAATTAATTGTAAATGAACATCACTATTCATTTATTTACGTACATACATATGTGCATAATATGTAACATAATATGTAACATATTATGCAACAGTTTTTTAGTAATAAATTTTCACTCACGACCATGCATGCTCGTGATAAAAATATTACTGATGCACGCCTTTCCTTTTTTACGTATATAATTAAAAATTTATCACGAATGCGAAAGCTCATACTCACCAGACACAAACGGACATATGACATCATTTCAATACATATTTTCACTATCCACATATACAATACTTACATATCTGTGGCAATACATAATAAGGGCTTAAGTCGAAATTTCTTGTTTTCAGGTATTAAGGGTTTTGTCTAAAATAAATTGTGTTTGGTTTTTATATAAAATTTTTAGCCACCGAAAAAGATGGACATTTATTTAGAATAGAACTGTTAATTTTATAAAAAAAAACGTTTTATTAGTTAATATTCGTTGTTTTTTAGTTAAGATGTTATGAAAAAATCCATTGGCAGAAAAAAAAACTTAAGTGAACTTCAGCTACTATATTGAAAGGCAAAATTATTTTCTTTGTAGTATGTCGATATAAGTGCCTTAGGTTAAATTGAAAAATGCGGAAAACCTGAGATAAGATATTTTTTAAAAAGCTTAGATAAATATAAGTTTTTTTATGAGGAATATTTTGAATGGGCTGTGAGTTATTGAACTAAAGTATATACAAGTTTTATTGCTCAAATATTTTAATATTGATTTAGTTACATACCTTAACAAAAAATTAAGTTGAGTTAAGATGTTATGGCTTATATACCCGTATTATTTTCCAAGAAGACTTAAGTTAAAATATGAATGCTTATAGTTTTATTAATAATGACATTTAATATGTAATTGAAATTTAGCTGAGTGCTAGATCTTGAAGAAGAGATTAAGAATATGTAATAAAATAAAAAATCACTTATGTATGTCAACTTAAGCCATTATTATTTATTTTTTTTTTTTTTTTTTTTTTTTTTTTTTTTTAAAAAGAGAAGTAACACTCAGGCAATTAATGCCTACTACTATTACTAGGTGTTACCTTCTTTAGGAAAGGGATAGTGGGAGAGAAGACAGGTGGTGAAGGAAGAGATAGAGGAAAGCTTCATTCTTTTACAACTCTGCTTTTTTGCACGTTTTTTTTTTAATAATGCAGTGTTGCAGCGCCTCTGATGTTAAATGAGGCGTATTAATTTTTTGAAGCTGTGTCTTGTAGCCATTTTATTGATTATTTTACTTCGCCGATGATTTTTGCTACACAACGAAGGAGGGCGCTCTGATGTTACATTAGGATTAGTATCTGCTGAAGTCGGTATTAGTTCAGTGACCAGTGACTATGCCTTCATCACTTAAACTTTCCTACAACAACTGACACAAAGGGACACTAATGCACATCAGAAAAATGCGTGGTGTTGTTATGTAATGACTGTCGGATACAGGGATTGAACCCAGGACCTTCGGTTTTGTAGTCAACGTGCTAACTACTTCAGCCAACGCCAATTGCCACAGATATGTATTTTATACAAACTGCCTGCAAACAAATGCACCACTGTTATTTGTATTTCATAATTTTATACACAAATTTTACCGAGGCATGCTCACACACGATATGATTACTCGTAATCTCGCAGGATTCATGCAAATAACTGGAGCGGTGCCCATCTCTACTTTGACCTTTCATGTTCCTTGTTCTTTATAAAATCTACGCTTGGTTAGACGTGTAAATTGGAGTTTGAAGAGTTGGAAAATAGGAATACTTTTGACAATAATCTTTATTTCTATATGGGCTTTTAGTGAGTGGCTAACAGTTATTAATAATTTTCTAACGTTCAATTTCCGAAAATATGTATGGCTAGCGAGGGTAAAATGTTTAATATCGATCTAAATGCTTTTAATACTCATCGAATTTCCCTTGCATATCCTAAGGAATTAAAAACTTCCTCAAATAAGTTTAAAGTCATAAAAACTATCTATAGTATTCCTGAAAATTCCTTCGTCTTAACCATTGCAAAGCTGTAAAGAATGTATAAGTAACGGCCTTTTGTATTTTATATGACGATATAGTATATATAATAGTACTATAATAGCAGTATAATAATAATGTTTATGCTATATATGATTCCCTTAACTTTAAGTTTTTTAATTTAGGATTTTCTATATTTTTTAAAGGGCAATTTAATTTTTCTTCACGAAATTTATCAGTTTACTTAATATTTTAAATACGAGATTCATAAAATATTTATGCTCATGCAAGTAAGTACATGCATATGCATGAATTCGTGTACATATGTACATACACACATATGCATATGTATGTATGTATCTGCATACATGTGTATATATTCGCTTATGCAATAGTATTCTAAAAATATTACACTGTACATTGGCCAGTGATGTGAACAGTTGTGCACTGTACTGTGATAAGTTCGATTACGAAAAAATAACCTTTATGTATGACTGGTTGGTTCTCGTTGTTGATCATAAAATTCTTATTGATTTTTTTTTTTGTAAATGACTGGCTATTGGGAACATTTATCGCTACAAATTATTTTCGGTCATTGATTTTAATTGCATTTGCGAGCAAACAAGCATACGAGCGGGCACGAACGTTTATTTCTGCATGTGTGTCTGTCACTGCATACTGCATGCAAGTATGAGTATGTATGGAAATTGGTTTGTGTGTCCATCTGTATAAAAATGTAGTTTGTATGTACATATGTATGTATGTATGTATGTATGTATGTATGTATGACTATCGAACTCTTCCCAAGGTAAGTCTTAACTGTATTTGTTTATGCATCTGAGTATCTATAATTGTTACATGGTGATTGTGGCTTGTTCTGTGGCATAAGAAAATGGTAAGCTCTTGGATATATGTACATAAATCAATGTAGGTTTTTTTGGTGCATCAAAATTGTATAGGAGTACTTCGCTAATTAAAAATTAAGGTGTTAAAATTATGCAGTTCTTGAACTACATGATGTATTTAAGAACGGATTTGTATTTTTAAAAATGGGAAGAAGCAATGCTGAAATTTGTCGAGATCTCAAAATTTGTACTGTATTTATAATTAAAAATATTAAATTAAATTAATACTGGGGTCTAATTCCTGCACTCGTGATCGAAATGCCATTCGAATAGAAACCAATTCCGATAGCAAGAAATTTTCTGATGATGTCGCTCTATACCAGTGTTGAAAAGAGGCAAATACATTGGCGTTATGCGATGTTTGATAAAAATGGTCTTGCCTGAGGACAAATGCAAAATATCGTAGGTTTTCTGTGGATTGTGTGTGTATTTTGCTGTTGGACTTTAAAGATACGATATTTTGCATTTACAATGACGTAAGACAATTTGCATCAAACACCGAATACCGCCATTACTTTCAATACATTCATTTCACTGAGTGAATTGTAAGCAAAAACATATGTTTGCATGTATGTATGTGTTCAGAAACATATGTATGTACATACGTATAGGTATATCGCTGGCTTAATATAAGAAAGGCGGAACTCGAATTTTCGATATTTTATAGGAGAAACAAAAAACTGAAGAAAAACTAAAGCATTTACATGCAAAAATAATTTTTTAAGTTGCCTTAAGTCCTTGATTTTTAACTGTAACGTACTAAGATCTTCAAGGAGGATGCAATTGTACGTTGTCTCCCAGAAAACGTTGAAAATGCGATTTCGATACAAAAATTGAGATACGACCTTTTTATACTAAGCCATTGATATATACATACGTATATGCAAAAAAAAAGGGAAACGAATGTAAATGTTATTTTCAATTTTATTTAATAATAATTAATTTGTATAAGGTTAGAGGATAGAGCACTACACTAGCCTTATTTTTTATGTTATATGTTTTATTATATTTAAAGTCAGCTAGAAATTCTTTATATTTGTATTTTTTATACGTACATACATATCGAGCCGTATTATCGATTTTATCGCGAGCTACAAAAATTAAAGTTTTCAGGAGAAAGTTTTTTTTTAAATATTTAAATATGTTTTTGTGCGTAAATTGTCGCTTACGATAAAATTGTACAGCCTGTATCTTAAAACTTATCAACAATTTTGACATTTTGATAATTCTAAACTATGGATAGCACAATAAAATTTTAATTTCAATAAAAAAGTATATTTTCGATAACATGTCGCTACGATATCGAGCCATATTTTCGATTTTATCTTGAGCGATATTTATTTATTTCATAAATACTTTACAAAAGTAAATTTGTAAAGTATTGTTGCACAAATATGGGCGGGGCAACTAAACCATATGCCCAACATGTTACTAACAGTATTTTAAAAAAGTTTTTGTGACTGACTATACATGACCTATGCCTTCGCATAGGAAGTAGGAACGTGGTTGTCAACGAAGTTCCACAAAAGAACCGCAAGATTATAGGGTTATCCGTGGCAGATCAGTCAACCAGTGCGAGCGAGATGAAAAACTCTAGAAGGCCAAACAGCACACACAAGCCTGACCGCACTTAAGAAATAATTACGATGACGCGAGAACTGTTTTTTAGCCCAGAGCTGCTTAAGCGACATGTTATCGAAAATAAACTTTTTTTATTGAAATTAAAATTTTATGGGCCTACCCATAGTTTAGAAATATAAAAATGCCAAAATTGTTGATTACTTTTAAGATACCGGCTGTAAAATATTGTCGCAAGCGACTATTTACTTATTTATGTAAAACAAATTTGAAAATTATAAAAAAAACCTTTTGCTTTTTCTATGTTAAACGTTATTTCGAATGCCTTTTTGCTTGCGAGTAAAAACACGAATGGTTGCATTCGTATGGATGGCTGCTCGTTATCGAATGCTGTCATTAGAAATTTCGATATGTCTTAGTCGAAATCGAAGGAGAAAATCCCAAAAGTTAAAAAACGTTCGGGTAATCCAATCGAATGCTGATTGTGTAAAATATTGCATAACTAGGACTTGGGCAATGGGGAATTTCGCAGAAAATTATATATAGCATTCGATATCGAACTAAATTCCAAAAAACTTTAATATAAACTCCATTGAAATATTGTTTATCTAATTATTCTGCCTTTTTATATGTTCAACGAAACAATTTTAATTTTTTTTTTTTTTTGTTATTGACCTAAAGCTATAGAAAGAACTTCAAATTTCGTTTAATATCGATAACACCGTAATCTGCGGGAAAAAATAAGTAAATGGGTGTATCCCTCAACTTAAGACAGGAGTTCTGGCTAAAAACCAATGTTTCTTTCTCCTACAAAATGAAAATACATGATACATGGATATGAAATTTAACATGCGTATTGTTTTAGTTAGTTAAAGTGTTTTATTATACAGTTTTTCAATTAACGGGAAATCCAAATGTCTTTAAACTACCCTAGAGACAATCAAATAAACCTTCAATCAGTACATATATGAAAGTATTTTATGATTATTGCTTACAAGGAGACGCACAAATAAAGATAGTCATTGTATTTTGACTTCGTAGTGTTCCTGTCAAATCATGTCAGTCCGTTCACTTCTCTTTCATTAACAATTACCATAAATAAACTAATTTTTTTGTCAATCAGAGTTAAGACCATCAAATAATCAGCCGTCAATATAATAATAAATCAAAAGTTTCTGATTTTCATCAATGATTATATTAATTAATAGGTTAGCAGGCTGCTGGTACGAAAGGGTGAAATTTAGAAACCAGCTCACCTGGGTCCAATACAATCATCCCTTTGTGCTACCTGTGAGTTGAAGAAAAGATAGTGAGAGAGGGTGATAGGGAAGGGATAGTGATATAGAAGACAGCTGGTGAAGGAAAAACTCGAGGAAGGCTTCATTCTTTTTACAACTCTGCTTTTTTTCACGTTTTATTAATAATATAGTGTTGAAGCGCCTCTGGTGTCAATGAGGTGTATTAAATTTTTGAAACTGTGCTTAGTAGCCATTATATTGGGTATTTTACTTTTCCAATGATTCTCCAACACAAAACCGACGAAGGAAGGCGCCCTGATGTTACATTAGGATTAGATTCCGCTGAACTCTGTGTAGTGCAGTAACCAGTGTCTATGCATTCAGCACTTCAACTTTCCTACAACAACTGATATAAATGGACCCTAATGCACGTCAGAAAAATGCATGGTGTTTTTTTTATGACTGTCGTAGACCGGGCTCGAACACATGACCTTTGGTTTTCTAGTCAACGCGGTAACTGCTTCAGCCAACGCCACCCTCACCGCCTGTTGTAACTAAATCATAATGTTTACATTTCAGAACGGATCATTTACAAAATAAATTTGCATATTTTTTATACATATGTATGTACATATGTATATTGTAACATATGTATGTATCTACATATTTATGTATATGAAATATGATTCGTTTTTTTTTTCTTTCAAAATATGAATAACAATGTAATTTTGTACTAGTATTTCCTAATTTTTTCTTTCACTATGCACATCGCAAAAATATCCTCAGTGAAAAAAATTGGAAGTAATTATTCAGGAACTACTTTTTGTTTTTTCAAATACTAACGATTTGATTTATGATTTTTTAGGACAAAGTATTAGATTTTTTTATAAAAAAATTATTTATTTAAAATAAAGGACATAGGAAAGATCAGGTTTACTTAACATCATCAACATGACTTCGAATTGCCTGTGTATCAAGAAACTTAACTTTGATTTTACTGGGATTGTGCTGAAATCGGAGCGTAATTTGGAGTTCAGTACAAAAACTATTTTAAAACACAATTTTTAGTTGCTCTGGTATATATAATTTATCTTGTCTATACTAAAGTATACACACTTGTGTACAAACATTATTTATTAACTTCTGATTTTTTTTTTAGTTCAAATCACTTAAAACGTTTAAATAAGTTTGCATATGTAGGAATATCCTGCAGCGTGCAATTACAAAAAATACCAAATTGTCTTCTACTATTTTCACATTTCCCATTCCCATAATAACGTCACAGAAAAAGTGCATACAGAGAATGATGGGAATAAATTTAAACTTTCATTACACATAAATGTTGGTTTAGTAGTTTCTGGTGAATTTTTTTTTTGGTGCGAAATAAAAATTTTCCTTCTCAAATTGCAGCATGAATACGATTTTCCTTTTTACCAATATGTATTAAAACGTAATATTTTCATATCATGATTTGTTAACTTTACATATTAAGGGGAATGATGAAAATAAATGTATTATGTTTGCAAATTTTCTTAAAATCAAATATAAGTTTGATTTCAAAGGGTGGCGTTTTATGGTAATTTCTAATTTTTCGTAGCATTTTTGGCAAAACAAATTAGTTTATATTTAATAAAAAAAAATTTACATCAATTTTTAAAACGGTAGATAATAGGTCTGTTCATTTACTTTCCTAGCAGAAACTAGCAACGAGAGAGTGAAGCAGCAATTTACAAAACTACTCTCATAAATATGAAAAAGTAAATGAACGCTTTATGCTAGGAACACAACTGGGACGAATGACGAATTTTTCGGTGCAAACTTTCGTCATAAAAAATAAAACACATTTGTGCATATGAAAATGAACACAACACCACCGTACAACGAAATTTTTCGTGCGTGACGAATTCTGTGATCGATTTATTTCTAATTTGTATGCCGACGAACGACGAAAAACAATTTTCTATCTCTCGCTCTCTCTCTCTCTCTCTCTCTGTCTCTCTCTGTGTCTTTGTACATACAACAACCAACTTTATCAAACATAAGAAAGGAATTTGCTGAGTAAATTCGTCGTTGTTGTGCTTCATACGACGAATTTACGCAGCGAACTCTTATCGACGACGTGGACGAAATTCGTCGTGCGTCCCAGTTGTTTTCCTAGCATTACTTGTAAAAATTTGCAAGAAAATTTTATTCATATCAGAACCATGGATGGAAATCATGATGCAATTGTACTTTTTCTGATGTATTTTGCTTGATAATATTTTAAATTGCAACTTTTTTAGAAATTGACATTTAATATGAAAATCTTTATACAGTTTCATGTATTTTTACTATTTAACAGTATTTTAAAAAAGTTTTGTGACTGATTGTACACGACCTATGCCTTCACATAGGAATTAGCAACGTGGTTGTTAAAGAAATTCCACGAAAACCCGCAAGATTATACGGTTATCTGTGGCACATCAGTCAACCAGTGAGAGCGAGGTGAAAAACTCTCGAAGGCCAAACAACACATACAAGCCTGCCCCCACTTAAAAAAAAATTAGGATGGCACGAGAGATGTTCTCCGACCCAGAGCTGCTTAACGACTGTATTGTTTTATTTATTTTTTAATTAAGGTTCAATCTAGAGATGGGCGCGTGTCGTGTGTTTTTCGTGACATAAGCACGCACGATCCAACACGAAGTGTTCGTGACAAAAAATCTGATCCTGTGCGTGTTCGGCTCGTTTCGTGGTGAGCAAAATTTACACGAAAAACACGAAACGATTTTAGATGTAAAATATGTTTGAAAGAATTTCCAGTAGAAAAAAAATTTTATGTTTTGTATCATCAAACACACAACACCAGCATACTTGTTGATATTGTATGGACAGATGAAGCTTAAAGTTCTGTACGTAAACCGATAGTACCAGCTGGCGACCCTTCAAAAAAATCAATTAAATTTTCTGATCTTCAATATCATACCAATAATATTTCGTGCGTGTTGTGCAGTAGCGTGTTGACGAAATTTTTTTGAGTGCGTACTTCGTACGTGTTGAGCGTCTTGGTATTCGTGTTCCTGTTGTTTCGTATTGGAAAAATTCGACGCGTGACCATCTCTAGTTCAATTCTTATTATTAGCAAAGTTAGTTAGAAAAAATTGTCGCGTCCGTGTTTATACTTTATCCAATTTAAAAATATTAAAACGAAATTTCCATATTTCATAAATCTAGAAATATAAGATGACCTTTGACCTTAATTTCCACCTTCGCAAAAAATATTCCTCACAAATTTCTTTGAATTACCTACATTTCTATGTATAAGTGCACAAAAAGGGCTTTTATTTTTGTCGCGTCCATTTCTCGTTGATATTTTTAAATATAGCACTCTTCTCTTGCTTCAAAACACTGTGAATATACATATATCGGATCTTTCCATTCCTTTAGGTCGATTGGGTAAATTTCAACTTAATTATTCAGTCTTATTATGAATTCCACATGTAAAAATTTCCGAATAAAATTTTTTGTTCACGGGGGTTTTCTTTTCGTATCATCAATTCCAATAAAATTAAAAACTTACATATTTCCACTTTTTCTAACATAAAAATAAGAATAAATTTCTTCACAAATTGTCAAAATATTTCGCAATCGTATGAAATTTTTTGATACCAATTGTTCACACGTTCGGAAATTTCCATGTGAAATTTTATCTATGATAAGCCTGATTATCTTCATATTTTGATGAATTTCATTTATTGAAAATAATTAACAAAAATAACTTGTTATTAAAATGTTAGAGTTTGTTTCCTATGAAATATCATGTTATAGCATAGAATCTAATTAACTGAACAAGGACACATTAATATTATTGACACAGCGGTTTTCACTTATATTTCAATTTCGCTATACATACATACATATCCAGGTTTCCTATGAGCAATTCAATTATTTTCCACGTTCAATTTTGATACTTATGTTAACTGGCATAAAGTTTTTCCTTATACATACTTCGGTTAGAGAATAAAACTGAGCTTAAACTAGATCTCCAATAGTGGCCTTTAAATAAAAAAATTGGGTGTGTAAAATATTTAAATTTTTGAATACTTACATATAAGTTATTTTATAATAAAACTATTGTATATAAAAGTGCTTGTTTTTAAAAAAAAAGGAGTAAAATTATATTCCAACAAACAAAACCAGGCAATTCGTAAAGTATGTTACAAATGTTGCCACTTAAACAGAAAGAAAAAAAAAGAAAATACTGAATGAAACCTAAAAAAGAAAACAAGAAAAGTATAAATTTGCATATCCAATCAAATAAATACATACATAAAATACATACATATGTAAATATATGTATCTACATACATATGTATGTATGTATTTGCATACGTCTTTGCCTAAAAATATAATATATAAAAATATTTACATACTTTTGTTTATATTTATTATTTATTTTATTTATATTTGAAGTTGTAAAGTTAGGCTTAGCACCGTATCCTGAAGAAGCCAAGTAAACCTGTAATGTTTTTTTTTTGTAATTAACAGATCGATCTATGAATATTTATGCAATTATGAGACAAGCACAGGCAGAACGGAACAACATGCTTTTTCCATCATCAGTATTCATTTATTTTGGTTCATATGAATATACATATGGTCGTTGGTTATTGGTTTGCTGCAGACATAATGTATTTTGAATAAACTGTGCCGCAAACCAATAACCAACCGACGATATGTATGTGGTGTCTTTTGTTGTAAATTTCAGTCTAATATTAAGAATTTTGCATGTAATAATGATACGATATTTTGGATTTTGGCAAGATCATTTCCATCAGACTCTGAACTCAACTGTATTTTTCAATATGCACATGGATACGTAGCGTACTTATACATAAATCAATGCAAATATATATAATCAGGCTTAAAATGTTAAAACAAGCAAATATGTATACATATGTATGTAAATAAGATATTAACAATTATGCGAATTGGTTTTTGTAGCTTCAATACCAAATTAAAGAAACAATTACACACTTTCATGTTGGATATTACTCAGACAAATTTTTTTTACTTTAGTGTATCTTAGGAACGGCTGTTCCAATAAGACCTTTGAATTTTGAATAGAACGCCATTTTAACAGTTGTCATAACTCAGGCCGTAACTACTTGACAGATGGCAAGTAAAAATTATGCCATCAACAAAAATTAAACAAAATACACTTCATTATTGCATTAAAATTATTAAAATTCGCTAAAATCATAATGATAACTTTGCGGTGCGGGTTCACAAAATAGAGGAATCGTAGGTCGTCGCGAAGCATCTTCTCGACCAGCAATTGTAAAACTGGTGGAAATATTTGACCTGATGAGAAATTTTATGATGTGATGAATCGAATTAGTGCATGTCTCTCAAGACCAGCTGAGAATATTGCTATTGTAGCACATAGTTTTGAGAAAAACCCAGGTTTGTCCATTTCTTCTCTATCTTTGGAATTGAGCATTCCACCAACGAATTAGAAGATATTGATGTGGAAGATGTTTGTTTTGAACTAAACCAGCAAACACTAACAACTAAGGGAAGCAATATGGCTATATTTCTTACTTGATAACAATAGCTTCGAAAAAGCCATCTGAAAAGCACTAACATAAGGCGGATTCTCTAACAAAGTAAAAATTGATCACAGAAAATTAATGTATTATTACTTCTTTGAAGTACTTTACACCCATAAAAAAGATTGGTTGAAAATGGTTAGGCCAACAAAATATCATTTGCATAAACTATATTTCAGTTCACACAATCAATTTTCTGTTAATCGAAAAAACAATCCATGTTTATTGCCATAAGGGCATAATTGTAATAAAGATATGATTCTGACAATTCTTAAATTGATTGCATCAACCGAGCGTATGCTTTTGCCATGACTAATTCATTGATTGGTTAACACATCCGAATAAAATATTATGAATTGGATGTTACTACCAACTTTTGGTATTGGCAACTAAAAAATGTTCGTTCTATATTAAGGTTAAAATGAACACTTTCTATCAGTTGCTGCTACTAACTATAGGTTGAGCTTACTATCATAGTTTATACTCGTTGCAGCAAATTAAAAATTAACTTTTGTGACTTTCAAAGATATTATGATTTATGTATTCTCAAATGGTTTTTGAAAGTCTGTGCATAAGATAACAGGTTTGTGGCTGTTCAAAATGTGTGGTTGAAATAAATAAATTTCAATTAAAAATAACATGACAATATGTTAAATAATAAATTTCTTAAATTGTATATTTTTATTTGCGTTTATTGCGTATTTTATTTCAGCAAGGAAGGCCAATTTTTCTTTCACATGTACCAATTATGATATTGTTTCAGTTATACTAACCACATTTTCGGTAGCAAGAATAACTTTTTTCAAATTCCATACTGTTAACAAATTTTTTCTGTTGCTGCAACTATTTGTTTAAGGGTTATAATTACCACAAGAAATTGCAGTTGTTATACCAGAATTCTATATATTTAGTTGGTGCAACCACCAAAATTCGATTGGCAACAAATTCGGTAGTCTCAACGAATCTGTTTTCTCTGTGTAGTAAGGCAAAAAATGCATGGCTTTTTGGAAGATGAATGTTTTGCTTTTAGCTGGCTCATCTCGAAAAAAAAAGATCTTATTCATGTCTCTCTTACAAAAACGCTTCTGGGAAGCAGTAATTTTTGCTGGGAAGCGACACTACATGCCACACAAGTAACGACATAACCGCTCCTTTGCGTGAAAAGTTTCCCGACCACATAATTTTTCGAAGAGGCAATCACAATTGACCACCTTAAAGCTTTTCATTTGGGGCTGCGTGAAAAATAAGGTATATGCAAATGACCAACAATCGATTCGAGAGCTCTTTGTTCGATTTCGTAAAGTTATGGAGGGCATACATCCGGAAATGTGCGATTTGGTGATGGAAAATTTTCCGAAAGCGCAGAAAGAGCGGCAATTTGGCTGATGTTGTTTTCTATTGTTAATGGCATTCTCTCGTCTTTAAAATTAAATGAATAACCGATGACTTCGCTTAAAATACTCTTATTCTACGTAATGAAAAAGTGAGTAGAGTTGAATCATGATTTATAATTTCTTGTACTTATGCGCACTCATACTTATTGCAATGTTGTCTATGAATCATACTCACTAGAAAGTTTGAAGTGCGCATCGAACTTATACTTATCAATATTTATTAAATATCAAACTTTCTAGTGAGTATGATTCATAGACAACATTGCAATAAGTATGAGTGCGCATAAGTACAAGAAATTATAAATCATGATTCAACTCTACTCACTAGACTTGGGTCGAACTCGTTCACTAGTTCATTTTTGGCACAAACCAATGATCAAACCTATGTAATTTAAATGGGTTTGATCATTTTTGCCACAAACCAATGATCAAACCCTTTTAAATTACATAGGTTTGATCATTGGTTTGTGCCAAAAATGAACTAGTGAACGAGTTCGACCCAAGTCTACTATTATTTATGACGTTGTTGATTTGGACTCTCCTTAACTCAATGTCTATGGACGAAGCAAAAAAAAAAAAAAGTTGTCATTATTAGTAGACTTGGGTCGAACTCGTTCACTAGTTCATTTTTGCCACAAACCAATGATCAAACCCATTTAAATTACATGGGTTTGATCATTGGTTTGTGGCAAAAATGAACTAGTGAACGAGTTCGACCCAAGTCTAATTATTAGTATGTGTTTCTCTCTTGCTTTTGTTGTTTTTTTTTTTTTTTTTTGCATGAATTGAAAAACAACCTATTTACTACTATTGTATACTACTTGCAAACTCTTTAATGACTAACCTCCTTATGCTAAAACGATTGTTAAAATTAAAGTTGGTTTAATAAACGAATTTTGTAAAGCAAAACCGTTTTTAAAGCATGCTTTAACTTTAATAATCGTTTTTGCATAAGAGCATAAAACTTTAAATAAACATACATGCATGAGTTGAGTGAGCTGAATCAACATGAGTACTGTAAGTATTTTCCTGGAATTATAAATCAAACTGAGGTGATTTATGAGTGTGGATGTCGTTGATGTTGACGTCGCATTCATATTTATTTCAACCTATACTTATAAATCAATGTCATGGTGAGTATGAGTAAATCGGAGTAGTTGATTTTAAACGATGTCTACTCGCTTACATTTAAAATTTTATGAGTCAGTATGAATAGCGAAAACGTGATTCATTGCGCTTCTCTGATAAGTATATAGATACAAACATATTTGACCATTTTGCTTCTTTTATGGTTAAGCATTGTCCATATGCACTTCGTTACCGCTTATGGAATTTGTAAGTAGACTTCAAACTAAAAATTTTTTAAATATCTAACAAACTCCGTATTGTTGTAGTAAGACTCTTAATACGTTATTGAGAGTCACAAAATACAAACATAATAAGTTTAAAAGCCTCGAACAAAAATCTTTACAAAACAAGCTTTTAAACTTACATACTATTCTCAATAACGTATTAAGCGTCATACTATAAACATACGAAGTTTGTTAGCTAATTTCCATAAGCGGGAACGAAATGCATAAAGACAATGCTTAACCATAAAAACAATTAAAATTTTCAAATTAAATAAAGGCTTTATGTCAAATAAATATACTTAAGTATTTCATGTATATACATACATACATAAATAAATAAATAAACAAATACATAAATAAATAAAAAATAAAAGTCTTTATTTGAAGACCTATTTTATTAAAAAAGATATGGTGTACGGTTTGATCAAGCTCATAGCGCTCAAAAATTCATAAATTTTTTTAATAGTTTTTTGGAAAATTCTAAACAACGATATCTTGCGAATTATTATACCGATTTGTTCCGGTTATTGCTACTCATAAATGTTTATTAGTGTGCAGATATCTATCGTGTAAGTTCAATTTTATAAGGCAAACTTCTAGGTAAAAACTTTAGGTAATTTATCCGTATGTAGAAAGAGCGGGTATTATATCAAGTTGGCCTGAGTCCAAAATCCTGAAAATCGAATTGACAACAACTTTTCTTAGGCAATAATATCTGAACTACTTGCCATATAATGACTTACTTTTTTGATTGCCAAATTGAAGTACTCGCTTACAAATCACATTACGTAAAATTTTAAAAATAGGAAACACAGCTGAACATATTCTTTGGATTTGAAAAGATGATGTGAAACTATTGCAAAAACATGTAGTTATTTTAAATAAATTATATATAGTTCTAAATTGTCTACTTATTTATTTTAAACTAAAAAATACATAAGTACTTACTTTTGGAAAAATTACGAATATTATTTAAATATAAATAGTTCCAAATAATTTTTTTCATTTTCAGTTTTAATAAAAGTTCATCAATCAGAAATTGAAATTTTTCTTAATATAGTATTTATAAGTAACAACGCTTATAACCGAAAGAGGCGACGCACAGTGCTTTGTCCCATAGGCAAAATTAAAATAAAATAAAGTGTTTAGAATATTTAAGTAATAGGCCGGCCCAATTCATACGAGGATTTAAAAATCTTGTTTTATTTTTGATTCTCTTTAAAAGTTGCTTCCAAAAACATTTTACATTCATCCGATGATTTTTTCCATGTTTCTAGTTTTGATTTTTTTTTCTTCCAAAAATTGTATCAGTGTTGCCATTAGATTTTAAAAAAATTCGTTTTTTCCCTACATGTTAAAAAATTTGTTTTGTAAACCTTTTGTAAACCAAAATTATTTCTTCTGAATATTTGGAGCTACAGTAGGTAACCTAAAACTTGACATATGTATGTATGTATATATGTAATTATTATGCATTAAATTATTCAAAGTGATTACTTCTGCCTCCGAAATTAATGCATACCTTTCTACAGTTTTTCAGAAATTATCTTATAATACAAATATAACACATATCTATATTTGGGTTTTCTCCAATCATGGAGTTTATTAAGATTTAAGGTAAATAGTTGTAAGTAATATCCTTAATTATTAAATCATTGTTTAATATATGCTCATTTCCTATTTTCTGGGGTGTTTGCCATTAGAAGAATAGAGGGAAGATCCTATCCAAATACAGGCACTGCGACAACAAAATAATTAGATAATGATAATGTAATTATGAGCAAAAACAAATTTTTAAAGGGAGCAAAAATATATTTTGCGTATAGTTATTTTTACATTTATGCACAAAAAATGCAATATGAGAATACAAAATACCTACATTTTGACCAAAATAAAATATTTGTCCGATATTCCCTATACTCCTATATTAACGACAAAAATGCCTACAGGTAACACTGTTTTCTATTAAAAAAAGCTGTTGTCACATTCAATGAAAAAATAAAATAAAGCAACATACCAAAAATTAAAATATGTGTAAAGAAAATTTAAAAAAAAAACTCGGAGAACGGAAAATGTGATTTTTTTCCACCCCCTTTGCCTTTCTATACAGTTCGCCTACAAACTACAAAAATCGTGTTTCAAAAAATCATTGAAAAATCAACGTGTGAATTAGGGCAAATAAAGCAACATACCAAAAATTAAAATATGTGTAAAGAAAATTTGAAAAAAAACTCGGAGAACGGAAAATGTGATTTTTTTTCTACCCCCTTTGCTTTTCTATACAGTTCGCCTACAAACTACAAAAATCGTGTTTCAAAAAATCATTGAAAAATCAACGTGTGAATTAGGGCATATACATTTTTGTAAAGCTAACAAAGTACCTCAAATAAATTCGTAAATAGAATTTATCATCTCGTCTTTTTGTTAACAGTAGAGGGCGCTAAAGTCAGAAAATGTTTGAGGTAAAACTGTTGAACGGAAAAACGGTTTTTACTGTGTTACAAAAAAAATTTTAAAATTTCATTTTTTATTGTACTGCTTTGAAACTTAACAGTTTTTTTTATAACTATAGGTGCAAAAAAAAACAAAAATAATTTTTTGTAAATATTTTATATAGAAAAGTTGTTTGTGCCATCGAAAACTTTTGCGATTTTTTATTTGGAATTCCCAAAATGGAAAAGTTTGATAGAGTGAAAATTTTTTTTTTTAAGAATAGGTAATTTTTTATTTGTGATTTTAGTACATTTTAAAGGGCTTAAATAGAATATGTAAACAAGTTTTAGAGTTTTCACCCGGAAATGTAAAAATTATATGAATTTTTTAAGACATATTTCCTAAGTTTCAGAAAAAGTTGCAAGGACCTAAGTTTATGGTACTGCCAAAATTTAAAAAAAATAAGTTCATACAATTTTTTTTGTTTTATTACTATAAAAAATTAATCAAATTTTGATGTAGTGTATAATTTTTATTAAATAGCAAGGTTGGCAAACGGTATCGTAAAAATACCGATACCGATTCAAATACCGCTATAATTAGATACCGGTATCGTTACCGATACCGAAATCCATTTCGGTTAGAAAATACCGGTATCCAGACTACCGTTTACGTCTATACCGGTACGTACCGGTATACCGATTCCGGCCAAAAAATAAATGATAATTGAGTCTTAGTTGCCAAATTTTTATTATGTATTACAACTTTTTTCACCATGAGACATTTTGGTTTTTATTTCAACCATTGCATTCGTTTTGCTTTATTATTCCAGAAGCCAACCAATCCCATTTGTCAGCCAATATTATTGCCATGTTTATAAAACATAGAATCTCAAAAAAAAGAGCAAAGCCAGAACTAAAAATATTTAAAATATCTATTAGATACTATGGTTTCAAAAAACATAGCATAGATAAGAACATTTGTTTTTCTAGCATTTATTCGAAGACAACTAAAATTAGTTTTTATTCAGAATACCAAAAGTTAAGTTGTTTTAGTTTCAATCCAACTTAGTTGAGCTGTAAACCGTAATATGGGCAAAAATTGCAAAAATATATATCAATTAACTTTCTTTCTTTGGCTTAGAGAAAAAACTTTAAACTTTTATATTTGAAGTTAAAGATTCCTCTCTTGAGGTGAAGAAAAGTGCCTGCTTTAAATTTTTAAATGTTAATTGTACAAGAAAATTAATTTCTTTGTTTTTAAGTTGGCTGAAAGAATATTGTATATTCTTTGAATCGAAATATTCCAATGTTCGTTTCGTCTGAATTTGGCGAAAAAGTTATAAACAATATGGGTCCAGTACAAAAATATTGCCTAAGAACGTGTCCAAAGTATAAAAGTGTCGAAAAAAACCCAAAAAATTATATTTGGTGAAAAATACAGACATATATTTGAAATTTACTGAAACAAGATATACATATGTACATATTTGATTCAAAAGGCCTTAGTCTCTTCTTTCTGTATCCGTTTATAAATTTAAAATCGGTTGATATTTAACTTAGTTAGAAGTTGATAAGTGCCTACGGGTACGAAAAAGCGGTTTTTTACCCGTAAAGGCTGGTACTCTGTTCGAAGTTGAAAAAAATGTTCAGTGCAATTGGTTACTTCGCCTGAGAAATTTAACATGTACTAAATGTAGACCGCGAGTTGGGGCGGTTGTTTTAATAAATTTCTCGCTTTTTTTGCTTGAAAGTATGCAACATTGCTAAAATTCCGTGCGAAAAAAGCACTGCTCATGGTGTTTCGCAGCTAAACTAAAATGATACAAGATTAATTTTGCATGGAAAGACATGATTTTCCGTGTTTTTCACACCAAGAACAGAGTACTACTCTTGCGAATTTATTTCGCAAATATTTCATGCCAAATACATACTTTTATATGTAGTATGACAACATTTCGCACGAAATTGTGAACAGAGTACCAGGCTTAACTCAAGATTTTGGAGAGTCTGGAAAATTTTTATACTCGACTATACCTAGCAGAAAAATAGTAACACTTCGCAGGTATTTCGATTTCATTAAAATTTGTCACACAGTATAATTTATCAGAATAGACTTTATCTATGTAAAGTTTAAACTGCAGTCTCCTTGTTTCACTTTTTTAATAAATTATTGCTTAGTAATAGTATAAAATCATATATAGAAACAAATAAGTTTATATGCTTTTATACATACATACATATGTTAATGTAAAAATACTTCCTTTTTGAAGTAATTTAATAAAAAAAATTTTTTTTTGCTATGTCCACTGCCTGAAATAATAAATTTGTCAGTAATATCGGTATACCGGTATTATAAACGCGATAACGGTATGTACCGATAATACCGATACCGAAATAAAAAAAATACCGATACCGCTACCGATACCGAAATTTAATAAATAATTGTACCGGTATCAATACCGATACCGTTATTTGTTTCGGTTTCCAACCTTGTTAAATAGTGACAAAAACTTACCAAAAATTGAAAGAATTTTTTTTTTCTTTTTGGCGGAAACCCTAAAGTTTTGCAAACTTTGAAAAAATTAAAAAAATATATATGTAAATAAAAAGTAGGCGATTTTTTATTTTTCATTTATAACCAGAAATTTGAAATTTTGTATTTTTTTACAACGTCTATATTTTTAGTTTTACAAAGACCAATAATATGATTATATATTTTTTTCCAAGTAAAGGGCTCCAGCGACGTTCAATGTTCAATTAAATTTTTGCAAGCTGTGTCATTTTATTGACTGTAGGTCTGTTGGAGAACACATACACATTTTTTAAAACTATTTTTATTCTAGGGTGTTTGTATGAAGAAGCCTTAGAAGCCAGTCATAAAAATATAAGGAATGTGCGATTATCCCATATAAGAAAAACGACGAGAGAAAATACAAATAGAGATTTAATGGCTCATTTGTTATTAATGTCGGATCCGGAACTATCGTCACTTAGGTCTACAAAACACATTAAAAAAAATGATGAATTCAAAGAAATTGAGAAATACATTTTGAAAGAAAACATCATAAACTACAATTAAAATTAATTATCTTATTTGTTGAGCAAATTTAGAAACAAATTTATTTATGGCCCTTTTTAAAGAGAATATTAAATTATTTGCATTTTGATCACAAATGTAGCAAAAATTTAGTTTATGAGAAAAAGGATATATGAGAGATGGTCATGTCCTTGTATCGAACGAAGCGAAATTTCCCAGAGAGCCCAAAAATATAGTTTTATAAGTTGTTATAATGTAGCAAAAATTTAGTTTATGAGAAAAAGGATATATGAGAGATGGTCATGTCCTTGTATCGAACGAAGCGAAATTTCCCAGAGAGCCCAAAAATATAGTTTTATAAGTTGTTATAAGTTTTCAGTGCATTCTGATCACTAATGTAGTTACAATTTAGTTTTTGAGAAAAATTATATATGGGAGGTAGTCATGTCCTTGCACCGATTTTTCCGCAACCTCAAATTTTTCTTAATTAACATATTTTGAACCAGCACACCAAATTTCATTTTTCTGCGATAACTTCTCTAATTTTGCTGATTCACTATATGTGGACAAAGCAATGTGCGACGGCCACTGAATCCAGTCCTCAAACTTTTCTATTTAGTGTAAATTAATTTTGTCAATAAGTAATAATACGTATGTTTTATTCGAAACATATACCTACTTAATTTTTAAGCAGCTATAGCTAAAGCTACTTAATAAGTTTATACACACTTAAATTTGTTCTGAATATTTATATAAAGTTCGAATAAAACATACCTAATAATAAGTAACAATACAGGCATAGATACGAATAAAATATAGCCCACTTCAATGGAGTTTATAAAAGAAATTTTACAAAATTGTTTATTTCGTAGTAAAACAATAGTTTTTGTTTAAATCTATTTATATTTTTTTCAAAACGTTATTATTTATTTAACCAAGCCGAGTTTTTAATCAAGATCTTCCATTTACTCAAACAACGGCATATTTAAAAAAAAAGTAATATATTTTTTCGACTAAAACAGTAGTCCCATCAGGAAAAACTATTTCCCACAAAGAAAAAAATAATTATTTCCCACAATAAACAGCATAACTATTTCCCAAGAATCGATTATTTTAGTCTAAGCGCTTGTTAAAGTCATTAAGTTTGTAATAGAGGTAACGAAGAGCTTCCACCAAAAATGCTCAATTGCAAACTCGATTACATTTTTTGCAATTTTTTGCTGGGTATATTAAAGTTTTATATCTCAACATCTATGCAGTATATTGAAAGAACACATCAGGATTTTAAGATTTATTATACATACATATGTATGTATGTATGTATATACTGTATATACAAGTGAAGCATATACATATACATACATACATTACACATAAATACATATGTACATACGAGTATATAATGAGAAGGAGAAATTGCCCACCCACAGGTAAGAACAACGTATAATAAAAATAATGCAGTAATTCCTGTTTTTTTTTTTTTTTTGGAATTCTTACAACGACGGGAATTGAGTGAGCGAGTCATTGTTTTCTATCATTGAAATGAACATACACAGCCAGAGGACCTTTTAGTGTTTGAATGTAGTAAAAGGAGTGAATGAAAATAAAATGAAGAAAGAAATGTCACTACAAATAAGGTGTTTTGCACAAACATAAATGCAATTTGTCATTTTGAAATTTTCACTTGAGAGTTAAAAACATATTTTTCACTTAAGAAATTGAAAAACTAAAGGCATCAAATAACATATTTATATCTGTATGTGAAGCTATTGTATACATATGTACATATACGTACATATATACAGGACATGAATGTATAAATGTAAAAAAGTGGTTGTGAGTACAAAATGGATAAATAAAGGAATGGCCTTTAAATTGTCATCCGCTTTTTCTAAAATTAAACCATTTGTCCTGAACCCATTAACGTCAAATGGGTTGCAAAATACCCAAAACTAGAGTTATTTAAAAACAATACATTTTCTATTAATGATTATTATTGTATGTAGATTATTTGACCTTAGGAATATTCTTAGGAGCAGCGTCGTGAAGCTGAGCAATACAGGTCCTTGGATTCAATTTTTCTTTTGAATTGTGGTTGAAGTCTATTAAGGTGTTGCTTAGCTGCAACGAAGTGCATCTAGACAAACTATATTAAATAAGTATTTTGGTTTCATAATGATTTTAATTCACAAAATTTTTCCTGTGCCGTTCATGCCCACCCTTGTAATGCAACATGTCATTAGTTGATGAGTTCATATTTGAGACTGTGATGAATTGTACATTTTTAGACGGGTCATGCATGTATGTACGTACATACATACATATGTATGTATGTTATATAACCCTGTAGTAAATAAAATAATCAGTTGAGAAAAAACACTAACTTATAAATTAATTATTTTGCAAGTGACTACAAATTGGTTTAAATCTCATGCAGATATCAACCAAACATATTGAATAGAAGCACATGTAAGAAATAAATAAAAGCAAAATAAGTAAATGAAAAGAAAATAAAAAAAGACAATAGAAGCATGCCATGATATCAAATGCCAAATGTTTGCGTTGAAAAAAAAACTAAATAATTTCAATAATATTTTCTATGAGCGGTTCGTATGTTTATGTATATGTATGTACGAATTTTTTATTTTTAGTGAATATAATAATAATAAATATTTATATAGACATATATGTATTTATATATTTACATAGATATATGTATGTGAATATATACATATATGTATATATATAATATATATAATATATATAATATAAATATACATATATCTTTTTTTGCTATAATATTAATTAACTACAAATTGGTTGAAAAATAAGTAGTTAGTAGTCCATTTAAAAGTCATGCAGAGATGGCCAATTGACTACCGCCTATGACATGCCTATGTTAACATAGTGAGTCGGCGACAAAGAAAAAAGTCACTTAATCAACCAGTTGTAACCACAGTTTGAAGTTACTTACAAATGGGTTTGAGTTCCTATAGGGAAGTCCATGCATATACTATTCATTTGAAAATGTGTAAGTATGATATGGGAGAACATACATATGTATGAATCTATGTATATAACTGTGAAAGTTGTATTGTTAACAAAGTATGCATTTCCGTAACAACACTGTCAACAACAGGAAAAGATTTTAAAAAGGCACCATTAACTCATGTCAGTGATAGTGGCAAAATTGGCACTACTTGCTGCGTACAGAACAGAACACAAAATAAAAATTATTACAAAACAACAATTTTTAACACCGTATACATATTTATGCAACACAACAAACAGACAACATCTAGTAAAGAAAGAATCAGACTCTGCCACGATAAACATCTATTGCGGAAACGAAACCAGGACGTTCACGTGTGTGTAAGTATATACATATATACTGGTACTTATGTATGTATGCATGTGTGTAGGAAACGTGTGCAGATGCACATTTAAAGACAGTCTTTGTGTGCACAAGTCTAAAAATTTGCTTAAATTTGTAGAGAAGTCAGTTCCGTTTTTATTTTTATTTATATTTTTTTTTAATAAATGAATGTAGTGCATTTTGTCTTTAATCAAAAACACAAGAACAATGAGCAGGTATCCCTTGCCGTTGCTTCTTTTGAAATATTAGAGTCTACGTTCACTTCCTTTGAAATGCATTTTAATGTACATACATATGTATGTGTGTATATTTAAATAAGTTTCAGACATACATAAGTTTTCAAAACTCCGACGCGCGTATATTTTTTGAATACTCTTCCAGAATCAGTCATTATATCTGTGGCAATGAGGAAAAAGTGCTTAAATCTAATTGAGCAGTTTTTCATCAGAGCACTTTTGAACTTTAAGTGATTTTTCGAAAGTATTTCTATTTTTGCAAAAGATGTTACTTTATTGTAAAACCATATTAATTGAAAGGTGGTAAATATTAATTTAGAATTTATTAGATCCAAAGTTAAGTTAACTTCTTATTCCAAAAGAAACCACACACACATTGAAATAAAATAGTTAAAAAGGAATTTTGCTGTAACTTTCTTAAAAATCACATAAATAAACTAAGGTATAGTCTTAAATTGAAAAACTATGATATCAACATTATCTCAATTTTAGCTTAAGTCTACTTAAGCACTTTTTCCTTTTCGCCAAGGATATACTATGAAATAAATTAGCTTATTCGATATATGTACATTATACTAATATTATTCCAAGAGTTTCAAATAGTAACACGATTTTTGAAAATCTTATATCATCAACAAGATTACGATCGAGTCAATTTTTCCATTCCCGTCATAATTAGGGTTGTTTTTTACTAAAACCATAGTTAAATTTAGTCATTTTATAAATGCATCAGTTTTTATTGCTCAAATTTTGATTTTGTAATGAGAAAGAAAAAGAATGGTATATAAAAGGTATACATATATATATATATATACATATATATATATAGTAATATACTATCTCTTTCCTACACATCATCAAAACTTGAAACTCAAAAATAAACAAAAATATTACATCATCTCAATTGTTTCTTGACTACTGATGGTTTAGGCAAGGGCATCCACCCAGTTATTACCGCCAATGTTTTCATGTTCATAAACAAATATAATAGTTATCGGAGAATGTCTCGCTACCGGTCGCTATTTCTTCTTTGACACTTCTTGATATGATGTACATATTTTTGGGTGATCCAACGGCTGCGTTGCTGTCAATAATAATGTGGATGTATGTCCCGGATATCGTGTGATACTGAACTTGCTAAGCGAATAGTTTAAAAGCTGGTAACCAATTAAGTATAGTAGGTATGTACTCGTATATCCTTAGCGGGATTGATGTTGGTTTCTTTTTTTTAAACTAACACAACACAGCCCGCGAAGTGATTAACTTATCTGCGGAAAACATCCAGGATCTATGGCGGAAATCGAACCCATGAACTGTGGACTGAGAGGCTAGTATCGCTACCACTCAGCCTTAGGCGCACCCATAATTGGTTGAATAATAAGGTCGTATATCCAGTATAGTCCTTTCTGGGATAATAACCCAGTCAAGGCCAATTGCCTTTGTACAACGATATAGTGCAGTTTCCACTTTTGCGGTTCTGCATTGATTACTCAAGTTTTCATGTAAATATAAATTTGATGACGTCATTCAGATAATTAGATCATTAATGAATTTCCTTTTAACACCAGTTAAATATTTGTGGAAGTCTTATAGTATATTTTTGTTTGCTGATGATATTTTGGAAAATCGTTGAGCAAATAAATCGATTTCATACAATTACATAAGGGGAAATCGTTATAAATATGAAAAGTTGTCATTAAATATTGGAATTGTCTTTATTTAGACAGTGTTATGGCATCATTACATTATGTAAAGAAATAATTTCATTACATTTATGACACAACTACGCTCTCAAGTTCATAAGCACAATGAAAAATGTTTCATCGACCTAATAAATGGTTTCATTGGTATAATTATTATAAAAAATTCCATTGATGAATCGTTGCATAAATGAAAGGTTCTCTTTTTCAGTAAACTGATTTAAAAAAAGCTTAACGTTATTCATTTTACTTAAAGTTATGTCTACATAGACTCTATTAAAATAAAATTAATTATAAAATTTCAGAATTCATGCACTGTTTATAGCTTTTAATAGTTTAGTTCTCTTTCTTTTTCTCTGTAAACCCTATTGAAAAGCAAATGGTTTACCATTATCGGCATGTTTGTAAGCCTAACCTTTTAAGTATTAGTTAAATCATGGGGAACAGGCAATTTGATTAAATAAGAAATCTATATCAAAAACATTAAGCAATCTATCTTTGAAAGTGTCAGGTATATTATTGTTATTTTTCTTTTTTCAGCAATATGTACGTATGTATATACATATGTATGTAAAGTACGAGTACATACCCAGCAAAATAAAGCTGATATAACTCAAAGAATTTGTCTTTTTCTCGCCTTCTTAATCATTACATGAAGTGAGTTCATATGTGTACCGATTCCCTAAATCCGAATAAACTCGTCATTATTCAAGTGATGAAAACTAACATTTAAAAAGCTTTGTAATCAGGAAACATGTACGGTCTCATCACCGATTTGCAAACGAAATATTTATTTATATTTATTTATGAAAAAACGGCTTCGATTCAGAGAATATGCACTGAATATGAATAATGAATATTAATTTATTCAACTTCCGGCACAAATACATTATCCATCTCCAATGACATGCTAATGTAATAATCATACTGTTTTCCCTAAATCGAACCAGTTCGTCATGACTTGAACCCATAATTCAACCCAATTTTTGTTTTGTTTTTTATATTTTGCTGGGTATTTAAATATGTGTTATTTCAGAATGAATGAATGAATAATTTGTACTTTTGTGCAAAGTGAAGAATATGAATTACATTTTACGTTTTTGACATTTACTACACATACAAGTATACATACATATGTATGTATGTATATGTACATACTTCTATACTCGTATAAAATTAGAATTACAAATGAGATCCTAAGCTTTCGACGGAAAAAGTGGTTTCAATTAAATTGTATTCTTCGTGCATTTAGAAGGCCGTTTAAATTAATTACCAATCATTTTTACTTACACCGAAAATTTTACATGAAATATTGACATACATATATACATACTTACAAATTAGTGATGTAACGAATGCCGATTTGTAGATATTCGTGAATACGAATACTAAATTTTAATTTTAGAGACTTCTGAAAAATCAATATACATATATATGTACATATATAAGTAAAATGAATTTCTTATATCATAAAACTACTGGATTATCATTATCAGGAAAGTACTCAAACACACCCAATAGCAATAAATTGAAAAACAAAATTATCACACTCCAATAGTTTAGTATTATTGGGAGTAAGCAATAAATAAATAAATCACTTTCTTGACTTCCACACGCAAAGAAAAGATATGTTTGAGGTAACCATAATCAAACAGCAACATACTATGATTGAATTATATGGTTTTAGTCAAATCATATTATTGTCAATGGAAAAGCAAAGTTTAAATAGTATTATTTTCTGAGTTAATAATAATATTATCTACAAAAACAATTAACTTTGTTGTACCCAATCTTATTATCGTAAATAAGACAACACTATTGTTAGATGTGACTAAAATATAATTGATAACCAAACCATGTTCTAATATTATATAATAATATTGTTAAATACGACCATAGTATTATTTTATGTAATAATAATATTTTGTTTTTTAATCATATATTTATTGGCAAATATTTGGTTTGAAACAGCTGTGCTGTAAATCCGAAATAAAAATAAATTAAAATTGTTGAAATAAAATGTATGTATGTATAGAAATGTATACTTACATATATGTGTATACACGAAATACAGACACATCTGTGTAAAGAAATATACATACATACATATGTATGTACATATTATTTTTATTTATCTACCCTCTTGTTTATACTTTTTTTTATTTATTTCACACCACGCGTGCACTACCGATAGCTTACAAACGAAACACTGAACTGACAGAAGGTGTTTCTGAAAAAGATCTTTTTTAAAACTTAACATAGTTTGGTTTTGGATAACATTATATTGTTATTTTCATTATATTATTTTTACACAATAATACAAATTATATTGTAGTCATAAATTTTTAACAAAACTATATTGTTAAACTCTAACCATATCGCAGTTTCTATGAATATAACAATGTACTTATTAAATTCAAACACTACTGAGTTTATCGTAACGAAATTAATGTTTAAAATAACAATAACTAGTTTTCAACGACCACACATTTGTTTCAGAGAACATAATATTGTTTTCTCAACCATTTTACAACCATATCTTTTCTTTGCGTGCATAATCGACATAATTTTTTGATTGCATATTCCTCTCCTGAGGTTTTATTATTAATTTAGCATAAATATGGGGCATGATTTTTTTCTTTTTCAGCCACCTTAATGTTCATACATACAGTGAACAAAGAAAAAACTTGTACAGCAAACGCTCCGCTCTTCTAATCAAAATATCTCTGTTGCTTTGTAAGATTTTAAGATAAAACCAAAAGCGATTTCAATGGAAAATTAATCAGCTTTCTATAAAAATCTTTAATTTTATTAACAAATTTATTTTAATGCGAAAAAAATAACCTAAAATATAATAACACTATTTTCCAGAGCAAAAAAAAAACTTGTACACTAACTCTTCTTTCAGGAAGGAGCTATGAAATAAGGAATACACTAAAAATTAGTACTAAATGTGGCCACGTCTAGCATCTAATAGATTATTTTCATAGAATGAACTAAGTTTTTGGTAATTTTGGGAGCTATATAGTCCAATATGCCCTGGAGAGCACTTTTGAGTTAATTTTTACACATAATCTACAGCTCGCGTAATTTTTTGTTCACATACGCCCACAGAATTTCATTTGTACTAAGGCCAAGGATCTAGGGAGGATGTGCCTGCAATTTTTTCCCATTGAATGGAAGCCATTCTCTTATTATTGAAGACGAATGTTTCGGGTATTTAACTCTAACTAATCAATAGTCTCCACTTACATTTAATTTGGCAGCTAACTGTGCTAAATTATCTCTTAGTATGTTTAAATAATTCATTTTATTTATTGTACGTTCTATAAAAACCGGATTTCATACACCACTCGATCCCATTAGGCCCCATACCATCATATTACACCCCCCATGCTTCACCGTGTTATTCAGGTTATTATCGTTAAGGCTGGAGCTTTTCTTTGCCACGCAAAGAAAGATTATATTAATCACTATGATGACTTTTAGGACACTGCTGAATCCAAATTTAATATATTTGGATGTTATCGTTGTAGATTTTTGTGGCGAAGAGGAATTCCAGCATTAGTGATAAAAACCTGAATAACAGGGTGAAGCATGGGGGGTGTAATATGATGGTATGGGGCCCAATGGGATCGAGTGGTGTATGAAATCCGGTTTTTATAGAACGTACAATAAATAAAATGAATTATTTAAAAATACTAAGAGATAATTTAGCACAGTTAGCTGCCAAATTAAATGTAAGTGGAGACTATTGATTAGTTAGAGTTAAATACCCGAAACTTTCGTCTTCAATAATAAGAGAATGGCTTCCATTCAATGGAAAAAAATTGCAGGCACATCCTCCCTAGATCCTTGGCCTTAGTACAAATGAAATTCTGTGGGCGTATGTGAACAAAAAATTACGCGAGCTGCAGATTATGTGTAAAAATTAACTCAAAAGTGCTCTCCAGGGCATATTGGACCATATAGCTCCCAAAATTACCAAAAACTCAGTTCATTCTATGAAAATAATCTATTAGATGCTAGACGTGGCCACATTTAGTACTAATTTGTAGTGTATTCCTTATTTCATAGCTCCTTCCTGAAAGAAGAGTTAGTGTACAAGTTTTTTTTTTTGCTCTGGAAAATAGTGTTATTATATTTTAGGTTATTTTTTTCGCATTAAAATAAATTTGTTAATAAAATTAAAGATTTTCATAGAAAGCTGATTAATTTTCCTTGAAATCGCTTTTGGTTTTATCTTAAAATCTTACAAAGCAACAGAGATATTTTGATTAGAAGAGCGGAGCGTTTGCTGTACAAGTTTTTTCTTTGTTCACTGTATGTATGTACAATGTACATACAACAAAACGAGCTATAGAAATGGAATACAAAAGCAATTGTCTTTAACTGTTATTGTCCTGATTATCCATACACAGCTAAAGCGATCAAGCCAGTTCGGCACAATAGCTTAGCAGGCAGAATTCTTAAAGTCTTCAAAGCATTTCAAAAGGGAAGGTCAGTGTATATCAGAAGTACATACGTAGTTGCATATGCATAGCATATATGTATGTATGAAGTATGTACATTTGTATGTATGTATGTATGTATGTTCATACAAGCAAATAAAATTGGCACAAGAAAACTACTCGTACTTTCAATTGTTGGACGAAGTTATGTATTTATAAATGAATGTTTATTGTAGTTTCATATTCTCGCTTCAATCAAATAAAAAAGAATGTAGGAAAAGAAGAAGGTCAGAAGTTTGCAGATAAATTATCTCTTGTAAAAAAGTATATATGTATTTGTGTATATGTATACATACTCGTACATACATACATATGTATGTATGTATGTGTGTATGTATGTATGTATGTACATACAATTGTAGCATAAACCATCATGTAAGACAATGCAGACTTGCTGCATAGATGTCTGCCAGGCGACTTAAAAACAAAAACATGCTTCGCTAACAATTTTAGAGAATTGAATAATTGAAAAAGAAAGCTTTTTGCAGGACATCACGTCAAGCGCACAATGTGGTGAAAATGTACACAGCATCTCTGTAGAAATATAAATAGATAAGAATTCACCACATTAACACTTTTCTGCAAGCAGCCTTTAAGAGACTCAAAGAAAATCCACAAACACAAACACACACACACACACACCAAAACACACACACACAAAAACATAGTGGTTTTTATGGAGGTATGTATATAACTTCAAAATGGAATAAAACAAATATGCATTTTTTTTAAATTGACATGAAATTTACTGGCATATGATCGTCACGGCTGGCTCGGGCATAGTCTAATTTTCGATTACTTTTTCCAACAATTGTGGCCGTATATTGGCGTCTAGCGGCGTTAAATCGCACGGTCTTGGAGGCCAATTCACGGGTCCGAAAGGTAAAAGAAACTATGCGATTGCCAAAAGTTTATTTCAATAAATGAATTGTGGCACGAGCTGTATGACATGTTGTGCCGTCTTGTTGAAATCACAGCTCCTGCACATAATGGTTGTTCAATTGATGAAGAAGTCAGTAATAATGGCGGATAGACTGAATCCGGTTTCCTCTGCGCGCATTGCACGATGTCTCTGTGGATGTGTATTATCATTTAGAGTAACCGTGGTGCGAAAACGTTCCATAGTTAATCGAATTAATTGCTCTGATAGACGATTGCGTTGATCTAAAATGGACGTAGTGCGCGATACTTATTTTTAACAGAACCATGATTTTAATAATAAATTTACACAATTTGGAAGAGTTGTTGCCAAATAAAGTCCTGCACAAGACCATTTATAAGACCTTTCAAGACATGAGAGATTTTTCAACTGCTTTACTACAGCGCAATATTTTAAAGCAAACGCTAAACAAGACTGAAACAAATGCCTTACCCACAATGTTGTTTAGCGTTTGTTTTAGAATATTTCGCTGTAGTAAAGCAGTTGAAATATCACTAATGTCTTGAAAGGTCTTATAAATGGTATTGTATATATTTATTAACGTATTCCAACAGGAACATAAGCTGTTTACGTAGAATCTCCATTCATTTCTGTCTGTTGCAATGTGTCTAAGTTCGTTGAAAGATTTCCCTGTCTCAAGGGAGATAGTGCGTCTCCAAGTAGTCTTTGGTCTTCCCCTCGATCGTACGCCTTGTGGGTTCCATTGTAGTGTTGCGTGGCATACTTCGTCATATGGTTTGCGCAGAGTGTGACCTAGCCAATTGTATTTTCTTCTTCTGATTTGTTTATTGATGTCTTCCTGTTCAGAAATTTGTAGTAGTTGTTCATTTGATATTATTCTTGGCCACCAGATTTTTAATATATTGCGCAGGCATCTGTTTGTGAAACTTTGCAGTCTACTTTTAATGGTTTGATTTACCAACCATGTTTCGGAGCCATATAGAAGTATCGACTTAATACAGGCGTTGTATATGTGTATCTTTGTTTTTGGTGAAAGGGCGTTAGATGACCATACTTTTCTCAGCTTATAGAACGCTGCCCTTGCTTTATGTATTCGCATATCTACGTCGTCAACTGCACCACCGTCGGGTGTGATGTTACTTCCAAGATAGCAGAAGCTGTTAACTTGTTGAATTGGGTTGTTGTTCAGAGTGAATGTTGTTTGCTGGTTACTTTTAACTGCAATCCACTTTGTTTTTGAAGCGTTTATTCGTAAACCAAATTCTTCGGCTCTTAGGGACAGGTCATCAATCTTTCTCTGCATGTTGTCTTTCGTTGTGGAAAGTAGGACGATATCGTCAGCGTATTCTAAATCTTCGAGTTGCTGGTTTATTCTCCAGTTGATACCCATGTTTTGACCATTTGTATATGCAAGAATAACATCAAGTGTTGTGATAAAAAGGAGCGGGGAGAGAAGACATCCTTGTTTTACACCGCTTAATGTATTGAATGGTTGACTGCTTTTCCCGAGATGTAGTACACGCATCTTTGCATCGGTGTATTGGGCTTTTATTAGGTTAATTAGCTTCTGCGGAACGCCTTTACTTTCTAAGGCTCCCCATATTTTTCCTCTGTGTATCGCGTCAAAAGCCTTTTCAAAGTCGATAAACGTTAAGTATAGCGTTGTGTTATACTCGTTACATTGTTCTATTATGAGGCGTAGACTGTTTATTTGGTCTACACAAGAGCGGTTGGGGCGGAATCCGGCTTGTTCTTTTCTGAGGTGCACATCTAAAGGCTCGAGCATTCGGTTAAGTATTACCTTGTTAAATATCTTACATACAGAGGGTGTCAGTGCGATACCTCTCCAATTACTGCATGATTTTAAATCTCCCTTTTTAGGTATTTTAATTATAATACTTTCTTTCCATTCCTGGGGAAAGGTTTCAGTCGTCGATATTTTTTGGAATAGAGGTAGTAATATTTCAGCGATGGTAGTAGGCGCAGATTTGAAAAATTCGGCGGGTAGGTTATCAATGCCGGCAGCTCTTCCATTTTTTAGTCGTGTAATGGCATTTGATATTTCGTCGAGAGTGGGGGGATCTATGCAGATTGTTGTCAATGGGGGTGGAGTTCTGGAATCGATTGCATCATCAGTTGTGATTGCATCCGCACTTTGTGAGGAGTTGTCTGCGTTACAGGGATGGTTTAGCGTTTCCTCGAAATATTCCTTCCATCTTATAAGTTGTTCATCGATAGAAGTTAGCATATTTCCATTTTTATCTTTTATAGGCATATTTGTGTTGGGTTTTTCACCGGAAAGTTTTCCGATCACGTTGAAAACGGTTGTTATGTTACCTTGACTTGCAGCGTTTTCAGCTTCATTGGCGAGGGTGTTGAAATAGTTTCTTTTGTCGTTCCTGGCTTGTCTCTTAACTTTTTTGATAAGGTTTGACAGTTTGGATTGCAGCTCGTTTTTGCGAGAGGGGTCTTTTTCTGATATCATCATTACTCTGGTTTTACGCCGTTCTTCCAGTACGCTCCAAAAGTCAGCTGACAGCCATTCTTTATTTTTCTTTTTGGAAAAACCAACAATTTCGTTAGCGGAGTCGCTGATAATAGTCTTAATCCTCGTCCATTCGTCATCTAAGTTAGAGCTTAGTTGAGAGATTGGTGGAATACTTTGATGTTTTTCAGCAATGCAAGAAACCAATCTCCTATTATCGTCTTCGTCTTTCAGTTTGTTGACGTTGTAGGGTCGTCGGTTTAGTTGATTCGATACCGGGAGGTGCTTGTGTTTGCGAAGCGTTAATTTTAACTCGGCTATCAAGAGGTAGTGGTCGGAAGCTATATCAGCGCTACGCAGTACTCTGACGTCTTGTAATATTTTGAGCCATTTTCTTGTAATACAGAAATGATCGATTTGGCTCTGAATGGTATGTCGTGTGTCTCTCGATTGCCACGTTATTTTGTGTTGTAGTTTGTGTGGAAAGTAGGAGCCACCTATAGCAAGTTCGTGTGCCGCACATGTTTCCAAAAACAGAACACCGTTTTCGTTCCTATCGCCCGGGCTGTTTTTCCCCATAATTCGTTCAAAGTTTTCATTTTTATGCCCGATGCGCGCGTTAAAGTCACCCATTAATATAAGAATATCGTTCCTATCAACTTTATGTAAAACGTGATTTAGTTGATCGTAAAATTGTTCTTTAGTTTCCAGGGCATATACCTCGGTAGGCGCGTAACATTGAACAATTGTAATTTTGCCGATACTGCTGTTGAGCTGGGCTGTTATAATTCGATCGGAAATAGCTAACCAGTTTATTACGGCGTTTCGCAATCTATGACTTATAAATATTCCTACTCCGTGCGTATGAGCTTCACCTTTTTTACGACCAGAGAACAATATGCGGTCACCCTGAGAGCTTGTGAAGTCTCCGCTGCTGTTCCATCTCATTTCGCTAATACCTATAACGGATATATTCAGTCTTTTGCATTCTGCCGACAATTGGGCTAACTTTCCTGTTTGAAACAGAGTGTTTACATTCCATGTAGCAAATCGTATCCGGGGGCATGCGGGGTTCGTCATCAAGATATCTGTCTGTTTTGTGTTTCTTCTTCTTTGTGTTTGTGTTGTAATCCTGTGTTGATTCAGCCGCAATAGGGGATTAGCCTAATGTTGCCTAGTTTGGTGGTAGGGCTGCTACCTTGGGTGTAGTTGGGTAAGACGAATAAGAAGGCCACCAAACTGACCCCTTATCTCCCGTTGTTCTAACCATTTCCTGTTAGAGCATAGCTGTTGTAGTTTAAAGGTTATACCGCCTTTTATTCGGGCGCCAGAGCCTCATCTGTGAAAACAGGATCCGCCGCGTGAAGGCTGAGGTTGACATTTGCTCTAGAGAGGCTTTGGGTGTCGCGTCTAAAGCCTTGAATCCTAAATGGTATTGTGCAGGACATTATTGCCAAACCAAATGGGAAAATTTAACATACTCGCTTTATTTCGCAAACTAGAACGTTTAATGATTAGAGATTTTGCACTAATGGTAGTTATGTCAGAGCCATCATTCTTACAAAATTTAATCAAAATCGGAAGCGAAATTATTCAAAATTTTACAATAAAAATTATTAATTGTTACAAAATTTGAAAAAAAAAATCATTCTATTAAGAGGTGAACATGTGAAATTTTTACACAAGATAAAATACGACATGACGAAATTATTTTGAAGTACATTATTCTAAGCTACAAAAACTAATATTTAGAGATACGTATAACCATTTCACAACAAAAATTTTTTCAAAGAAAAACACATTTCCAGGGCTTAAAATTTACAACGCTTTTACAACAATTGCTGTAGGCATATTTGTTAAAAGAACTAGAAGCATAGAGAATTTTTTTAAATAGGTAGTAGTGGGTGCATGCCGTAAGATTTTGATAGCATTTTTGCCCCAAAATCTAAATGTGACACGTGTAGCCGAACAATATACATTTTCAGCAGCAGAACATGTGAATGTCTTCATGTACATATTTTACTAGTCAAGGGCAACTTAACTTCAGAAAATGTACCAAGTATTCTGTTAAATATCTGATTGCAGGTAAAAATATTTCCCTTAATAATATCCAGAATCTTAAACATATTATCAATGCCATAAACGTTGTCTTATACGAAATAAAGAGAATGAATATTGAATAAGAGTGAGAGAGAGAAAGAGAGGAAAATTAAATTTTCTTCCGACAATGTCCAAACTTGTCTGGCTATTAATCGGAAAATATGCAGAAATGAAGTCCCGAAAAAGTGTTTCATGTTTATTTCTACTAAATGTCTAAAAAATGTTTACACTATTCGGAATTTTTCTAGGATTAGATATGTCGGAAAAAAGTGTTTACTACCAAAATATACATACATATATGCATGTACATACATATATACATAAATAATATGTGCATATTTGCACTCATACCAATGAAACATTTATACCTTTGAAGACATCCTCTTGCAAACAATTCATATGCAGCTGAGTTCGGATTAGTGTTCTCATTGGAACAATAATTATTCTAATATTCGAAGAAAAAAAAACTTCAGTTTTGTTCGAACGTACAAACATCTTTAAATTAAGAATAAAGAATTATTCGAATAATATTTCCTTTCACCTCTTAAGAAGAAAAAATATTTATATTGTATATTTTTTAAACTAATTTCGTTTCCTTTCTAAGAGTTTTAACTAATTTAGATTATGCATTTTTTCATGAAATTTTTTGTACGAAACTTTTTCTGTTTGCTACTAACTAGTAGCGCCAGAGAAGAAAGTGATATATGTACATACTAGATAGTGATGTGCAGAATGTCAGTTTTTGATATTCGCGAATACGAATACGAATACGAATGCGAATGCGAATATTTGAAACGATACTCGCGAATACGAGTACGAGTATTATATGTGAAATTTGTAGACATTCTATTTCTGTTCTATTCTACAAAATGAAATATGAGAAATTTTGTATAAAAAAGAAATTCATACTCCTCTTTGCGTACATTAAAGTTCATAAAAAATATTCAAAATGTTAATTCTCATCATTAAATTACATTTAAAAACGATACAAATCACAAAATTTTATAATAATTAAATGAATTCTTACACCGCATGACAAATATTCATTTTAGTTTGATGTAGAAAACTTGCTTTATAATAAACAATCTAGACCAGTGATTGGCAGTGATTAAGGGCAGCGCGGCCTTTAATATACTCTTCTAGTGATTGCATATGCTTACACACGCATTGTTGAGAGCAAGTTGTGTGTATCGCATTCTGTTAAGAATCAGCATTGCCAGAGAAAAAAAATTTCCCCTGCAATAAGAATATATGTGTGATGAGAATTTACTAAATTTTTTATTTTCAGAAAACTATTTCGGCAAAACAGAATGTTTGGTTTCTCAAAGTGTGTTGCCATGCATGAAAAAACGTGACATTCAAAGGCATTTTCAAGCATATCGCGCACTAAATCATAAAGAGTCACAACTCAAAAAATTTCAGATGCTGAGTAGTTGCAAACAAGTGTTGATACTGTACAAATGACGCAAGTATGTGACATAAAAACAAGCATAACGGTATTTTATATTCTTCAAGAATTCTGTATTGCAAAAGAAATTGTTGAGGTCGTTATAGATTTCTTCAATTAACTGGTTTATAAAAAAGCAAAAGCACTTTTATAATTTTGAGTTGTGACTCTTTATGATTTTCTACAAAACCATCTTTTTACTCACCATTACATTGACGTAGCAACAACAAAAGATCCCTTTCTTATTAACTAATATTTCTTAATATTTGAATTCCAATAAATATATTTTTTAAATTATTGCAAACTCACATTTTTTCCTATTTATTTCAAAAATAGACATACTCGAATACAAATATCTCAAAATGATCGAATATACGGGAATTCGAATACAAATACGAATATTCGCACATCACCAATACATATATACATATCAAAAAATTACGTATCATGAATTTCTGAAGTATTTTTGGCAACTTTCTTGATCGCATTTGCTTAGGGATGAAACGATACGAGTAAATACAAGTAAATACTCGATACTTTTTCTTAGAAACCAAGTACTTTTGGTATCGATACTTTACTACCGAGTACCGAGTAGGTATCGGTAAAAAATACTCGTATCGGTCAAAAATACTAATTATTTATTTACCGCAACAATGTTGAAAATGATGCCAATTTGACAAAATTTGATATGCTCGTATTAAATGTAAATTTATATTTAGTTTATATATATTAAAGTAAGTTCGCGAAATCAGGCCATATTAAAGGCCTGCTTTGGATTTTTTTTATTCAATTACTATCTTATCTAACTGCTAAAGAATATCTTATAGAAGGCCTCGACTTTTTCGTATAAAATATAAGATATACAGTCCACATATCTTTCTATGCGAATGGGAAAGAGAAATAGTAACATGTTTGGTTTTGTTTTTCTTAAAAAAGAAAAAGCAAAAAACTATAAATTTCAAGGCCTTTCGGAACTTGTGGCGCAAGCCCTACCTCGCAATGAAAACGCCTGAAAAAAATATAAGAGCATGGAATGGAGCGATCAGGCCTTGTAAATCCAAAAGAAGGAGTATAAAGACCTTACTCCTTTTTTTTCCCGTTGGGTATTACTCCTGCCAATGAAAATATTTCAAAGTAATATTTGTGTGTGTGTGTGTATGCTGTTTGTATACACTTTTGATTTCACTATTTAAAATCATATGAAGTACTTGACCGATACAAGTAAGTATCGATGCTTTTTATTCGATACTGAGTAGGTATCGATTCTTTTGAACCGATACCGTATCAAGTAAAAGTATCGATACCTTGGTGGTATCGTTTCATCCCTACATTTGCTTCTCCTGTCTCCTTATTCTGTAACTCGCTAAAGCTAAATCTTTATTGCTAAAAATCTATAAAGTCGATTTATCGATTTTCGGCTACGAATGCAATTTTCAAACGTTTATTGCCAAATTGAGCAATGGCTTAAGAATTGAACATGGTGAAATTTTAATTTTGTTTTTGTTCAGCTTCTTAGCGATCGAGTTTAGCTTTAGCTTAAAGAATTACAGAATAAGGGGACAGGCCTCCCATTTACAAATGAAAAAATGTTCATGCAACTAATTTCATGAAAAAATTCTTAATGTTAATAAGGTACATATTTGTTATAAAACTAATTATTTTTCTTGTGTAATGAATTTTTATTATTTTTTTTTTTTTTTTTTTGAAGTTGTTAATGAAAATGAGTGTCGTCTTTTGTTACCCGAATAAAATTATTCCTTGCTCGTTCGAATATTCGATCAAAAGCTCAATATTATTAGTCTATTCGAACTTAAAAAATTCATAAAATCTTATCCGAACAAATATAATATACGAATAATTGCCAACACTAGTACGGATGTAGAAGGTTTTGCAGATTTTATTACTTTTATTACACTTCAATAGATAACGACCGCATTACTGCTCTACATTTCTAAAAGAAAAAAAAACACATTTCGTTGACCGGTATTTTGGAGCTCACCATTTCTGTTTTTGGTTTAGTCTTTCACGGCATTTCCTTTTATTTCCCGTGCAAATAGTTTTCGTTTTATATGCACTAGGAACGTATGTATGTATGTGTGTATGTATGTGCGTGACTGTGTTAGTGGAAGACTGCAATAATGTGTATGCATTTCAATGCTTTACTACGATATGATGCGTTCTTTGTCGTGTTCGGTTGTTTCGGTTAGTTTTGTTCATCCAACAACACAAATGAACCACAAAATATCATGAAACCTCCGCCATGGGTCTTAGAGATGAGTCTTATTTATGTGCAAATGTTTATGTGTGTGTTTGTGTGTGTATGTTTGCGTGTGTGTAAGTTGCTAAACAACTAAACATTGAATGGTGCAGTGTGTGGAAATGCACCGCATTACACAAAAAGCTTATTTGCTTGTTGCATTTATTTAGTTATTTCTTTTTTATTTTTTAACTTTAGTTGTACTGCGGTTATAAACATCATTCATGTTTTCTTTATTTCCTACGAGCATGTGCTTGTTTGTTTACTCTTTAATGTTTCTATGCAGAACCGATTTATTTTTCGTTTTGGAATCAAAATATCTGTGGCAAAAAGGAAAAAGTGCTTAAGTCAAGATAAGCTGATTTTGAGTTAATGGTACCTCTGTACTCTGCATATTCGAAAGTATACCTGGTCAAAATCTTAATTAATTTGTCTGATTTTTCAGGAAGTTATATCAAAATTACATGCGACTTATCTTTTTTAGACTTCTAATCTCATTTGGAATAATAGCTTAATTAAGATAACACTTCAGTATATTTCAACTTAAATGTATTATTTACAGTGTTTAGAACGAGTTTTGCTTAAAAAAATAAAAGTTGACAGAGAATTTCCCAAATTTAACTGTAAAAGAAATTAATTTCTGAAAATCGACTTGAACGCTTAAAAGTGCTCTCCTGCAAAACAGTAAAATATGACTTAAGCACTTTTTCCTTATTGCCACAGATATAAAAATAAAAAAAGAACTCCCTACCACACATTCAACTCAACTATTTTTCAGTTTTTCTAATTGAAGGTTTGCCGCGAATAGCGTTGTAAGTGATAAAATGATATTTTTTCTGGCAAGATTACTTTTTGTTAATTTGTTTAGTTTATCAAAACGAATATAGATAAATTCACCATTAAAGTTTCTTTTTGTAGCATTCCCGTTTGTATCATTTTGTTAGTTACTCACAAAGTTCTTCCACCGACTGACTCTTTTGTAATTTTTTTTTAAGAGAAGTAACACTCAGGCAATGAATGCCTACTACTATTAGTATGTGTTACCTTCTTTAGGAAACGGATAGTGATAGAGAAGACAGGTGGTGAAGGAAGAGATAGAGATAAAGCTTTATTCTTTTATTTTAATAATACAGTGTTTAAGCGCCTCTGGTGTCAATAAGGCGTATTAAATTTACAAAGCTGTGCTTAGTAGCCATTTTATTGGTTGCCAATATTAATGAAGGAGGGTGCTCTGATGTTGCATTGGGACTTGCATCCGGTAAAGTCGGTATAGTCCTGTGACCTGTGTCTATGACTTCATCATTTCAACTTTCCTACAACAACTGGTACAAAGGGACACTAATGCACATCAGAAAAATGCGTGGTGTTGATATTTAATGACCCAGGACCTTCGGTTTTGTAGTCAATGTGCTAATGGTTCGATGTTGAAGCAATGCCAAATATTAATGTTAATGCTAATCTGTGAAAAATCAGGTTTTGCAAAATATGTCTTTTACAACATTATTCGCGGCTTTGATTCAATTGTTTATCTGGCTTATCACTGATTTTTTACGATTTAGTATATACACACACTTTTTATGTCAGTTTTTATTCTGACATAACGTTTATTCATTGTCGCAGTTGTTTTTACTCAAATTTATTTTCGATTTATGTATTTAGTAACCATAGTAACCATAGATTTTAAACCCCAACTAATTGATTTGTACAAACATCATGGTTTTGTTTTCATATTTGTGTCAATGTGCATATTTTGTGTCAATGTATGCATGTATGCACATATTCTTAAATGTACATACATACATATGTATGTGCGTTTAATTATGAAAGTGGTCCAAGTCATATATTTCTTTGGTCGAGATATTTAGTAAATTACATTTGAACAAATCCAAATATACTTTTATACATATAATGCAACATTTTAATTTAGATTTGTACTAGTCTCGATTAATATAAGTTTATTTAACATTTAGTAAATATTTATTGAATTTCTTTAGGATTAATTTAATATTTCGAAGCAAAAATGCATGTGACTCAGACCACTTTCATAAATAAGGGCACATACATACATATGTACGTATGAATCTGTGCATACCAAAATTTATGCAGGATTTGAGATACGAATTTACATAACAGTTGTAAAAATATGTAAAGAGTTTATTTTATTGCTTTTCGGTCACAGGTTTTTCTTAAGGCTTATTTGAAGTAAAAATTTATGGAAAGTTAGTCAAATATTTTGAGATCTTTTGAAACTTGTACAAAAAGAAACAAATAACTTCCTCAGCCTGAAAGCGTTTTGTTTATTTGCAAAATTAAAAATCAAAAAATTCAAAATGTTCAACTTCTCTTCATGATGCGCACATATACATACATACAAGCACATACAAAGTAGAGTGTGTGTGAGTTAGAGTGACCGTTAATATATATTTTTTTTTTGATTTCTTGTATTCTCTCGCCTCAAATCGGTTCAGTTTTATATAAAAAAAATTCCAAAAAATTTCATAGCGATAAGTTGTGTTTTTTTGGGGGGTGCGTCCGCCCTCAAAGTTGACCCTCAAGCCTATGTATTCAATGTATTTTTTTAGTTTTATTTTGACTACATGTATATTTGGGGATATTTAATTTTTTTTCACTTATTTTATGGGGAGTTACATACACACATTGCAAGATACAAGTATACAAATTGAACATTTAACTTTACAAAATTTGTAATAGACCCTTGTATGTACGAGTGTGTATATATGTATGTATGTATTTTAAGTCTGCGTGCTACTTAATTTTTTAAGTTTAGCTCTTCAAGTATTGAACGTACTTCGAAAAATTAAATGCATGTACATATGTATGTATGTATGTACATAATCCACTTATTTTATTTTTTTTTAACTGACAAGTATATTTTTGAGTATCTAGACTACACTTAAACAAACGACAATGCGCTCACTTGTAGAGACAATGTTTCTAAATTAATGAGTTTTAATGATGTGGCACAATGGCTTTTCTAATTATCACAATAAAACGTAGACAATAGAAATCACAAATGCAATCACAAGTGAAATCACAACTCAATACAACAGCACCATTATTTGGTTTCTCCAATGTGATTAAAGTTAAGAGACCTCAGAAACAAAGACAAGGAAAATTTTGATGTCACAAACTTTGAGTAAACAATTTCCTCAACATTAAAGCCAACATTTCGCCAGTTTAATACTTAACGTTGACAATGAAAACTAAATTAATTAAAAATTAATTTGTACATTTTTCTTCTTTAATATGTTGTTTTTCATTGTTCTTATTTTATTTCATTGAAGCACTAAATAATAATTAAATGGCAAATATTGCGAGCAAAGCTTTTTAGCTTACAATCCATTCTATGCATATGCGAGATATGCGTTTCTGTGCATTCTATGCTTTACTAAATTTTTATCTTCATTAGCTGTAGTGTTAAATTTTTTTTTTACCACATACAAATAATTTTGGCTGAAATGAAAAGTGAAATTGCGAGTATAAAAAAATGTATTGAATTCATTAACTTTATTTATATAATATTTTGAGCTACAAGGGCTAATGAAAAGCTCCAAAGGAACACGAATTTTGTGATTTTTCACAGCTTCTTCTTCAGCTGGATTTTAATGTATTTTATTCTTTAGCTTTATTACGAAAGCTTTTGCTTTTTTAAAAAACTTTTTTTTAGTTGAAAAAAAAAATCGAAAATTAGAAAGTAAGTAAACCTTCTTTATTTGTACCAGTGATGCCAGAATTCTTTCAGCAATAATGGCTAACAACTTGCTAAGAACTAGCTAAAAAAAATGGCTAAGCGAGATCGAATGCAAAAATCATGAGTATGAAATAAAAATAAGAAGATAATAATAAAAGTAAAAATAATAAATTAAAGCAATAATGAGAAGCAAACAAAAAACTGAAAAAAAAAATTGAGAACGATATACAAATGTATGTATGTATGTAATTTTTTAAATAAAAAAATCAGGTCATCATCACTAACATCAATCATTGTTGTTTCTGTCAAAGCTGTCGTGTTTCTGCCAAAAAATTTTAAGAAACTCTCAGAAATTTCATAGCCCTGCGTGATATTTTCAATCCAAACCTATTTGGTCCACTTTCTATTTTTTTAACTTTTATTTCAACTTTAATTTATATTTTTAACCCCCGTCCAAAAAAGGGGTGTTATAAGTTTGTAGTGTGTGTCTGTGTATCTGTGTATCTGTGTGTCTGTCCGTGTCCACGTACAGACCAAACGGCTGGACCGATTTTGATTTAGTTTTTTCTGTTTGAAAGGTGACTTGATCGAGAAAGTTCTTAACTTTGTTTGAAGAAAATCGGTCCAGCGGCTTGGAAGATATGACATCTTTTCTAGATATATCGGGGGTTTTTAAAATGTTTAATTTTTGTTATTATTATTACCATAAGCCACCAACTAGACCCGTCAACTTTCAACGGCATTACCACGATTATAAGAAAAGGGTAGCAAATTTTATTGTTACCAACTTAACTATCTCTTTCATATTATGGTGTTAATTGACAATTTCGTATCTAAAAACACATAACAGATGATTACACACTTTCCTAAACAAACAAATTTTTATGAAAAATCGCATGTATGGAAAAATTGCTAAAAATAGTTACAAATAAAATAAAATTGGCTAAACAAAATGGATAATGTGTACTAAATTGAATTTTCTTCTGGCTAAATGGCTTGAAAAATTGCTGAATTGGCATCAATGATGCTTACTATGCATCTATACGTTCTATGCGTTTTGGTATGAAAATTATCACATACATTTACACTGATTCTACTTTTTTGACAGATGAATAAAACTCAAGAATGCTTAGAACGGATGGTATGGACTTTCAGCTTATATACATACATACATATCGCTCATTTACTTCAACAACTCTCAAGAGTTGAATATAAAATATATTTGTATTATATTTTTACAAAACATAAATAAGGATATTTTTTAATTATAGACCATAAAAATCTTAAACTCGCGAAAGATCAAGGAAATACAGTGTGCATAAATGCAATTATAAATGTTTAATGTTTTAGTTTTATGACTTTATCTGCCCCTCACACAATTAATTATAAATACTTATCCGTAAGCAAAAATTTAATATGAAGTTGGTTGCTTAGTAGCGTAGGAATAGAGATTTTGAATAAGTTCGTCAGATAGCAGTACGAATCAAAATATAGCTCATATGCATATTAATTTCGAATCAGTACCTACATTCAGGCATATCGCTATACAAAAACATAACGGAAACTTATTGACTTTGCTATCCAGTAAAATATTTTAACGATATACAAAATATTGCCGTAGAAATGTTAGCGAAATAGCTCCTAAGAATTTACGAGTAATTTCCGTCAGAACCTACAAACTTCGTTACTTAAACTGTATTTGAAAAAAAAAATGTTCATATAATTACATACATATACATATGTATGTATGTATGTATGTATGAATGTATGTGTGTATTGTTAATGTTGTTGTTGGCGTATTTCACACATACTTAATACATGTATCTACGAGTATGTCACTACATAAGCATGTATTTAATGTACATCAAGTATGATGTGCTTAACACGGAACTCATTTAACAAAAACAAAAAAAGCGGAAAGATGCGTTAACACCAGCAAGTGGAAAAACAAAAACAAACAAAAAATTTGTGTACAAAATAAAAATCCCTTCTTGCTTGCATCTGTAATGAATGGGCTCTTTAAAAAGTTCCGGCAAAAAAGCCAACAGCAAAATTATTCGCCTTGATGTTTGGATAGCCTAATCATCGAGGCATAATAATAACTGAAAATATAAGTATGTATAAGTGTATATATACATATAAACATGCATATATGCATGTAGATATGTATGTAAATATGTACATGTGTTCACAATTATGAAAATGGCTTAAATCTTAAATAGGATGTTTATTAAGTGAATTTGTTACCAGGTTGACTCCTAGGTGAATTCGGGCGAATTAGTTATCAATGTGATTCTTCTTTTATTTTTTTTTTGACATAGAAAAATGTTGGAATTTGCACAAACAAAATGCCTGTTGTAGGTTTAAGTGTTGCATAATTGCAGGGATGCATGCACCTTATTTTATTGTATCATCGATAGAACTTATAAAACGGTTAACTGTCAACCGAACTGTAGCGACATGTCATTTGACATTTATATCAAATCATCATTAGTAGAGGAACGCTACTACATTACCCTACGTCTACATCTGATATATTTTTATCATAACAAATGTCAAACTCCATATAGAAAAAAGAGCTAACATAAAAAAAATATTTTTCAATGAAATTTTCACTTTTGTTATAATAAAAATACATCAGGTGTAGACGTAGGGTTAACTAAATTTAATTTGAGACTCAGTCACCCATCGGTTCTTAAAACCGAAGTTTCGTGAAACTGTAACTTTAAAAAACGAAATCACTTAATTTTTTTTATCATAAACCAAGAAGGTTCTATAAGCGCTTATATCACTTACCGTATAAATTGTAAAACCCCTTACACAATTACTTAAACCTAAGCCTATTGGAATATAAAATACAGAAAATACTTGTGAAGAAAACTTAAACTAAACTTATCAGTTTTTATCTAATGGGTTACCCTAAAAAAGGTGAACAAAAAAAAAGACTAATTATCTTTTCTTCTTTTGCCACTCTTTTAACCACTCCACCATTTGTGGAGTGGTTTTAATTTACTAATTCGCATAAACAAGGTTGGCCCTAATTCCTCTCTTTCCTCCAACCCAATAAAAAGAGAATAGTTTAATAGCTTTTTTGTGTCTGCCATATACCAAAATAGTACAGGCGGTAATTCTAAAGCATTTGAATTGTGCCTTAAGGGTCATCCAATAGATGCTACATTTTGTACCTCTTTCTCCTCATCTTTAAATAATTCCGCAGAAATGATGATCTTTATGATAAGTAATTTGTAAGCACTTTTATTTTCAAATTTTCTTAGCTCTTATATTTCGTATATTACTGTCAATGAAAATCGTTACCATATGATGATGATTTTTTGTTTGAAAATATGGATGAAATTGGTCTGTGCAAAACAAACGCAATCGTGTGACAACTTCGCAAGTGATTTTCATTGTTGTTCAACAGCAATATCAATGACTTTTTGCACCGATTCGTAACCGTAGATAAAACGTGAATCCACCACATCACACCACAGACCAAACAGCAGGTTTCTCGATTTGAATTTGATAAAAAGAAGACCAAGGTACCCAATAGTAAGCGTTTTTCGATATGCCCGCGGTATAATCCACATTGACTTCTTTCAAAAGGATGCAACAGTCAATGGCTAATGAGGATTTCTAGAAAGTTCTGTTCCAGCAAGACAATCCAAGGGTGCACATATGTGCAGTGTGCGGTTTCTATAGCAAAAATCCATGAATTGTGTTACGAATTGCGCCCTAATCCACCCTATTCACCAGACTCAGCCCGATAAAATCAGATTACAAAAAAAATACCTATTTAGATGACTTCGACAAATCTTTTTTTTTTTTTTTTGAGGGAAATAAAATGAGTTTTTACCAAAAAACTTGTGTTTCATTCAAAAAGACACGGATTTATTGAACCGCCCTCGTACATAATTTGTAATCATTATCACAAAGCTTTAGTGGATGCAATTCACTTAATTATAACAAATTAATGATTTTTTTTTGCAGCACTAACTTGAAATGTTTTCATACATACAATTAAAAGCTTTTGTATGAAAAACTGTCAGTTAAAGTTCACGTTAACTCTTAATCATACATTGTGAAAGGGACGTTAGTGTAAAATATTTGACAAAAATATTTGCCGAATATTCGGAAATAAGAATGCGAGTACATATTCGTGAGATCACTAAAATGTGTGCGTGCGTATGTGTATGCTTATTTATGTGCCCATACATACAAACATACATAAAGTATGTAGTGAGTGTGTATATTTAAATTTTGTCCTTTTTTCCTTCTTGAAAAAGTAGCTGCCATTTAGCATAAGCTCCAGGGATTGTGTTTTGGGCTTTTATTGTGTGTTTCCTTTTTGTTTCTTAAGACTTTATTTTAATTGAGTTTTACAGTTTAGCATTGTTTGGTAAAATGAATTCTGTATACATATTCTTAATGATTTCAATAGAATTATTTTTCTTTCCGCTTCTAAATTATGCAAGCCTTTTTAGAAGCTGTTAAAAAGCGATCATTATTCGTTCCAAACAGTCGGAAAACATTTAAAGTGGTAAAAGCATTTTATGTTATTACTAAATAAATTTCTTTACTTCATTTTATATTCACAAAAATTAAATTTTTATTAACAAATGCAAAAGGAAAGTGGTTGTCTGTCTGTCTGTCTTTGGGTTAAATATGCATTATGTTTTGCTTATTCTACGCTTTTTTATTTGTTTATTTTCATTAAATGTTGGAGTACCTTCAGAGCGATTCACTATCCAATTTGAAGTTAAAACTTAATCTTGTTGTTTAAATTAATTAACAACAAAATTGTTGATATTGCTGTAGTAGACCGCAACGATATGTTTTGAAATGTATAGAGTGTTCCAATATGACATTTCATTTTGAATAGAACGTGATTTTAACACTTGAGTTGTTATGATTCCAGCTGAAACTACTGTAAATTATTCAAATTCGTTACAAAAATGTTGACAGTTTCACGGTCATAGTTCGCAAAACTAAATAATTTTTGGGTGGTCGTGCAGCATCTTTTCGGACAGCAATTGTGAAGCTGGTTGAAAAATTGGGACAAGTTAATAATGTGAAGAAAAGAGCTCATGCACATCGCTCTAGAACAACTGAGAATATTGATGTGGCGAAATTCCACAAACGACATTGCATCGTATTTTACATAAAGACTTACATAGATACATATGTATGTATATAGGTCTTAAGACTTTTAAGGTCCTGTCATGCCTATCGGTCATCAACAATGTCGTGTCCTTGAAGTGCATCAAACCGATACGAAATTTTATCGAAAAATCATCTAGAGTGATATGGCCTATTTTCAGCTCAAAGGCTACGGTAACAAGCAGAATAGTCGCATTTGTGTTTCGGGAAACCAAAGAATTATTATTGAAACGCATTTTCGTCCTCAACATATCAAAATGAAACCTTTTGTTGGAAGACATACATACATATATACATATTCTGGTTCTTTTAAAGGGTTAATCGGAGACAGGTGTTCAACAGCGAACGTCTTCTTTCTGCAATAATTTAAAATCTAATCTCAAAACAATGCATAAGCTCACTTATGTATAAATAGTATTATATATGTATTTACATATATGGGCATTTCCACAGGAATGTCAACTTTTTGTAGCGTGCGACACCAAGAAAATATGTTTGTTTTTTTTCAAAGAAAACTAAACTTTTTTTTTTACTTCTTTATACATTTCTGTAGGCCGTCAGCAGCTCTACGTTAGGGTAAATTTTAAGAAAACTCGAGTCATGTTGTTCTGAAATACAAGGTTAATTGCTTGGTGTCGCATGGGACAAAAAAGTGGAATTTCTCGGAGAAATGCCCATATTTATTATTCAATAATACCTTAGGTTGTATCACAGATACCTAAATTTGTTTTTATTTCCTAGGGAAATTTGCAGAACGAACATTGTCGCGTAACTTAATCGGTGTAATTATACACTTTACAAGCAGCATTTGGCGTTCCGCTTAAATTTGAAACAATTAAGAATATCCTGATATGCGAAGTAATTTATGTATGCATTTTCAATACAAATTGGAACGATTTTCTGTCATCCCTGTTCAAATTTGGTTGATGAAAATGCCTGTTTCGGCTATGTATCATCTTCAGTGTTTTACTTTTTTTGGAGTAGTTTACGTGGCTGCCTATAAGCAATCAATGAGAATCGCGAGACTCCATTTTGATAGATACCACTATACTAATTCAAGTCCCTGCCTATGAAAAAAGCTTTGGATTCAATGTTTGATCCCGTTGAGTTGAGGTATCGCATCGAATCCCCGATACTAACCTCGTCGTCTAGTACATTTTCTTTGTCCTATTCTAGACAGCTGCTACAGAAGGTATTATTGGAAATATCTAGCCTTCCAACAGTGACCCGTGAATACCGCTACCACCTTCAGTGCTCTTTTTAGTATTCAAGAGGAATAATGAAGTCGGTTAAAAAGCCCTTCCCAATTGAAGCAAGCTCCGTCAGCACTAACTTTGAACAGACATACATACATACTTTTGTATGTACACATATGAATACATAGGTGCTTTAACTTAAGCTAGCTTGGAAAATAACTTTAATTTGGAAGAATACGATATAGTCATTTGAATGCTTCTCCCAAACTGTATCTATACTTGTCACGTTGTGTATAACAAGATATCACTTTGTCATAACTGAAAGTGTTCAAGCACAATTTTAATTTGGAAACTTCAGAAATTTACTTTTTAAATTCTAAATACCTTCATTATTTATGAAAAACATTTTTATTAACTCGTATATAAAAGGTTTATAAATCAAATTTCTTATGGACATACCTTTTATAAACGAAATTTCAATGGCTTACAAGTGTCCTCGTTTTTGCTTTTTTTCCTGCTAGAATTTTAACTTTTATCCCGAGTACTTGAAGACAAGAAAATTCGAACGCAAAATGTGTATGTATGTATGTATTAGTGATGTCCAAATATTCGTACTCGTATTCGAATTCCCGAATATTCGGGTATTAGCATTCGTCAAATTCATACGTATAAGAATACGAATATTTTTATTTTTTAATAAGTGGCATAAAAATATAACTTGGCAATAATTTAAAAAATAGTTTCATATAAATTCAAACAATAAAGAAAAACGGGCTTTATTGGAAAGAAAATTTTATAAAATTAATGTTTAAATATTATTTCCACAACTGGCGTGTAGAAGAAGCAATCTGGAACATCAATTTTCAACAACTTTTTGCAGCATTTGCGGCCGTATTTCGCCGATAACTCCTCGAATGTTGATTTCCAGGTGTTCAATTCAATGTAAATAATCCAATGGGGTTAAATCACACGATCTTGGTGGCCAATTAATTGGGCCATTACGTGAAATTATTTTTTCATCAAAAGTCTCTTTGAGTAAATCAATTGTAGCGCCCGCTGTGTGGCATGTTGCTCCGTCCTGTTGGAACCACATATCAGCAAGATTAATGCCACGTACGAAAAAATTTCAAATCATGTTCCCATATCGTTCACCATTCATTGACAGTAACATTATGACCATCATCGTTTTTGAAGACATAGGGGATTCTCCTCACTCCAAATGTGACAATTCTGCTTATTTACGTACCCTTTCAATCAGAAATGGACTTCATCGGAAAATGGAAAAAGTACACGATGAGTTTAGTGAATATAACAATTAGTTTGATTAAAAATTTCAACAATTTGCACGCGTTGCTCTGTTGTAAATCAATTCATATTGAAATTTCAAAGCAAACTAAACAAAAACCAACTATCAGCTGTTAAGTGGGTGCTCAAATAAAACAATGATGCCAACTGAAAGTTAAGACACTAAAAAAACACCTTTTAGAATTAACATTAAAAAAGTTAAAGTACTCTTCATCACCTCAAGAGAGGAATGTTTGCCTTCAAAAATAAAAGTTTAGATGCTTTTTCTCCATCAAGCCTGTAACGATAAAGTGAACAACGCCAATGAACATTTGTACGCTCGGACCACTTCTATTTATACATATTGGCCAGCTACTTGCCTATTGATTTTGAAATATGTTAGTTGATTGACGTCATTTGCTATCCGTTTTTCCACCAATTAGTGTCCGCTATAGTTTTCCGTATAGGTGACTGAGCACCATTTTAAAAACTAAGATGAGAATTATCATTAACTTCGCTGTCACTTTCACTAGTGTCCATAAGCGAAGTTATACCTGTCGAATGATACCAATTTTAATATAGTTCGCCGACTTTTTATTTTTTTCGTATTTACAAAATGGCATCTGTTGGCCGCCATATTGAGCTTTGACTTTTGTCATATCTTTAGTGACACTCCCAGGTTTAAGACAAATCACCAAAACCGGTCAACGCATTCGGTTTATATAGGGCCGCAAAGCAACACACATACATACATATCTACATAGGCCTGAGCTGCTCAAAGTAGCACCAGAGTGCCGAACATTAATCGGCTTCTTATACAAATGAATAATACACATACGCGAATACATTACTCTCTGGTTTCTGTTGGTGGCCAGCTCTGACATAGGCTGATAAGCTCGACTGTGTCGAGCAGTCGGATAAAAATTCATTAAAATTGGAGAGGTATACGATGTGGTTCTTATGCTTATTTCACTGTTGTTTTCTAAAAATATTTTCTTAAGTTCAGTTGTATAAAAAATTCAAATATGGTGTAAGAATTATAATTGGTAAATGTTCTTAATCGCCTTTAAAATTTTTGATATTTTTAATAACTTAACTTTCATGTACACCAACAAGAGTATGAAGTTCTTTTTCATAAAAATTTTTTCATATTTCATTTTGCAGACATAAATAGGACTCCAGTTAAATGTCGATTAATTTCACATAAAATATTCGTATTCGCGAATATCAAAATTTTACATTCGACACGTCACTAGTATGTATATATAAATATACATATGTATGTATGTATGTATGTAGGTATGTATGTGTATTTATGAATTATTAAATTCAAGAACTTTTTCTCCAAGCACAACAACAAAGTTAATATATCACAAGCATCTTTTTCCTGGGAAAAGTTATTTGTTTTGAAATTAAAATTATATTAACTTTTTCTACATTTTACTGATATTATTAACGTAATAAGGAGACAATATTTTTTTTTGTTTAAGATCAGCGCGTAATTTTATGTTAAGAAATATATTTTAGGAAATTCTCATACAAGAAAGTTGACAAAAATTCAAATAAAATCGAACAGGGAGCACGTTTGATGGTATAGGAAAAATACATTTTATTTTCTTTTATTTAAAATTTCCAACATCCCAAATGCTACAACACATTTAACAACATATTGATAAAATCAAGGACTGCAGTATAATTGTCTAAGCTTTAAAAACTTTTTCATTTAAGGGGTGGAAGACATTTGTTAACAAAAAAAGAATGCTATTAGTGTATTGTGCAGAGAATATTTTAAATACCCTGAAGGAAATCTCGATGGTGAAAATGTACTGAGTCGCTTTTGACTTTGTCACCAGTACTACTCTCTAATTAATCCCCATACAATACTTTGTGCTATAGACATTTAGCATGTGCTTGTCATTGAAAATCTACTAGTAACACTAAAACAATTGACTAGGTAGTGAATACATACTTCTTATGGAAACATGGAGACATACCAACCAGACATTTAGTGGTACATTTCTATACCTTACGTACATACAATTATATGAATATTGACAAGTTGTTGCAAAAGCCACCAGAAATAGACCACATTTGTTGTCTCTCTTTCTTTTATACTGACGAATAGAAAAGAAATTGTAGACAATATACTTACTACTAGAAATTTAGTGTTGACATAGAGACATTTGGCCCCAGTCTGACTGCAGGGTATGTACTGTGGAAGGATACATGCATGTAAATGTGTATGTATCTATGTATGTATGTATGTATTTATGTCTTTCTCTTAATATGTATACTTCATGAAAAATAATATGTGCGTTCATATTTTAATCCGTGTAAAAAGCTTAAAGAAATACATGTACTTTTTAAGAATACACAATTATGATTACACGAACAAGGTTATTTATTATTTTAAATTGTTTTGAACCATTTTAAATTGTCTTAACAAGTTTTAATTTTGAAAAATAAGCTATTGACGTAATGTACTCGTATGTTGGGTCTGAAAAATTCAGTTACACATATGAGAAAGGGACGGATGTTGAAATCACAATCTTCGTCAACGGTTGCAAGATGGAATCGGGCATAGGGTAAGATATATTCTTTGAAGACACAAATTTCGGAAATTTAAAGAGAAAACTTTTACACTCAAAATTAAATAAATTCATTAAAGTGCGACTTTGACTCGTGCACGCCGGGTTCCGAATGTTGGGCTGTGATCATTTTTTTAATATGGCGTTTTTGACGTTTTTTCAGCTGAAATTATTTTTTTTTGTTTTTTTCGCTTTTTTCTCGTTTTGGCGAATTTTTTCATTTTGGCGATTTTCCGGTTTCTTGCGTTTAATTTTTTTAATTTGGCGCTTTTTTTCGTTTTGGCGATTTTTTTGTTTTTGGCGATTTTTTTTTTTGGTTTGGCGATTTTATAATTTTGAGATTTTTTTGTTTTACTGTTTTTTTTAAATTTCAAGAGTTTAGCTATGACGGTTTCCAAGATACAGCAAGTTGTCAAAATTACATAGTCAAAATTGCATTAACTGATGGAACGCCCTTTAATTTAAATTTTTTGAAATTTTAGTGTTAATTTTTGTAGTCTGTATAAAAATACACTAACCTTACAAATTTCAAGTGTATATACATACATACATACATACAATTGTATGTATATTACATGGGATTTTAACCTTTTTCGTTGCTCATTTTGGAAAACCCTTTAATTTTTACCGCTCATATATTTGTTGTAGCGGCCAAAGGTTTACACACTCTGTCGAAATTTCAGGTCCGTATCTCTTACTGTTCTCGAGAAAATAGCCTGTGACGGACAAACGGACAGACGGACAGCGTAGCGAAAACAATAGGGTTCCGTACACCAAAGGTGAAAAAAAACCCTATTGCTTTCGCTACGGAACCCTAAAAACTATATGAATAGTGCGATGACTGGCAGACAGGGTGACCGATGACATTTTTCAAAAAGTGGCAACAAATAGGGGATTTGTCAAAAAAAAAGGGGGCAAAATTTAAATAAAACGAGAAAACTACACTAAACTTTTTATTTTTAATGTATTTTTATATGATTCACTCTAAAAAAAGGGGGACAAAAAGTGGCAAGGCTGTCGAAAAAGTGGCAATTTGCCACTTTAGTCGGTCAAACGGTCACGCTGCTGGCAGAGTCTTGGACTGCATTTTTATAGAGATACGATACGTGCAGAACAGCATGAACTTCCTTGCTCAAGTCAAGTTCTTGCACAAGATATCCAGCAAGTTTGGCTCTTTTTGATGGACATTATTTTCACTTTGAAAAGGAAATAAAATCTTTGGACATTATTTCCATGGACATTATTACATGTAACCGTAAATTGCATTACAAATCTTAATCTCATACATATTTCAAACATGCAGCTTTTGGAAAAACTTTTATGAAATAAAATATTTATTCGCTATCAGCGGTAATTTAACTAAAATTAAATAATATTTATTTCTTTTACTTTTAGTTTTACGTCACGTTAGTGCCAGTGTGGAGTCTAGTATGAAATAGATTTTTTCTTCAGGCAGGGTTTTCTAGATGTAAATGTAAGCATACAAAAAACAAAACGTTAATAATAAATGCGTCACATGCAAAAGATTCAGTTTTATATGCTAGATGAATATGTCGGATCTACCACATAATATTCCAAGCTGGCAACAGTGTTACAAGTTACAATACAATGCAACCGTCAAGATGTATTTAAACATGTGAAAGCACAGGCAACCGGTCAATTTTTTTTTTGTTTTGCTCTGAGTGCATTTATGCCAATGATGGTCAAAAGCTTATTTTATTTTTTAAATTCTGTAACAAATGTTTCATTTGTAAATTTTTGTTTCTTTTTTCAATAAACGATATAAAAAAATTCCAATACATATGCATAGTCAAAACAAAGTACATATACATACATATGTACATATGTACTCTAAAAATTTAAAACCAGTATTACAGTGCAAAATACTGGTTTTAAACTCTTAAAGTAAACTTTGTTTTGACTATTAGTATGTGACAAAGGCGCGTAGTCATAGTCAAAACAAAGTACACTTTAAGAATTTAAAACCAGTATTTTGCACTGTAATACTGGTTTTAAATTTTTGGAGTACATATATGTATGTACATATGTACTTTGTTTTGACTATGCATATACTGGTTTTAATTTCTTAAAGTGTACTTTGTTTTGACTATGACTATGTACGCGCCAAAGTGTTTATTAAAACAGAATACATACATTACATTATTTACTATGTGTATGTTTGAAAAATCATGTGCTGTGCTCGTGATTTCTTGCTTTTGCATATTCTACTGCTGCCACCTGGTTGAATACATCCTGTGGCACCCAAATTACAATTTCAATATGTGTTCAATTAAAATAATTTTTGAATATTTACACAACAACTTCTGGCAACTTTACATCTAACAGTGCAGTGTTTTAAGCTTGAGTTCGAACTAATCTTCGAAGTTTATAGCAAAAGCTATTTTTCTTAGCGGATCTCTAAACCAAAACAAATTTCGAATTTTACTTTAATTCATTCCTGGTTTTTAGTTGTTCTTTAAACCATCATTTTACAATTAATAATGGGACTTATTTTGGTAACAAACAATTTCACTGTGGGAAGTGTATGGCTACTTGAAATTTTGAGAGCTTTCAAATCTTTTGAAATCATATTTTTTTGAAAAATTCGAATTTCTTCAGGCAGAACATACATAAAAATTCAAGATTTACTGCCTTATTCACAAAAAAAATTACTTTGGTTTGCAAGAAGTTTATATACAAAAGCAATTTGGTATGGAAATTTGTTTGTTAAACGTTTCGTAAGGCAAAATTATTTTTTATGAATAAGGTCTTTAAGCTTTTGCCTAAGAAAATCAACTTGAATAACTTGAACTTTGCATTTATTATATGCATGAACTAAACAAAGATTAAAATTTTTTATTTTATATTATTATACTTATTCGCGTTAACTCTTATGAATGTATTATTTAAAATTTTATCATTGAAAGCGGTGATATTTTTCAAAGGTAACATTTTGTCATTGTTTGTCACAAATTATAAATCACGACTACTTGAATATTTTTTCGCTCGACATATGTATTTTCCGCCTTCCTGATGTTCCAATCGTGAATAAATAACCCTTAACATGTTTCAAGGGGATATTTTTCAATTTTCTATACACTGTTCATTAAATTTTTCAGGTGAACTTAATAAAGACATCAATCATATAATCTCAATATCTTCCATGCAGTGAAATATTAAACTGTATGAGAACATATTTCCTTTTAGTACATGATTAGTAAATAATATTTAGAATGCTTTGCAATAATTCGCTGAAATTTTATTCACTTCATTTAGAATATTTAAAACACAACTTTACACCTAAGGTAGTAGCGGAAATGTAGCTGAGCTATTTTTTTTTTTTTTCAAATTAAAGTTCATCTTAAGCTTCAAAGATGGTTTACGAAAGAGAATTTAAAATAAATTTTTTTTTAAATTTAAATATGTATATGAAAAAATTGTGAAAAGTGCTACACGTTGGAGATTTTGTTAGTGGTAGCTGCCGTGGAGAAATTTTTACAAACTTTATGTGAATAACTTTTATTATTATTATGTTAAACAAACTCTATTTTTGAAATTTTGTATTTTTTTATTGTTTTTGTAATCCTGATATTACCTGGAAATGGATGTGCCTTGATCAAACTTAAATTTTTTTGATTTGTAATTCCGTTTTTGGCCTTAAAAATACTATTTAATGTGAAATGGTGGCACAAATATTTCCTACGAAGAAAATAAAAATTTCATCGTGTCTGGGAACCATTTTCAATACAATTTCAGTTGCGTTCGATTTCTTAGTTAACTTTTTGCTTAATTATGTAGATACGCTGATTTAAAAACTGTAACTAGTTCTCCACCACTTCAACTTCTTTCTATATCTTTTGTGAATGTGAACCGTATAGTGACTTCAGTCAAAATAAAAATAATGTAATTTTATGTGATATACAAAAGAAAACTCACATATTTTTTCCTATTCATACGGATAAGAACAAGCCATAAATTTATGACAAAAAAAACCTGCCCGCCAGTGTAATTAAACGGGAATTGGAGAACGAAAACTTGGGAAGACGTTTTGTATATTTCCATTGTGGAGTAAACAAAGATCAAATTTGAATAAAATACATATAATACAATGAAATCGTACAAAGGAAACAAGGAAAAAACCAAAAACAATATAATTTAAAATTAAATGCACTTACGTTTAATTATGGAATTTAATTTAAAAAATCTAAATTAATGATTTGAAAGACGAAATGAATAAAATGATAGATGTATGTATGTATGTATGTATGTGTATGATAATTATGGATTTTACGTTTTAATTTTTTTTATATTAAATCAATCAGTATAATGCGATTCCAATGAAAAAGGTACATAAGTGTTTTATTACATTATTTATATATATCTTGGTATACACCTTGATCGACGGCTTACTTGGAAACACCATATTGACTCTAAGTTAACCCAAATGAAACTAAAATTAACTCAGGTACATTGGCTGATTGGTAGAAATTCAACCCTCAGTCTAGATTGCAAACTTTTGATATACAAGTCTATTTTGAAACCCATATGGTGCTACGGAATTCAACTATGGGGCACTGCTTCAGCTTCCAATGTCGAGAGAATCCAACGAAGGCAAAATAAAATTTTGCGATTAATAACATCGGCTCCATGGTATATAAAAAACTCAAATATACATCGTGACTTAAATATGCCACTAGTGACTGAAGAAATTGCAAAAAACGCTGGCAAATATTTAACAAAACTCGAGTCACATCCTAATCCGCTTGCTCGTAATATTTTGAACTTTACTGGACACGTCCGCCTAAAAAAGAGGGATACAAGTGCTCTTATACTCAACACTCCAGATGGGACTGCTTGAAAATACTTTTTATTTTATTTTATTTTTTCTTCCTTTTGATTATCACTACTTATGTATTACTTATAACTATCTCTAAATTTATGTCCGACAGTGGTCGGGCCTAATAATTATATTTTAGATTTAAGATTTGAATACTTATTGTTAGTTCATATTTGAAGATACAATAAATAAAAATATGTATTAAAAAAAAAAAAAAAAAAAAATTATATATACACTCAGGGAAAAGCTGCAACTTAAAAATAAGAACGACTCACATTAATTCAATAATTTTCAATATAATAATTAGAAAATGTGTATATTGAAATATTTAACAATAAATAAAATTAATAAGTTAATACTGTAAATTCCCTGCAGAAAATTTACTGACAATTGATCCAAACGTACATATGTACTTGTCCTATGACTTGAGAAAGTGGGAGTGTTACCAAAAGTAGGGAGTAGGGAGTATGGTGGAAGAAGGACATATCCAGTGCCCACGATATCGACAAAAAACATCTGATCGATTACTTCCATACATTGAAAACAATAAAAAGTTTTCTTATTTTATTGTTGTTTTCAATACAAGTTGTCGTTCGAATGTTTTCTAGCATTTTTAAATTTTTTTCTCTTAATTGTCTTTTTCCCTGTTTTCATGTTCGAAATATTTAGCGTGAAGTCAGTCCCTTTTTATGAAAGTACTCAAACTAGATTTTACATAAATTATTGATTGTATATTGATTGTATAGGTAGTATTTGGCAATTTTAATCATTCCATTTCAAGAATTGTCCACAGAAGATATTCAATTTTGGCACCATTAGTTAATTATTTAATTAGCATAGTCTTTTATTCACACTGATGCTGCCATTGCGCAGACAAGTGTTTTTTTTCTTTTTTCTTTTTTATTTTATTTGTTTTCATTAGCAACTTTAATTATTATTATTTATGTTAATTGTGTTGGCTTTTTAAATAGTTTCCATCCAAACTGTTCTTATTTTATTGTACACTAATAATTGGCACCCTGCAATGATCTTTATAGTTCTAATACAACGAATAAATTTTACGTTTTAAGAAAGAAGTCAAATAAATTTAAACTTATTTTAAAATTTTAAATATATGTATGTACATACACATACATATGTACATGTTTATGTATGTGTGTATGCATGTGCAAATAAAATTATTTGTATTGGAGAAAAAAAAAATGTGCCACAACAACGCCTGCGTTATCGTTATTTATTTGTTATATTTGCCAAACCAAAAAAAAAAATACAATAGTTGGTTTGTTATTATCTCTGAGGTCATTCACCTAAACGACATTTGTTTCAAATGAAAGATGTTTTAATAAAAAAATATCTACTCCAAAATAAATAATTGTATTAACAAAACCGAGTTACTACGATACGATATTCTTAAATACTATTTTGTTATACCTATTCTCAAAAATTAAGTATTTTTTCAAGTACTTACATATCGTTGCCTTAATACAGAAAGGCCCTAACTCATTATTTTTTTTTTTTGATTACGATTTTTTTTATTGTATTGAAAAATGCAAAAAATTTAGATTTCATTCATTCCTATCGTCACGCAAAGTTCTACCAACTGTTACCACGCCTTTTACTTTTTTTAGAGAAAACGAAAAATAATTGCATTTTAGAGTTTTTAGTTCTAGCTGGGTTTTGATTTTCGTTATGCCGGCCATACACTAGACAAGTTCAGTGCTCAAGTCTGGCACTGCGTAAACTAAGCTTGTGGCACACACTATACAAGTAAACTGTGCATTTTTTATTTTAATTCGCCATAATGCTGGTGATTATTTGTATAATTATAGGAACTCTGTCCAGAATATTTGTTCTGCACCCATTTCTTGTTGTGAACTCTTAAAAAATCAGGAAACAACTGAGCGTATGCAACATACACTACACAAGTTCACTGTACAGTTTTCAAACTTGACCATATATCAAAATCGTTTTGATATTTACTCAGTTCACTGCGTAAATAGCACAACCACCCCCATACACTATATAAACGCACTGTACAGTGCCAGACTTGTGCAGTGAGCTTGTGTAGTGTATGGCCGGCATTAATAAAATTCATTTTTTTGTCTGAGAAGTGTTAAATCCATTTCAAGTCGTTTCGTGAAACACAAATTCTTAAAACAACCTCTTAAAGTTGAGTTTGTATAAATATTTCCAATTAAATTATTATTAAATTATTATGTACTTACATGTACTATTAAGTCATTCCTGTAACATAATTCTCTGCTTCCGAGTTTTGGCACTTCACATACATATGTATAATTTTTGAAACATTTTTTAATTGCAAATTATTTTATAAAAATTATATAATATACAAAATTTAAAAACATATTTGCCCTATACAACAACCTATTGTAGGTGTCGTAGCTCGTACATTAATTGTTGGTAATTTGAATAAAAATATTGGCTATAAACAAATTACCAATAACAATTGTACGACCTACAACTCTTACAATAGGTTGTGAATTTAGCAATTGTTGAGCAAACTACTTATGACAAATTTACATACATTTTAAAATTCTTCCAAATATAGGGTACTCTCACCGTCAGACTTTCTTTGAAATGGTTTTCTCTTAAGAATTATAGCATTATTATTCGTATCGTGGGAGTAGCTGTGTTTCGCAAACTTCAAATTTATTAGAATACGAGGAAGTACGATGACAATTAGTTTATTATAAGAAAATGGTTCAAAGAATTTTTTATCTTCCGAAGGTTTCTTGTTATGAAAATTGTTCCTAAACTTACATGTCTTGCACAGTTTCATATACACATATGTACATACATAAGTACAGGCAAATCCCGGTATAACGAATCTCGCTTTAACGAAAATCCGATATAACGAACGTCCAAATTTTTTACATTAACAACCTTATATAGCGAATATTAACCTAATTTTATACTGGATATAACGAATGATAAGGAAAAAATCGCAAAATATAAAACAAAAACTTGCTAGGAACATATTTCTAACATTTAGTTCTACTTTATATAGCGAATGTTTTGATAAATGTGTCCTCTGTATAACGAACAGCAAAAAATATTAAACAAAATCTACAGCAGCAATGTAAATGCAAAAAAAAATCATATCATATTTATCATATTTAGTTTGCATTTGGTAGCTTATTTAAAAACAAGTTGCCCTCAATATTTTTATTGTATTGTATCCTGTCTGCAATAATAATAATTAAAAAAAACACTTGAAAAAAAACTTTGCGATATAACGAATAGGCCTGACATTATATCGTTCGTTATACCGGGATTTGCCTGTATGTATTTATGTATGTATGTACATATATATGCATGTACATATGTACTATGTACTTGCGTAAGCCAAAAACAAATTGCAAATCTAAACAAAACTTGCAAAAAGAGACAAATGTAGGCCATGGCCATTGCGACAACGATCGTTATATTATTTGCATACAAATGCACTTTTGCACAAAAGACTTGAAAATGTTTTTTTTTTTTTTTGGAAATGGAAGTAAGAAATAGCCCTACAACTATAAAGAAAATATTTAATATACATATATATATATGTATGTATGCATATTTTAATATAACTATTATTTTTATTTAATGCTTGGCAAAATGAATACGAATTTAACAAATCCACAATTAATCGAGTGGATACTCTAGTACCCACGCATTATTCTAAAAGTATCATATATTGCCCAAAAAGTAAAATCTTTAAATCTGTACACAACAACAATAGCTCAACAAAGGTTTTCCAGTAATTGCACAGTGAAACAAATAAAAAACCAAATCCTTCTCGCGTGAAATTTCTCGAAGAGCTTGTCGAAACTAAAAAATACATTTGGATTTTGCTAGTTTTAGATGCTGTTCGGATTTGTGGTCTAATATATACATATTTGAGGGTGGCGTTGGCTGAAGTAGTTAGCACGTTGACTACAAAACCAAAGGTCCTGGGTTCAATCCCTGTATCCGACAGTCATTAAAAAACAACACCACGCGTTTTTCTGATGTGCATTAGTGTCCCTTTGTGTCAGTTGTTGTAGGAAAGTTCAAGTGATGAAGGCATAGTCACTGGTCACTGAACTATACAGACTTCAGCAGATACTAATCCTAATGTAACATCAGAGCGCCCTCCTTCGTTGTGTAGCAAAATCATCGGCGAAGTAAAATAATCAATAAAATGGCTACAAGACACAGCTTCAAAAAATTAATACGCCTCATTTAACATCAGAGAGGCGCTGCAACACTGCATTATTAAATACGTGCGAAAAAGCAGAGTTGTAAAAAGAATGAAGCTTTCCTCTATCTCTTCCTTCACCACCTGTCTTCTCTCTCACTATCCCTTTCCTAAAAGAAGCTAAACAGCTAGTAATAGTAGTAGTCATTAATTGCCTGAGTGTTACTTCTCTTTATAAAAAAAAAAATATTTTGTCTGAAACTTGATTTTCCCGAAGAAATTGCTTTTTAGGGTTCCGTACACCAAAGCTGAAAAGGAGCCCTATTGTTTTCGCTACGCTGTCTGTCTGTCCGTCTGATCGTCCGTCTGTCACAGGGTTCTCGAGAACCGTAAGAGCTACGGACCTGAAATTTGGACACAGTGTGTAGACCTTTGGAAGAAAAAAATGGCCAAAATGAAAAAAAAACAAAAACAGAAAAAATCGCCAAAATGAAAAAAAACCTAAAAACAGAAAAAAAATCACTAAAACTAGAAAAAAGCGACAAAACTAAAAAAAATCGTTTAAGCTGAAAAAAATTTCAAAAAAGCAAAAAAAAACATATTAAAAAATGCTCAAAACAGAATGTTCGGAACCCTTCGTGCGCGAGTCAAAGTCGTACTTTACTGAATTTATTTCTCACGGCTATATCTCGGAAACCAATTGGAATTTTGTTTTCCTATATTGGTCAGAATTGTGGCTATAATAATAATTGAGCATTGTTCTTACCAATACCTTAGCTTTGTTTTCTAAAGATTACTTACTATATTGAATTTCGACAGTTTGGCTGATAAAGGCGATCTGCAAAATATGACATGTGTGGTAAAAATAAAAGTGTGGTAGCTACAATTGTGCCCACGACAGGAAACCACAATTCAAATTGGTTTACAAAATATTGCCGTAAGAAAAATTTCAAGTTCTTGAGAAAAATCAAGTATAAAGTATAAAAATATACATGAACAAATAAAATCCGAACAGCATTTAAACTAGCAAAATCAAAATATAAGTAGATCGAGAAATTCCGCACTAGAAGTTTTGCACTCGATCACCTCAAAAATATTGCACTATGTTATTCTGCCTTATCGTGGTTGGCGTATTTCAAATACGACTACGAACGACTGTTTGGTAATAGATTAAAGAAGACTTGAACAGTTTTTCTTTAGTCTATTACCAAACAGTCGTAGTCGTATTTGAAATACGCCAACCACGATAAGGCAGATTCTTTTTCTATTTTTTAAATTATTGAGTGCCAATATTTTTAATTTGCTTAAATTTTGATGTCTACTACAAAATTTGTTTCTAATTTTGTCTAAACATCTGTATGTACGTACATATGTACGTGTGTATGTGTGTAGGTCTTATTCACCCTGAAGGAAATGTCGATGGTGAAAATGTACTGAGTCGCCTTTGACTTTGTCACCAGTACTACTCTCTAATTAATCCCCATACAATACTTTGTGCTATAGACATTTAGCATGTGCTTGTCATTGAAAATCTACTAGTAACACTAAAATAATTGACTAGATAGTGACTACATAGTTCTTATGGGAACATGGAGACATACTAACCAGACATTTAGTGGTACATTTCCATACCTTACGTACATACAATTATATGAATATTGACAAGTTGTTGCAAAAGTCACCAGAAATACACCACATTTGTTTTCTCTCTTTCTTTTATACTGACGAATAGAAAAGAAATTGTAGACAATGTACCTACTACTAGAGTTTTAGTGTTGACATAGAGACATTTGGCCCCAGTCTGACTGCAGGGCAGTTTGTTTGCTTTTACATAAGTAGTATAGTGTAAGACAAATTTAGCCATAAGTTGTTTGAAAATATCAAAAGTATCAAACCGACAACAATAAAGGCAATAAAATCTGTCGCAATATGGAATAATCGCTTAAGTCGGCTTAAAAAAATCACTGTATTTTTCTTAACTTTTGACGCTGCTACTAAGATATTTAAAGACTCGAGTGCAGTGATTCTCAACCACTGCGTCCCTGAACTTTTATGCGCCGCGTAATTCCAGACGTGCGCCGCTAAATTTTGGATAAATAATTATATTTATATTGTTACGAAAACGTGCACGAACAATCCTAATATAATGTTTACTATAAAAACTTCAATAATTAAACAACACAATACACAAGCATAGAAATATACAAGACGATGTTGAAGTAAGCATTCAATGCAAGAATTATTTATTATTTTCCAAAATTATATACATATGTATAAAAAATTTTATTGGGTTCGTAATCAATTTCTCAGAATGGATACTCCTGTATTAGACTTAATTTTGAATGAAGAGGAAGAACTAACTCAGTTTGCTTTCTAATAATCGAGATTTAATTTTTAACATTCAAAATTTTGGATTAACATTAGATGCGATTATCCAATGAAACCCAAAAAGCTTTAAGCATTTTATATTAATTCTCCACATCTTGTTCGTATGAATTCGGATTTTCAGCATTAACCAACATTAATGGCTCGATTATATACGCAAAAAAGTTATCAAAAAATACGATTGTGACAAATTGGCAACTGAAAATTATGTAAACAAAAATTCAAAATATCTATAAGAAATACAAGTAAGAGTATGTACTAAAAAGAAAATTATTAAGTAAAAGTGTCTTAAGGAAGAATTAGTGTTTACTTTCTGTTCTGTTACGAATCAGCTGCCTCATAGAAATCTTATACAACCTGAGAAAATCAAAAATTTATTAATTAATTGTAAGGGACAGCAAAATAAATTAAAATATTTTTAAATAAAATGTGGATTGTGTTTTTAGTTAAAAAAAATTAATTTTTACAAGCTTGTATGAAATGAAAATCATAAAATTTTATTGAAACATAACAATGGACGACGAAAAGTTCATTATTTTTTTCTTTGTTTGTCAGAAACAGCTGATAAGTTATTACAGAAAAAGTAGCTTGAAGTCTCCACCTGCCATAAAATGACTAACTTTAACATTAACTTCAAGTTAGTGCTAAGTGTAGACTGCTCAAGTAATGCTTTTTTCAAGTTTTGCATTTGTTTTAACAACTCAGTTATTATAACTTCAAGTAACAACAAAATTTCATGTCAGGTGGAGACGTAGAGCAGAACTTCACAGTACAGAGCAGCAACAGAACGTAAAGACTAACATTACTTATCATAAAAATAATCGAGCCATAAAACTAAAAAAAGATCAAGATTGTCAAATGTAGATGACGACATGAGAATAGCATTGTCATTTTTACGACCAAATATAAATGAAATTATCAAAAAATATCAAGCTCAAATTTTTCATTAAAAATATTCTTATTATTAACTTGTAATTATATAATCCCTTAATAAATGTTCTGTTATTTTTGTAGTGCATACATATTACTTTATTTCGCACATATAAAATTACTATCATAAAATAGGTTGAGAATCACTGCTCTAATGAATGATTATACTTTCGTGTGGTACTTCTTTTTTCATATGTAGCCTTGTAAATATTGGAACTGGAACATAATACATCATAAATCGAATTAACAGATTATTCCATAATGTCACAGAAATATCCAATATTTCTGTGGGAACCTCAGAATATGCATAGTTATTGACATTTTATATGGAATAATATGCTAAACAGCGTGACCATATTAGCTTATTTTGAGCTAAATTTAGCTTATTTGTTTCAGATTTAGCCTTAAAATTTTCATTTAGCTCTTAGCTTATTTTTTAGCTTTTTTTAAAAACTCATTTAGCTTTTTTAGCCTTTTTTTAGTCTAAATTGCGTGTTCTCTAAAAATATATTAAAAACATGAACAACTTATAAAAATTATAATTTTTTAGCATTGTAAAATAGTTTACAAAAAATACAAAATGTAAATTATACGACAATTTTATAACAGAAATGGAGAGAAGAAAAATAGTAGATAATGGCAGAATGGTTAGAATTCCAATGGAAAAAGTTAAATTCATATTAGTGGCCAAAACACTTTTTGAGCTTTTTGGGTATAAAATTATTTGACTTGAGTTGAACGTTCATTCAGCGGCATCAATTAACTTAAAACAAAAACCTGAAATTGCCTTAAGCCTGGATGACACTATGTACCGATTTTCGTCGGGCCACCTCAATAAAGTCATAAGTAATAAGCCAAAATGGCATTATTACTCAATTAATTCTGGAATAAGTCTATATAGGCTTATTACCAATGCAGTGTGGCGCACTTATGTCCTTGTATTTCAAGTAATCGATAAATTAGAGTAAAATCATTACTTATGACTTTATTTCACTGATCTGACGAAACTCGGTACATTGTGCAGATAGTGTGATCCATGCTTTACCTTAAATAGCATTAATTCACTTAAAAAGCTTTCGTATTTTAGTATAAATGTTTTTACATTTTTAAAAACTTTTTAAGATTATTTTGGGGAAGTTTTTGTTTTGTTCTTCATTAAATCTAAAATATAATAAATAATAAATAATTTCATTAAGCAAATATTCTATATGTATAATGAAAAAATATGTTTGTGTAATATTTAACGTTAGTTTAGCAATAAGAAACTATTGAAAAGTGATCAAAGAAGTGGAAAAAAGTTTAGCTTTATTTTCTAGCCTAAAATGTAACTTTTTAGCTTATTTTAGCTTTTTTTCAAACGTGATTTAGCTTAATATTATTTTAAAATCTGGTCACACTGATGCTAAATGCGAATTAAATATTCATTACAATAAAAATTAATTTATTCTTTTACGAGTCGTTACAATTTCTTAAAAATATGTCGGCAATATTGTAACATCAAATACTTAAATTCTTTTGTACATGTATTTTGATAGAATATAGAATTAAAAAAAAAGTTTGACACATCAGTTTTTTTTTCATGAAATAGGTATAAAAATCGTTGGTTTAATTAACGGTAATATAATTTACATCTAATTAACGGTAATATAATTTACATCTTTAAGTCACGAAATTAATTTGAAAATTTTGAACCACTTCTTAGTCATGACATACATACATACATACATGCATACATGAATATACATACATATGTATGTATGTACACTAGAGCGTCTCGCCCGACAGGCAAAAAAAAAGTTCTCCGTACACCAGCGAATATAAAGTATTGTTCAAGGAGATTTCAAAAAAAAATTTTTTAATTTTTTTTTGCCGAACGTAGGGGTCGCCTTTTTCATTATATCTTCCACATTTACGCTCCGATCTTAAAGTTTGATATAGCGAGTTTTTTGTCTCAGAGAGGCCAATATTTTTGCTCTTGGGTCCATTAACCTCAAATGTACCGTTCTAGTACTTACCCCCCAAATCTTATTTCCTATAGTTCGCGAAAAATCATAAAACTTTTGCTAAAAAAGTATTTCGAAACATTTTCCAATACATAGCATGGATTCGTCAGTTGCCGGAAGACGTTCAACAGACCCTCCGTCCTTTTATCTAAAATAACTCTTACTTTTTCCACCCTGAGAATGTTTTTTTATCGATGATAACAGACGAAGATGCTATAGTGCGTTCAGATGGCTATACTAAAATTTTATTAGCCCGTAATGATGCAACTGGATGCATTCGTCAAATGTTCGGTCCACAAGTTGTTAGTTTTATAAACTTTGAAAGTGACTCATACTTCGATATGATCAATTGGAATAAATTCGAATTGACAGAGCCGCAATGCTTGCAGTTTTAACTATACCCAAGAGCACCTGGAAGCATTACAATGTTCGCCAAATGTAATCGAATTACCAGGTAAGCGCAAGAAAAATATCTTCATTTCATAGTTTTCTTTGCTAAACCTAATTATTTTCACAGCTTATCCATCTCATTCTCACAACACCGAGCGTTTTATTCATGTAGTACATGAATCTGCCATGGTGGCCACCAACGAGCAACGCATGGGCCACATTTTTTCTAAACTCTAGAGCCGTCAAAAATATAGCCAACTGAAATCACGTCAAGAGGGTGGCGTTGGCTGAAGTAGTTAGCACGTTGACTACAAAACCATAGGTCCTGGGTTCAATCCCTGTATCCGACAGTCATTAAATAACAACACCACGCATTTTTCTGATATGCATTAGTGTCCCTTTGTGTCAGTTGTTGTAGGAAAGTTCAAGTGATGAAGGCATAGTCACTGGTCACTGAACTATACCGACTTCAGCAGATACTAGTCCTGATGTAACATCAGAGCGCCCTCCTTCGTTGTGTAGCAAAATCATCGGCGAAGTAAAATAATCAATAAAATGGCTACAAGACACAGCTTCAAAAAATTAATACGCCCCATTTAACATCAGAGAGGCGCTGCAACTCTGCACTATTAAAAAAAAAAAAACGTGCGAAAAGCAGAGTTGTAAAAGAATGAAGCTTTCCTCTATCTCTTCTTTCACCACCTGTCTTCTCTCTCACTATCCCTTTCCTAAAGAAGGTAACACCTAGTATTAGCAGTAGGCATTAATTGCCTGAGTGTTACTTCTCTTTTAAAAAAAAAAAAAAAAAAAAAAAAAAGATATGATCGACTAAAATTTCTATTATTTTACTTTGCTTTTTGTTGCTTATTCCTTGTTGTTTAATTTGAGATATGATGTAAAGGTTACTTGAGGTCAAAGACTTTTGAGGTCAAAGACTTTTGAATTATCAAAAAATTGGTCTGCGGATCCGAAAAATGAGTGTATATGGACATATACATACATTTTCGTACATTTATGTATGTGTAACTATTCCCTATACCGTATGCAAAGTTCATATTCAAGGGAGTGCCTTGATTAAAAAAGAGCAGTGCTGTGCAACAAATTAAATTACTTGAATTACTTTTTTTACGATTTTGGACAAAGAGGTTGTATTTAATGAAACATTTGTTCGAAAATAAGTAGTTTGAAATAATTCTGTTGTACAGAATAATTTCATCTTGCACGGATGCATTGCATTCACTTTATTAAAGGTAATGCAAAAGTTAAGTGTCTGTTTCATGATATCGAAAGAAAACTTTAGATTTACAATTTATATTGAAAACAAACAAAAAATTTTCATATTTTATTTTTGTTTTCAATATAAATTTTCAGTGACAAGTTTTTTTCGATATCGTGAATTTGAAGTTGAAAAAAAATTTTTTTTATGAAACTATATGAATTTTTTGGAATTTGAAATATAAAACAATTTTATTTTAAAACTTTAAATTGTAATCTATTAACTAAGAATTAATTATATGTATAAATTTATACTTAATTGTTAAATAAAACTAAGCATTACATTTTAAATACTTACGGCCCTATGTATGTATAAGAAAAAATTGCCATGAAGTTAGCTCTCGTTAGATGTTAACGAGATATTAAAAATTGGTACATTACGTAGTTTTAACCCACTACTAAGTCCTAGCGTTTTATAGTAAAGCTCTTTACGATTATGTTCAATTTTGCCACTTATGTATGCTAACTTCATGCCAATTTTTTCTTATACATAGGGCCCCTAGTAATGATTTTTTGGCAGGCATTTAATTTAATATGAATGTGAACGACACTAACTGTAAGCGTACTATATATAATCAGTTATCGGGACACATACAATTCTCAATGTAAGTAGGTACATATGTATGTACATATTCTTGAATTGACTTTACTTATAAATACATTAGAACGAAGCCAAGAATATTATTGAGTGTTTCTTTTTATCATTATTTCTCCACAATACCAATACACTATGGGTAGTATGTACTCGTATAACGAATAATAACAACAGGCACTCATTTTAAAGATTAAAATTACTCTTTAACACCTTCACGATTTGTGTGAGCTTTGAATCATTTGTCGTCTTTACGTACGTTTTACGCATAAATAATATTTCACAACTACTCGTAGGTACATACACTCTTAATACTTGGCATGGTAAAATTGTGAGTAGAAAACTATGTAACTTTTTTTTTGTAAGATTACTTGCACGAGTAAAAAAGCGAAGCATGTTGTATGTACATACGTCAATTCCTTAAAAATTAATTAACCCAAGAAGCCAACATGCAAACATTGTTGTTGTCAGCCCAGTAGTGCAAACTGACAGGCCATCTAAACTTTTAGTTCAATAAAAACATTTGCAGAAGCAACGCGCAGGCGCAAAAAGCAAAGTAACAGCAACAACGCGATTTAAAAAAAAAGCACACGAGCGAAATATGTTTCAGGGTGAACCAATACAATAACACATAACAACAACTCGTTTTTTATCGTTTTGCTGTAAGCAAAAATAATATTCCTAAGTTAGTCGGAAGTTAAACACACGAATCATTTCGAACAAAATTTTTGCACAACATCTTAAGGAGCATCAGAACGTTACGATTGCTCAAACTCAACGCAACTTCACCGGGAAGTAACACTGCCTTTACAATATATTAAGAAAAGTGTTTATTTATTACAAGGTTAGAATACAAAAAAAAAATCCTTTTTAAATTTAGCTTATAGGTATTCAGTTATGTAAATATTTCCAAACGAGTGAAGTTAAATTCTATTATTAAATAAGTATATGTGTGTGTGTGTGTGTAAATATATACATATGTATGTATTCAGCAACATTTACATACATACATATATGTATGTGTGCGCATACATATGTATGTATGTATGAAAACAAAATTATTTAAATTCGAGCTGGACAGTAAAGAAAAACGAATACTTTGTTTAAAATGTACTTTTCAAAGTCAAATACCTTTATATTTTATTAATTCTGAAGCCTCAGAATAAGTATATATATATATATATATGTACATATGTACATAAGTATGTATATATGTATGTATGTATATAAGTGTAGTGAATGAGTAGTGTTTGAGAATGTACAAAAAATAAGAAATAAAAATAAAATACAATTTCTGATTGGAATATTAATGATCTGTATATTGAATCATATGGAATCGAATATCGAAGAATATTCAATTCAATTCGCCTCAAATGAAATTGGACTTTTACGTTTGTCTATTCAATAGTTCCATCGTGCTTTCTTCTAATTTATTTTTTATATTTGCAACAATTACTTTCTATAATTTTCTACTACTCTCGAATTCGAAAGAAGTCTCACGTTCTTATTCCTAGAAAGTAGAGCATTCATTTAATCAATGCAACACGAATTTCGCGCCACCCGTGCATTTTTCTACCTACATAGGTACATATGTATGTATGTATGTACATATAACTATTGGGTCGTCATTCCAAACTTTCTTTATTTCTTTAAAGAGGGAGGAAAGATCGGTGTCACTGCAAAAATTATTAAATTAATTCACGTGTCTGTTTTAAATAATAACTGAAAGTAAAAGTAATTATGAATGTTCATATGCACATACATACATACATATGTATGTATGTATGTATCTAGTATCCATACTATATACATAGTATGTACATATGTATGCATAAAAAAAATAAAAAAAGTGATATTATTAAACATTTATTTATGGAAATATTTTAAAACGTCTTAACTAATAATGCTTATAAATACTACATACATAAATATGTATATGTACTTATATGCACATATGTATGTATGTACATATATTTTATGACTTAAAATTTTAAATAGAGTTGTGTTTAAAGATATTTCACGCACGATCACTCAAAATGTTTTGACAATCACGCAAGCTCACGAAGGAAGTATTTTTTTATCACCTACGCTCGTAGTATCGGCCGATATAAGAGTTGTAATATTTAATTAACATCGGGTCAGAATACAATTTCTTAACAACAAATTTGAAGGAATTTCAAGACTTTAAGGTAGTAAGTACCTACTCAGAATTCAAAACATATAACGAAATGGAAAATATCAGGAAACTGTTAGTCCTAGGATCACATATATGTCTATTTAAATGAGGATAATAATACAAGCAGATAAATAGGACGGTGATAAACTGGAAACAACAAACGAACATCCTGTAGATTCCTTACTACCACCTCCGGCTTTGAAATATAAGCAGAGCGTTGGAATTGCAACAGGTGCACTCACCAGAGCAGCAGAATCATGTTGGCCTAGAATATGCAGAGGGAGAGAGTAAGACACACCACCCCTGTGGTAGCGAAAGCTCGATCAGAGTCGCAAAAGCCTCAGTGAACCGTTTTAAGGATATGATAAGAATTGCGAAACGCAGTTCCTGGAAGTCCCTCTGCAGCAATGTAGAAAGTACTTCGCAGACTTGACCGTCTTTTTCTAACAATTCTGTCGATCATTCCCATGAATCCACATTTTCCCGGGGATGCAACTATGTGGAGGAGCATCTGACGCTCAACAGGCCTACACTTAGTCATGTTTTACACTTGGCAGTTTTTCTTGAAGCAGTTCTCTTCAATTCTCTTTTAAAACTGCCCATTTGTTTACACTCAGACGGTTTCTTGTTCAATTTTCGTATTGTTTTAATGCAGCGAATGAAATAACAAAACAGAATTGAAGTAAATTTTCTGTACAGGCAAGTCAGTACCCCTCTTCTTTCTTCTTTTCTTTCTCTCCTATAAACTCAGACTTGCTTCAAGTAAAACTGCCGAGTGTAAAATATGTAAAATATAGAAGCACATGAAAAATTAGATTAAATTTTAGTAGGTGTGGCCCCACTCTAATACTTTGCATTTTGTGGTATCGTTTTCAATGAAAAATATTGGAAATGACAAACGTTGCCACTAGTGCACACTATTGCGATTTCATAAAATGCCATAAATTGTACTCAGGTATATGGAATTTTGTGATGAACTTTTGACGCATATAGGCACGCATATTTGAAATGCAAATCTATGCTCTTGCATAGAATGGGAATCAGTGTGGTAGAAGTAAATGTTTAATTTTTTTCCTAATTTTGCTCTTACTAAACAGTAATTGAAATCAATACGAGGAAAAAGTTCGTTTGTTGTTAATTACATTAGCTTAAACAACATTCAAAAAAGGCTTCAAAGCTGTATGTAATACTCACAGCGAACAATTGAAAATTACAACAAGCTAAAACCTTTTTGGATTAACATACAATAAACTTATTAAACTTAAAATAAACCTTTTTTTAAATCGGGCTGCAAATGACGGAATTCTACACAACATATGTAAGTAATAAAATATACAACCCAATGGGGAACATATATCTTTCTGTTAAAAAATCTATTTTTCTCACACATTAATTTTTTATTATTTCGCCATGACACTTTTAAAAAATATAAAAACTGGAAAAAAAATAAAATTAAATAGAGTAATAAAACTTTTATCGTGACTTTGCAATACGTGTAGATACATGCAAACATGTACATTAGGGGTATAACCAATTTTTTGGCATAGTACCATGAGGTCAACCATATCCTAGTAACCACGAAAATCATAATCTTTTGTAATTTTTCTCAAAAAAGTTCACGCAGCAATTGGTTTTTTTAAACATTATATCTGCCAATTATTATTTCCTTGGTAGGCATTTTACTGAAATGATTTAGTCCAACATCAATGTTTTGGATTTTATGCGGCATTACTAAACTGTTTTTGAATATATGTATGTAGTTAACTGGTTTTTTCCAGATTGTGGAATTATTAATTTTTCTTAACCAAAAAGAAAATTAAAAATTTTCAAAAGTATAGTTTTTTATGCTCTATCGGACTGTGTTCTGCCAATTTTGATATTTTAAAAAATTGTTAAAAAGTTATATCCCTAATGTACATACATATGTACATATGTATATATGCATGTGATTCTTATAAATAATAACAACAAATTCGTTAAACTAAATTATTGGCGAATATTACAAAATCTACGCACATGCACATTTTTACTACATATTAACTAAAAGCAATTAATTACCTAACATTGAACTTAACACCATCATCATGAATGAGCCGCGAAAAACAAACTTACCAAACGAGATTTTTCCTTTAAGTTCTAACGGAAATCAGCATAACTTGAACGCAAACTTGTCATACAACAACAAATCACAAAAAAAAAAAAAAATAAGTCACCTAACGGCAATTGCCAAGAAATTGTGGTTGTAACAAATTGACTTGCACAAATGAACTTCAAATATCAGAACGAAATTAATAAAACTTAAACGAGGATCAATAAATATGCCCATATTTGGTGAAAGAAAAGAGTATCTAACGTTTCAAATGGAAAACCACAAATAAAATTGTTTTAAAGTCACTTTGTGTTTTACATCCATCAGAAGATGATGATTGATTCTATTCGTTCGTGAAAAAGTGAATATGTAAATACTTCTTGTAATTTAAAATATCATCGTGAACATTTAAAAATAATTTGCAGTACTTGTTTGTTTGTTAATGTTATACTAGTATGTATGTATGTATGTATATACCAAGCGGACGACACAATCGTTCGTATTCCAGATGTACATACATACATAAATAATTTTATTAATATTCAAAGAAAAATGAATTAAACGTCATAAAAACACACACATGTTTTCTCAGCGGTAAAACTTAGAAGACCTTATTGTGGTCCAGGCCTTATTAAAGGATTCTTTCGCATAAAAGATACGGTACACATTCCACACTCAGTTCTATGAGTAGGGGAAAAAGAAGGAGTAACATGTTTTGTTTTGTTTTTCTACCAAAGCAAAATCAAACTCCATTAATTTGAAGGCCTTCCAGAATTTCTGGCGAAAGCAGCAAGAACAGAAGGCCTGCCCGGCAATGCCAACTTGTGTAAAAAGGATATGAGTATGGAATGGAGCGAGTATGCCTTCCACATTCAAAATAACGAGTACAGAGGCCTTCGAGAAGGTATCCTTACTCCTTCCAGTTCCCGCTGGGTTCTTTAATTTTAAGTGGAAGCTAGTAAATGCGTGTATACTATGTAGTAGCAACTTTAAACGCTTATAGTTCCCAAAATACCAAACCGATTTCAATAAAATATAAATTGTGCACATCTGTGCAGAAAAACCTTTAAAACCATAAAAATATTTTCTAAATCGGTGCATTAGTACCGGCGTAAAAGGGATTACGAAAAACGTGTTTGCTTATTAATTATATAGAAAATAGATGATTTCAGCATACATATGTATATATGCTGAAATGACAAACGTTGCCACCAGTATACACAAACTATTGCAATGTCACAAAATGATATAGTGTGTACTCGTCATATGTATGTATGTATGTACTTTTAAAAGATGTTGCTTTTTAAAAGTAAGTTTTTACAAAAGCACTTGTTTGAAAAATGTGCTTTTGGAGAATTTTCCTTCTTCTTCTTCGGGTGCCCATTTGGCTGAATGGTACCGATACAAACCTCTCAGTTCAGAGGTCATGGGTTCGATTCCCGCCATAGACATCGTATGTTTTCCGCAGACAATCTAATCGCTTCGCGAATTGTGTTAGTTATAAAAAAAGGTAAAATTTAAAGAAACAATAAGTGAACTTCTTTGAAAAGTATAGGGTTTTCTATTGTTCTCAATTTTTTTTAAACTTAAGTTACACACATATGTAAAGCTATCATTTTGTTACGACTTTTAATTCATTATATTGCTTGGACCATGGCATTACGTACGAAATACAATGTCATTTAAGGGACTGCCCCTGGATTGATTGCTGCACCCGATCCTTTGGAAATAGTTTTCGACCACCTTTTCGCACATTTCGGACGGGGTCTCAGCGATAACTTGACGAATGTTGGTTTTCAAATTAGGTGATCATCCGCGTAGACTCGGTCTTCTTCTAACGGCATCAAATCACATGATCTTGGTTGCCAATTAATGTCACCAAAACTTGAAATTACTCGTTACGGAAACTTCCCATGCAGTAAACCAAAATCGGTCGTCTTGTGTGGCTATTGGCAGCGTTTTATTGAAACCAGCCAATAATCTTCAATTTCAGGCTAAAAAAAGTCGGTTATCATACGGCCATAGCGCTCCGAATCGACATTACAGTTCTTCGGATTATCCGCTACACTTTCACTAACAAAAGCGATATTTTCGGCATTACGCACATTGCGATGATTTACAGGCCTGATCACATCTGTAACGCTTTCATTCTTTTTAAATTTCTTTATAGTCTTGCCAACTCCATAATCACTTCGTGATGCTCGAAAAGTGGCCACCATTTTTGAACCATCGCTTTTGTAGTAGGCTCTAGCTACTTTTATCTTTAAAAATGCGCATTTTGAAAGATATAATTTAAAAAAGGGCGCTTAAATGATATTATATGTATGTATATATATCAAAAACAAAATCAACATTATGTATTAGATTTCTGCTTAAAGAGTTAAAACTCTAATCAGCATACGATCGCTATCAAAGCTTTTAGAGTAACGCGCAAACAAATTAATTAGAAAAAATAAAAGTAGTAAAATTGATACAATATAGTATTTGCAATAGACTGACGACATTCATCGAAATTGCAGTCCTTTTTCTTTTATACTCGACATATTCACACGAATGTCAACAATACAGAAAAAGTAATTATTTATCTTCGCTCGTATAGATGAAGATAATAATTTATCGAATGAAAGAAAATTCTTGTTAAACCACCTTGAACATTCGCAAATTTATTTAAACTAATTGCATAAATTTAAAACTCTTGCTGTCTGATAACGTTGATTTGAAAACATTCCAAGTGTGCTGCCGAAAACAATTTCTTATTCATGTGCTTGTTACCTTGAATATCGATCGATCGATTAGTTTTGTATATGAAAATTATATTAATTGCAATTGTCTTGAACGTTCCAATGACAGGTATTGAATTTATTTAAATTAACCCAACTGTTTTTATGTTATCACATTTTGGTAGATTATTTAAAATTTCATTACATACGAGTATGTAGTACATATTATCACTCGCTGTTTGATTAGTTATTTGAATGTGCGAGAATATGAATTATCCCATAACCTATGAAAGTAAATTTTTTGAATAATCGGAAGATTTACATTTTAATTAATTGATTCAAGAGCATGCACACACAATTCATTATACCTACATATGTATGTACATAAGTGAATTATTATTAGCTGGTTTTAATTATTATATTCGTATCAGACATTTTAAATAATAATACCGTGACTTTGATTTTTTTGTTCTTCCTTAAACCGGCATCGTACTTAAATGTGTTCAATAAACATACATACATACATACATACATACATACATACATACATACTTATGTAGATCCGTGTACCCATGTACCCAGGTAGCATTTTGTATCATAATCCAATCGTTTCCGAATCAGCTTGACGGGAAAAATAACCGTATATGAGCTCATTTTTCGATCATAAATGATACTCCCGTTGTGAGAAAATGGTACCCTACAGATGAATCATACCAAAGAATCACTTATGATACCATTTGCTGATTATTTTTGAGCAATTTTCATATTAAATAATTTAAATCACCTTTTTGCGGTTTGCATGATGTTCCTCTATTTTCAAGAAATCATTATTTGATCATATAGATGAATCATAAGTGAATCCTCTTTCAATCGCCCAAGTGATAAATCACTTTTTAATCATCAAATGCGATCTGTAGAGAATCATATAAGATATTTCTGCCAAAAATGATCACCCAAATGCTAGCTGGGTAGTATATTATTTGTATGACATATCGAAATATGTATGTATGTACCTATGTATGTTTGAGCGATTTGTCATATTTCTAGATATTAACATCCACACAAAATAATATTTTAAATATCTAACAACCAAACTATGGCAAAAAGAATACATTTGAAGGAATCACAGTCTGCACTTAAATATTTGTATACAAGTGAAATATGTTCAACAATTTAATCTTCATGAGTGGCATAAAATGAAAAAAAGTTATGTACATACACCTATGAAGAGTGTTAAAATCTTTTGAGTGATTCGAATGACTCAAAGCTTTGCAATCTGACGGAGAATAAAAATAGTTCCGATAAACATTAGAGCTTAAATTATTTTTTGTCTTTACGAAGCAAATTTATCAAGTTTATAAATATGCAATAAAAAATTAATTAAGTTTTTACAGGAACTTGTTCGTGTCCGTGAAACCGGAAATAAATATTTGTACCGGAAATCCGTGAAAATTCCCAGTACCAGTAGAGCAGTGTTGCCACCACTGAGCTAACCAAAATTAGTACAAAATCAAATGAAGTATGTAGTACAAAAAGTTTTCGAAAAACGATTTTTTTATTTTCATCCGAACATATTCTTTTCATTTGTAATTCACAAATAGTATCATTATAAGTATTTGTATTTGAGTTTGGGCGTTTCTGTATTTAGGTAACATTTATGTATGTCCATTCATGTACATATGGGTAATTCCAGAAAAAGATCAACAAAAAAAATTTTTGTGCAAACACTTTTTTGTTTTTAATGATAAAGCTGAAAGGTCTATACTTTATAAATGTAAAAGCATTTTTAATTTTTTAAATTTTTTGACCGAAATATGCGACTTAAAAAAAAAAACATTTTTTTTTTGCTCTCCCATTTTTTTAACGATTATTTAAAGTCATAGGTTTTTTTTTTGTAATTTTAAAATTTTCTACTAACAATAACCTTACGCAATAGCACAAAAGAAGGAGAACGGAGTTGTAATAACGGAAGTTTTTTTGTGTTTGCTTTCACTTTCGCATAAAATCAGTATTTATTAATTTTTTTAGCATTAAATAAGCATTTGTTATTGTTAAATTTCTTTTCAATTAAAATTCAATCACCTTCATTTCCACATTCACAAAAAAAATTCTTCATAAAATTTCGCTGAACTATGTACATATGTATTAAAGTCCTGCACAAGACCATTTATACTTTGAAGACATGCGACATTTTTCAAACGCTTTACTACAGAGAAATATTCTAAAACAAACGCTAAACAACACTGTTGGCAAAACAAACAACTGAAACAAATGTCTTGTCAACAGTGTTGTTTAGCGTTTGTTTTAGAATATTCCGCTGAAGTAAAGCATTTGGAAAATGTCGCATGTCTTGAAAGGTCTTATAAATGGTCTTGTGCAGGACATTAATATGTATGTATGTATATTTCGGTAAGTGCACAAAAATTACTCCTATTTTTGTCGCGTTCGTTTCTCGATGACATTTGCTTATATCTTTTTACTATATTGTTGATATCGGCCAAAATTCTTTCTTCAATATACATACATACGAGTACTACTCCTTCATTGCTTTAAAACACTTAAGGTATAGGTACACACATATATTGAATCTTTCCATTCCTTTCTTATTTTTTGCTTAACTAAAAGTGTAGGAATGTCGCGTCCGTCGACTGGGAATTTAACATATTCATATTTATATATTATATGCAGTTAAATTTATTCCCTTATAATACATACAGCGGTACTCCAAATTGATTGTTAAGGTTAACAGCCTGTTTTTGTAAGACGTTGACAATGAAAATCTTAACGTTTCTTTAATACATTAAAGACAAGTTGTACAAGTTTCCTTTAACCTATAACAAAAACACCAAGATTTCTAACGTCAACGTCTTACACAAACATGGGGTAAGACATTCTTTGAACAGGTTTTCTCATACAAATTCCTACATTGAGCCAACATTATCAGCATTTTTGTGTCAGACGTTGACCATAGAAATGTTGACGCTTTTGTTATAGATTTATGCAGCTACGTCCAAACACACATACACTGATATTTGCATTTGAGGTAAACAGCTTTAAAAGCTCTTAAATTTGTTATTGTTTCTTTGCATAGTAAGAGCAAGCATCGTTGTCTGGTGTGTTGTTGTTGTGGCTGTTGTACCCTCGCCGGTGTGAAAGCAGAAAAGCTCTTCTGTAAAAGTTTGCACATTGTGCATATGGATTGGACGTAGCTGGATAAAAGGAAACTTGTATATACAAGTTTAAGGGCCAAAATTCCAAAAAAAAAATCTCACTATCGCTTTTAATAGTTTTTTAAGTTATCAGTGATTTTCCTGTAAATAATTTTATTGTTACATATTATAGAAATAAACTTTAAAATTTTATGTGGAGCTTGAGCTATTGGATGAAGTAGTTAGTGGGTTGACTACGAAGCAAATGAAGGTCTTGGAGAAACTGAGTTCAATCCCTGACCAGACCCAGTCATATCAACATCAAAGAGTTTTCTGATATGCATTAGTGTCTGCGCAAACGCAAATTATAGCACCCTACCTAATCCGCGGATATTTGTAGCAATGAATTGTCGGCGAATTAAAATAGTCAATAAAATTTTATGAAAATTAACAACACACTCCATAGCATAGTTGTAAAAACGAAAAAATTTGTTTAACATCTCTATCTCTCTCTCTCTCCCTTTTGTGACTTCATCTTCTATACTTGCACTATCCCTTTCCTACCTTCATAACAACTTTTATGCTCGTAATGAAAAAATTTATAATTTAATCCCATTATACTCGTATCTTCCCATTTACATAGCGTTTGAGGACATTTCAATTCATAAAGAAAACAATCGTTATAAATATGAACTTGTATTCTATTTTGAAATGGGCAAGACATAAATCTTTTAATTGCGTTGCCTTTGGTCTGCATTATTTATTTAACCTTAGGTAAAATTGAGGCATACCACCAAAGCCCACAACTTAATTATAAACTGACAATCCACTCATAAGATTAAAAGTGTGCTGTTAACAACAAATAAATTGAATTTACATACATATGTATGTATCTATACATCTGTATGTACATATGTGTCTGTCTTAAAAAGATTAAATTGCTAAAAAGGATAAGTGTGTGTGATTATTGTGTCAGAAAGAATAAGTTTACTTTAATACTCTTGAAATAAAAGTCATTTTTAAAAAAAAATGTTTGAAACGGTTCTGATACTTTAAGCAAATATTTGAATTGGGTCGGTCAATCCAAAATTACAAAAACTTCCAATCAATAGATTTGGGTAAAGAATTAACTGAATGGCTTAGAGTTGTGGCGCTCATTCAATTGTACCAATTCATTCACACAGCGCAGTATGTGAGCCATGTGTGATGGGAAATGAGATTTGCATTTCGGCATCAAAAAATTAATTTTAGTAGTTTTATTTAAATTTTATTAACAAAAAATTATATAAAATTCATTTGTAAATAAATAAAAAAAGAACATAAAGCATCTTCATATGCACATATATAATATGTTCCTTTAACTCCCACTGGAGCGTAGGGCGCCAATTATTTGTTAGCGATTCGGTAGCAATTTTATTTCAGGTAACGTAGGTTCCTAACATTCATTCCCAAGTTTGGTGATAGGACTGCTATCTGAGCACCCAAACGTGCTGTAATTTTGGAGCCATAGTTTCAGAGAATTCAGTGTTCGCATTCCTCCTAGCTTCTGAGACCCTTTCAGACCATTCAGGGCTCACCGACACTTCACTCTTTTATGGATTGGGGATTTTGCGCAGAATTTCCTTTGTGCAGCCTAAGATCGGTCGACAGAGCCTCGTTTGTGAAAACGGGAGAGACTAAGGCCTTTATGGACAGTGGGTGAGGTTGACAGTTGTAAAGGATAGACAAGTCAAATTTTGTATTCGCATCACTTTTCCATTGGTCTGCCAATATTCATATGTACATAGGTACAAATGTTAAAGTTATAACAAGAACAGTTTTTAGACTTCAATAAATCTTTGGCCTGGATAAGACTTGATGCTGTTGGAACATAAAGCCTGTTCCCTTGTTTTGTTTTCATGACATTTTGGTAAGAGAAAATCCTTTCGAGATTTACAGAGGAGTGAGGTATGGATAACCTGACCAGACATCCCGCTTTAGGCGGGATTATCCCGCTTTTCTGAGGTTGATCCCGCCTTGAATTTTTATCCCGCTTTATCCCGCTTTTTAGAGCTTTGAAATTTCTTATCTCTTAATATATTTTTATTAATATGTAACTGAAAATTATTTGAAAATTGTATAATTGAAAAAAGAAAAAATAGGAAAAAGAAAAACATAAAAATCAAAACCATATATATCCTGAAGAAGTTAAGCGAAGGTTAACGAAATATTGAACGAAAAATACAAACAGACCTCAAGCTCAAAAAATAGTTTAATTAAATATATTAAAATAGTTTAACACCTATTAAAAGTACAAATTTTAATAAAAACTAATACGCATAAATATATATATATATAAATAATAAAATTCGTAATAAAATTCTTTGATTATATACATACATATGTAAATCAAAATTTTATACATAAAATTATTATAAAATTATTTACATAAAATATTTTATGTATAAAAATCATGATACAATAATATAAAGGTACAACCGTTCTCTCTTTTCGTCGCCATATTAACCTTCTGACGTTTGTGCCGACAATTTTTTACTCTCAAAATTAATGCTACCTTATTAATTTATGAAATCCGAGTTTTTGATTAATTTTTTGACGTTCTCTTTTATTTATTGAAAAATATTGAAGAATATGTATTTAAATTATATTTATAAAAAAAAATTACATCAGCATAAACAATTCAAGGGAAATTACAAACGGAAAAGCCTCTGAATTAAGGGTGGGACTTTCTCTTCGTACTACTCTGGCTTATTGCTTTACATCAGGTGCGTCCAAGTCATATGCACAATGTGCAAACTTTTTTGAAAGAGCTATTGAGCTTTCACACCGACGAGAGCACAATTGCCAATCAGATCTCGGCGAGAACAATGCTTCCTCTTAATTTGCAAGGAAACAACAGCACACTTAACAGCTTTCAAAGCTGTTTTCCTCAAATACAATCATCAGAGTATGCCTGCTTAGAGCCTAAAATTATAAGCAAAAGGCCACCGCGGGAACTTCGTTATGCTCTGTTTAAACATACATATGTATGTATATATAAACGAATAAACGTATCATGGGTTCTAAGCACTCATTGGAATGATGAGCAGTTTTGCTAAATGTTAGCCCATGCTCGTCAATGACACGCCTGTGTTAAAATCATGCGTTCTGCACCTAAATTGAACGAATTCATTAGCAACAAATCCCATGCATTAACTACATATTTCTTTTGCATGTCTTTTTGTGTTCAGATTATTCAGATGTAGCCCATCAAAAAAGCATTAATTCTTACTGTAAGCTGCAATAAATTTGCACACGAAGTGTATGTAAATGTGTATTATATGCATAAGACACGCTCATCCATTCTACATCATATTATACACATGTATATTTCGTTATCCACGTATCCAATTAATACAACATTTAAAAAAATGTGTATTAAACCATAATTTCTAAACTTAAAATTACACATTTCCAAAAACATTCCTAAAAAAAAGTTCCCCGTAATTTCGTGTGGCAACGTTTTCCTCTCTCTTTACAAAAAAACAGCAATCAAACAATTTTGGTAAAAGTCAAAATTAATTTTATACGTCAAATGTGGTTGTACCTTTATATCAAGGCACATTCACAAGGTAGTAGCGGAAATTCAGCTGAGCTATTTTTTTTTCAAATTAAAGTTCATCGGAAACTTCAAAAATTTTTTACGAAAGAGAAATTAAAAGAAAATGTTAAAAAAATTCAATATGAAAAATATTTTATTAAAAAAAATTCTGTGAAAACAAATTTATAAATATGAAAAAAACTATTAAAAAATTGTGAGAAGTGCTAAACGTTGCAAATGTTGTTAGTGGTAGCTGCCGCGGAGAAATATTTTCAAAGTTATGTGAATAATTTTTATTATTGTTATGTTAAACAAATTCTATTTTTGAAGTTTTTGATGAACTACAACCCATGTTGTTTTTTTCATTGTTGTATTTTTTCATTGTTTTTGTAATCCTGATACTACCTGGAAATGAATCTGCCTTGCTTTATATTATTGTATCATGATAAAAATCGTATTTTGTTTTGTAAATGAAGTCAAAAAATCTTTAATTTTATTTATTTTACGTTACTAAATAAAAATTTTTGTTAATAAAAACTTTTGTTTATTTAAAATCGATTCTTTTGAGTTAAAAACTGTGTTTCCTAAGTACATACGAAACTTTTTATGTGCGTATTACACATCCCGCTTTCAAATAGTTGTTTATTTAAAAATCCCGCTTTTTGGCCGTATTTTCGTCAAAATCCCGCTTTTTGAACGATCGTGTCCCGCTTTTTGTAAAAAGCTTCTGGTCACGTTAGGTATGGACAAAATTCCGTAAGCTACTCTCGGTTTATCAGGAAATATGTTTTCATCTAATGCGTTTTCAGTTATAGCCACTGTAGATCAGAAAAAGCATATATTTTCTTTTGTTAATGGTTTAAGTGCTTCCATATCAGTCAATGCTCTATATTGGTTGTTAATATTTTCAAAATTTTGCTTTTCGCTGGGAAACATTTTAATTAAAAGTGGTATAATTACCAGATAAAACATTTTTAAGGGAAACTCACTAAACCAAACTAACATTTTATTGTCAAAGTCCACTTTTCTCCTCAGAACTTGCGAGAATTTAATATAAACTTTTTACAATTTTCTTTAAACTATTTTAAAACAGTTGTTTCAACATGATTTCTGTTTATGCATAAGAATAGATCAACTTCTGTTCCACAAAAAATATCATAAGGATTTTTGAAGTTTATTTTTTGAGAGAAATAAAGAAAAATTTTCCCACATAGTAAAAAATTTAAGTCTTCCCCTAGAAATTTTTTACAAAAATTTGTAATTATTTTAACAAAAATTTGCGAATAAATAAAGTGATATGCATAAATACATATCTGTGAAGTTTGAAAAGTGGTTATATAATAACTTATTTCACATTTTTAAGTTTTCTGCCTAATATAAATCTTTGAACTATATTTTAATCTAAGTTTGGCGTTGAGAAATTGATTGATGATTTTGATTAGTTAACAATGAATTTTCATTAAGTTTAACAAATATTGTTTAATATTACATTTTCTTCAATCGACATAATTCGTTTCTTGTTGATTGTAACATCCTTTTCTAAAAAAAAGATCTTTTGGCAAGTCTATTTCACAAATCTTATAGGCTCTTAGCCACTGTTGACGAACACCAGGAAATGCAGGGAATTTAAAAAATGCCGCACTCATATGTATATTTACTTATAATTGTTTAATTTATTCATTCTGTATTTTATAAAAACAATTTTCAAATAGAAGTAGAAGAAAAACAAACAGGAAACAGAGGGTAAACATTAAATCAATACGGCAGCACCATCTTACATATGCAAATCTTTTGAAAAGAAATGCAGAGTGATACTGGGAGATTCCTAAAATGTGCTAAATTAGTCATTGGTGTACTATTGTACTTTCATAGTTTTAATAGTACCAAAAAAGGTACAATTGTACCAACTTTGCCATCCCTGGTATGTACTATATGTACTTTGATATGGAAAAAAATAATATTTTATAAGGTGTGGTTTGGAAGATTGACAATCGGAGGAGGTATCCAAGATATGAGAAGTCGTACCTAGAGTTTGACGTCCGATTAAGTCATCCAAGAATTGAAGCAGTTTCCAAAGTATTAACAATAATGGTCAAAACTTTTCGATGTTACTTAAATTGAAAAAACTATCTAAAAAAATAACAATAAATAATTTCATATTCAAGGGCGACTAGGTAAACTTTTTTGTATCGATGTTATATAATTTGTGGATCACTTGCGGTGATCACATACGCTTGGTATGGAAGAGAATTGTTGTGCTTCATATGTATGTGCTGTGCGGAAGAGGGAACGAGTTAAAATAAATCAGGGCTATCATGAATAAAATTCCGCGTGAAATTTCTCCCTTTTCCAATTAGAATTTTTTGTTTTCCCTATTATTTGCTATTTATTGGTTGGAATTTTTCCCTGGGAATAATTTCACGTGGAATTTTATTCATGATAAGTATGTTAGTTCCAGTTTTTTTTTCTTTTGTATAAAAGAAGTCTCAATAGCTACTCGTAGAAGTGAAACAACGTCTCTAACATTCAAATTTTTATTTTTCACCTGACCTCAACTGATAAATTCTTAGAGTTGGCTATTGAACTCACACAAGTGCAAGTGCAACTTAAATTAAAATAAGAAATATGAAAATAAATAAAAGATTTGTCAGTAAATTTAGATTCTGCTCTCTAATTAACATCTTTAATTGAAAATTTAATGGCGCCAATTAAACTTTTATTTAAAAATTTAATTGATAAAATGTTAATTGAAAATTTAATTGGGTCTATTAAAATTTTGTTTAAAAATCTAATTGATGAAATGTTTAAATAAAAAAAATTAAAATATAATCGCGTCTTGTTAAACTTTTGTTTAAAAATTTTATAATTAAAAATTTTAATTGAAAAAAATTAATTTTCAATTTACTTTTGTTATTTTTTCAATTAAAGATGTTGATTGGGGAAAAATTTTCGGTCCATAATAATATAATCGGCCATATCACAGAGTTTAATTCCATTCGAAAACGGAATTGAATAAACCTCAATATGTCAAGCCCTAGCCGGAGCATTACCCAGCATACCACCGCCTCCCACAGTCTGGACACACCTGACAATCTTCCATATTTTAGTTTTCTTTTTTAGACACCGTCTGCTACAAAAATGGCGTGGGTTGAATTTCGACTCCGAACGGAATTGAACTCTGTGACATTGCCGAATATTTTCGAAATTGAGTAGACTTTTCAATAAAACTATTGATTTTGTTATTATTTGTTGTACAAAAGAGCTTCTGCAGTGACAGAAAATTATTTCAAATTTCATTAAAATTTAACTTGTATCCACTCTAACAGCTTATCCGATCAATGCAAGTTAGTCATTATTACATTTATAGTTTAATCGAACCGGGCTTTGACTTCAGATGGCGATTTAGAGAGTAGCGGACAATGAAAGACCCAAATGTACACTGTTTGTTATCTTGCCAATCGTCGAAATGAACATAATTAATTATGTTTCCGTGTTCAGCACACGTTAACACAATTTTAATATTCCTAAGAAAAAAAAAAGTCTGTAATGCTAACACTACTGCCAGATATAATCTGCTTAACTGGTTTGTTAATGCTCATTAAAAATGCGGTAGCTGAGATTAAATCTGACAGAAATATAATTGACGTGAGTGCAATTGGGCTTTTTTATTTCCTTAAACTGTTTTATTAAAAGCCCAACTTGAATTAATATAAATAGAATTCTTCAGATATATCAGTATATCTGTATATAATTCAAATTAAAGGTATTTAGCTTAGTATCTAAATCTGATAGATGTCAAAAATAATGACAAAATATTATATATTTCTTATAGTAGAGTTTTATATCGAATAATTAGATATATTGTTCATACGTTTTAAATAGAGTTTGGATTACAATCTCAAATCTTAATTAAAATAAGCTGATTAATAAAAATTAGATTTTAAAACTTACATCTTTATTAAAACATAAGCATACCAATTAAATAAGTGTTTTAAAACAAATAAAAAGTTCATTTAATAGTTTGTAGCTTAAAATTTAGCATTTAGCACATAACTTGAAATTCTAGTTCTTGGCCTGTAGCTACACAGAAAAAAATATCAGCGAAATGCAACCAACAAAATAAATTGTAAATATTTAATTTAAAAATTAAAAATCATCATTGTTGATATAACAAATTTAAATTTTCATTTAACTTACAATTTCGTTAATTGTATTTACAAAAATCGTTGCAATTAATTATTTAATTGATATATCAAAAAAATTAATTGTATTTACAAATCATTTCTTTTTTTATGTGTAACCTTATTTCTTCAAACATTAGTTGTGCTGAGATTTTTCTCTCATTTTGTAAAATTAATGTTGGTCTTTTTTAATTTTTGGAGATGCTAAGAAGTTGTTAAGTGTTTTCTTTTTCTACATCAGTTTCTTATGCATTAAATAATAAAATAGTTGCTCAATTGATTGATAACTTATCGTCGAAGTCGTAAGTCGTACAAACATTTTTGGTAATTTCTATATGTACGAGTTTATGAACAATGTTTTCATTTAAGTTACATTATATCCACGTATGATCTGCGACCTCGACAATAGGTTATGAATTTAGGGAATGTGTTTTTGAAAGAATCACAAATATTATTTTATTAAAAACAGTTTTTGATAAAACTTTTTTTGTCCATTGCTAATATCAACAACTCAATTTTATTTCTTTTGCTTAATTTTTACTCAAACAATGTCCAATATTTGTTTAATCTGGTCATGGTTCTCTCAGATGTATGAATTTTAGGAACTGATTTATGTGTAAGATAAAAATTAAATTTTCTTCTACTTTTTGTAAGGAAAATCTATTAAGTTTTGAAAAAAGGTTTGGGAAGTAGATATTATTTATTTATTATTATAAAGTAAAATTACCAGCAAATAAAAAAAATGTAGATAATGATTACATCAGTTGTTGCCGTTTTAATTTACACCTTTGTCTTTTAGTTTTATATGCATTTAATGGTAAAGGTTATATAAAGTTCGATATGAAAAGAGATACATACATACATACGCCTATATCCAAGCCACCTTGAATGTTTATTTAGCCCAATATTTATGTACGTATGCGAACGCGTATGCGTATGCATCTGCATTTAAATTTATATTCAAGCAATCATTTAATAACATTATTTACTTGCATTATTTTTATTAAGAGGACATTCACTTTTTATGAAGGGACAACACTCATTCACATTTGGCCGAATACATGCATACAACGTACATATCGTTACATTAAATGCAAACGGTCTCATAAAACAATTTAAAACTTTGAATGCAGAAACATAAAATTGTATTAAACAATAAACACACTGGGGCAAAGTTAATTTTTCACTCCATTAAATTTGTCTAGCAGAAAGTGAGCGTTTTTTTTTTTTGTGAGAGGGGAGAGATGACATTTAATACACGCTTTCATGTCCTTGGAAATTCTCTATTATTTTATTATTCGTAGTTGTTTGAAGTTCTTGTCATCTTAAAAAAATTATTACATTTTTGTTAAAAACAGAATGAAAGTAAAAAAAATTCCTAGTGTGAACTGTGACTTTATTATGCTAATAAAACAGTTTTTCTCTGCCGAATAAGTTCGACATTATTCAAAGATGCATATATTTTGTTAGATAGGAGGGATGGTATGTTTGTAACGATATACATATAATTACGAATGCTGCCAAAGAAAAGGGTGTCAAAAAATTAAAGTAAATTGGAATTGAGGACATTTCACGGTGAGAGATGGAAACTCACTATAAAAGAGTTTAGTAACTAACAATTTAAGGCGGTCAGTAAAAACACAGTAAAAAATTTCAAAAAAGGTAATCGGGTTTGGAATTAAGCATTTTTGGTGGAAGCTGTTCCTTACTGGATTACCAACTTATGGCGTTTTCTTTTCTAAAAGAAAAGTGTAACATATATGTTACATGTAATTTGGCAACATTTTTAAATGCTCACCTGATTTTTAAGAAGTGTTGCATATTTTGCGTTTACAAAAGAACAATTTTCCAACAAGTTTCGGCATAAAACAATGACGAACTATAAAATGATTCATTTTTTTCATAGACAATAACAAAAACAGCTGTTAATATAATGCTGCACTCATGCCCCTTTAATGAAAATGAGTGTTGAACATGTAGCATTTTTCTTGTTTTTAAGGGCAACATCTTGAGAAAAGAACGCGTTGATTTTTAAAATAATACATACTTTTCAGAAAAGAACACAAAGAAATGTAAAACTCAGCATAAGTGCAGCATATTGCTCAGAAAAGAAAACGCCATTAATGATTTTAACAAGGCGTGAGACTAAAATAATCGATTCTTGAGAAGTACCTACTTACTTTTTTTATTTGGCAACTTGTTCACATAATCTATTTAATCTAGAAAAATTATTCTCTTCATTTAGCAACTTGTACATAATTTTGTTAAATTTTAGGTAATGTGATTTGTAAGCGATCAAATGAAATTTGGTAATCAGTATATGGCAAGTAGTTCTGATGGTAATGTGTAATTTTTTGCTGGGAAATGATGCGCGAAAGAAAGAAGAACCCAGTAAAAAATAGATTTTCATTATTACGAGTACAACTTTACTTTAACCTACCAGGTAGGATGATCTTGCATTTATATTGTCGCCCACTTTTGGTTAAAGTACAGTTGTAATAATGTATAACTTTTTATACGGCCTATAAAATCCTATTTTAACTAACGCCAAGATCTAATAATGGGCCTAATTTGTAAAAAAAATAAAGAAAATGCCAGTTACACTCGTCGTGAAGGTTCTGGAATATGAGTTTGCCGTTGAAATAAGAGTTGCAAAAAATTGTGACGTGATCACCACATGCAACGAAAAAACATGGTTGAAATTTTTCGAGCAAACCCCAAAAGATGCTCCAATAATTCAGATGCGTATAGGTATATACATACATTACTAGCTTAACCCGGTGTGCTTCGCTACCCCTCCTCTCCCCGCAAAAAAAAATATATATATGTATATATGGCATTGGTGGTGCAATATGAAAATTGGATTTTGACCGAAATCAGACCGAAAATCAAAAATCAGACTTCACAGTGTCACCCGCCTGAATATTCCCAAGATTCCCTGAAAATTTCATCAAAATCGGCCCAGCCGTTTTGGAGTCCATACGTTACATACATACACACATCCTGTTTTATATACATATATATGTACATTATGGACGTAAGGATACCATAACAGATTTCATTTCAATATAAATCATTGCTTTAGTAAATTTCACGATTTATAGCGATGGAAGTTGGAATAAAATATTCTATTATACATGAAAAAATCTTATAATACAATAAAAACCCACTAACAAGTCAGATATTAATAGTTTGTTTTTGAACAGGGTGCCCCTGTGGCTGAGTGGCAGCGATGCTAGCTTCTCAGTCCAGAGGTCGTGGGTTCGATTCCCGCCATAGACCCTGGGTGTTTTCCGCAGACAAGCTAATCGCTTCGCGGGTTGTGTTGTGTTAAAAAAAAAAAAAAAAAAATATGTAGGTCTAAAAAAAAATGACCGCGATTTAAATCACTGTGATTTTCAGAACAGGCCCGAATATCACAGCTTTATCTTCTCGAATTATTGCCATCGTATTTCTTTGAAGTATCGCCCTGGCCACACAATTTCTACCGCAATATGAATATGATTTCGTATAATTTTCGTACTTTGCTTGTAGGGACCTTAACATAGAAATACCCTAAATAATTTTTTTTTGTATATTTCGATAGAAGAACATATGTATAATGTATCGAGAAAATGTAAAACTCTCGATCTCAAAAAAACAATGAGTTAGGGCCTTTCTATGTTAAGGTATCGATATGCAAGTATATTAAACATTTCAAACTGTCAAAATCAAATTATTATTATACGTTTTTTCTTTAATGGTATCGCAAGCGTGGTATTTTTTTTTTATTGATTCGAATGTCCATTCAAATTCTGAAAAATTATCAATTCATTAATTGTTACGAAAACTTATACAAAGGAATCGAAATACTAAAACACAACAGCAATATAGTAGATACATTCATACATACATATATGTATTACATATGTATGTATGCACATATGTGTGGTATGTGCATAAATCGTACCTCTGTTTATTTGCAAAATCAAATTTAGTGCGATGCATTTGAGGTAGGTCCAGGACACCGGTTTTAGCAAGGCATATGTACATGCGTACATACTTACATACATACACGATCTATGTACATATTTATATACATATATATATATATTGAGCGTCAATGAAACTTGTTTAATCAAATGATAAAAATTTTGCGATTTGCTAAAATGTTTGTTATCATTTAAGTAAAAGTAATCGTGTATCGTCACATCATCTGATTCATTTTGCTTGATTAAATGCTAAAATGCTATTTGTCAAGTTGCAATTTATTTATAAGGATGTTTTGGATTCACATATGTACATAAATTAAGCTTAGATCCACCAAACAAAAAGAAAATAACCTATCCGATACAAAATTAAAAATTAAATTTGTCGGCCAGCCTTAGTTTCCGAGTCATGGTCTTCGGAAGTCCTATTAGAAAATATACATATCATTTTCCAACAAGCCATCTTTTAAATGTATTTGCAGCTGCCTTTCAGGAGATGCTAAAATTTATAAAACACCATTTCTTTTTTAAAAGCGTGATTTAGAAAAGATTAAGAAATTTTAATTTTTTATAATGCGTCCACTGTTGCCAGATTTGCAGATTTCTCTGCATTTTGCTGATTTTCCATTGCAAAAATTATTAAGTGAGATTTGCAAATTTTCACTAACAAATTGCAGATTTTCTGAATTGCTTGTGTAACATCAATATTCCGGGCTTGAAGGCCAACTTTGAGGGCCGGACGCACCCCCAAAAACGCAACTTATCGGTATGAAAATGTTTTGTATTTTTTTTACATAAAACTGAACCGATTTAGGGGGTGAGAGTAGAAGAAATCGTAAAAAAGTTCTCCCTAAAACTAACGGCCACTCTAATGTACATACATATGTATATCGAAGGCCACAAGTAGAAAGACCCTAACTCGTATTTTAACGAAAATTAGTTTTTCAGTGATTTAAATTAGGGATGTAACCGATACCGATACATCGGTGATACTTCTGCTTTGCCGATATATCGATATCGGCGATATTTTACTATCGATACGACAATACTTCTAAAATTTTTTAGAGCTGTTTTGAACAAACAATTACATTTTTAACGCTTTTTTTTTTTTGCATAACAACTAAGAGAAATAACATATTAAAAGCAGAAAATAAAGTCAAAACAGTAAACCGAAATTGTTTCTTTTGTTGTGTTTTGAAATTTTACTTTTTTGTCGTTGTTTTCAGTTGTCAACACTTTAATATGAAGGCACGTTATTTTAGTTTTCGAAAAATATTAAGCACTGTCACTAGAGATGCTAAACGGGAAATACCGAGCCCGGAGCCCGGGATTTTTTAGTTTTAAAGCCCGGGATTTTCGGCATTATCTGAATCCCATTTTTTGCATAAATAATTTTTTTTACTGTCATCTTCTACATCAAAAATTATTAAAAACTCCCTGTTATAAAAAGTTAAAATAAAAAATTTGCTTTGAATAAATATTTAAGTAGATAATATTTTATGGTATATACATAATATATCTTGTGGCTTTTTCTTTTCTAGGAAAAATTTTACATACATTGCAGTTTTCAATGAAAATTTGCAATTAAATGTCTGAATTGTATAAGTACCCTTTAAATATGCAAAAAAAATGTTTTGTAAAATAAGATATTATTTTTAATATAAAGACGCACATTTGTGCACAATGTTTTTGGGATTTTGTAAGTCCCGAAAATCCCAGGGTCCCGCTTCGGGATTTCGAGACTCCATCACTAAATCCCGAAGCCCGGGATTTCAAAAAACCTGTCCCGACTAGCATCTCTAACTGTCACATATACATACATATGTATGTGCATTAAAGTCAATAGATCTAATTTTTCCTGAAAATAAGCTTGTGAGTTCTGTAGAAATCGGTCAACTTTAAGTGCATTTTTCTCGAATTAACTGATTGATGTGAAATTAAAAATAAAGCTACAAGTAAGTAAGTATTGCTGCTTTTCATGAAAAGTGCTATGTCGCTATGCTTTAAAATAAGTCAATATAATGAGCTATAACTTAAACGGTATAATTTATCATAAGCTCTGCTTTATGCAGGGCCTCAAAAACGTTTACCCCATTTGACCCCTTTCAAATTTAAAGTATATATTAAGTAATAACCAATCAGTTATTTGCAATTTATTTAAAAGTGCAATGTTTTGCGTTTTGCCAGTAATGAATGCCTCTTTTTAGTAGGTAAGTAACATTTGTATAAAAACAACTGAACTGTTGATGAAATTAATGAAAATGAAGAGGATTTTTTTTAATTTAAATTTACCAAATGAACTAAATTTTAACAATTACCTAATGTTTTGCTAAAATTAAAGTTTATTAATGCCTATACATATGTACTGTTAAATTGTTAATTTTTGGTCGATAATATGTAGGTTAAATTAAATTTTGAAGAAATTTTTTCAGAATTTGGTTTGAATACCATGATTTGGTAGGCGGTTTTAATTTCGCACAGAAAAAGCGGTGTTTTGACATATAGTGCATAGTAGTGAAACGTTCTCTCAATGCTAAATCATGTATGGATTTTGTTAAAAAAAAATAATTTGTTTTTTGTCTATTTTAAATATTAATAATCTCTTACACTGTAGTTTGTGTAATATAATTACTCTACTTGAGTTTTGTTAATTTTAACTTGATCGGTAACGGATCGTCATTTCGGCGTATCGTTACTTCCCTAATTAAAATACATTTCACACAAATACACCTCGTCACAAAAATTTATTACAATAGTGTAAAACACAATGACGCGTAGTCATAGTCAAAACAAAGTACACTTTAAGAAGTTAAAACCAGTATTACCATACAAAATACTGATTTTAATTTCTTAAAGTGCACTTTGTTTTGACTATGACTACGCGCCAATGCTTTTACAAGCAGTTTTACAAAGCAGTTGTATTGTTTATTATTATGTTTTTACCTTCTCCCGTAAAGTTAAAGTTATTTGAGTTGGGGTCTTTCTACTTGTTACCAACGATATGTACTTATAGTATGTATGTATACTTTAAAACATTTGTGATTCTTTTCAGAGTTATACATTAATCATCTGCCAAAAATGTCGTATTTATCGCTATTAACGGTAAGTTTTTGTAATAATAGAAAATAAAATTAGATTTACATAAATACATACTAACACGTGCATAGAAATACATGCATTATGTGCATATGTACATATGTACATATGTGTGTATGTATTTAGACATTTTCATTAATCCATACATATTTACATGATAATATTTCTCATATTTTAGAACTTGTTGTGCAGCCTTTTACTGTGTACTATGGTGTCCGGTCATGGGCGTTTAATGGATCCACCTGCACGCAACGCAATGTGGCGTTTTGGTTATCCTAATCCTGTAAATTACAATGATAATGAATTATTTTGTGGTGGCTATGCGGTGCAATGGGAACAAAACCAAGGTAAATGTGGAGTTTGTGGTGATGCATATCACCTGAGAAGTCCACGACCGCATGAGGCTGGTGGAGAATACGCTAAGGGAATCATATCGAGATATTTTACATCCGGCCAGGTAAAAGTTATTTAAAATTAATGGGTCATATTGATAGTGAAAACAATGAATACTTTAAGAGTTTAAAACCAGTATTACTATACAAAAAACTTATTTTAAACTCATACTTTAGTTGCTTTGACTGTGAATATGCGCCAATGTTTTTATGGCGGAACATAAAAAAAAACTAACTTTAAACCAATTACTACCTAAATACATACATATGTATGTACATACATAAATACATAAGTATGTACATCTGTACATATGTATCTATATTGAAACAAATTTTACATACATATGTGGTTGTGAGCAAATCGGATGACCCCTGGTCATCATAAAAGGAAATCTATAACAAATTATGACAAAAACTTGGTATTTGTTTAATACTGGTACTCACTATCCTACACAATCGTTGGACTTTCGAGAAAATACAAACTTGGGGGTCTACTCTGTAATTCGAAACGAAAGAAATTACTTTCGAATTTGTATGTTAATTACATGCAAATTCGAAAGCATTCCCCCGCCCCCACCCATTTTATGAGTTGTTATTGTCTTTTATTTATTTTATTTTCATAAACCGCCTTAGATCAGGGTTGCATTTTCTCAAAAGTCTTTTGGTTATGTAGAATACTGAGTACTATCCTATTCTACCCAGACACTATTTTTGTATTGATGTTTTTGTTCATATGACGCTCTTTTTTCAAATTTCGTTTTTCATAAAATGTTGTGCTTTAGTTTAATGGGCGTTCTCTCCCGCCCACTTCAAAAAAATCAGCTGAATAAAATTATGTGAAATTTTATTTCCAATCTTGATAGGCATGACTCCGCCCATTCTTAAAAAATACAAAGTATCGTAAGAAAATTTGTTTAGCTTACCTCAATGGGGTGTCATCATTGTTTAAGTTTCATAATTTTATGATTGATGGAATGATTCCGATAAAATAAATGCATATGTCAAAATTTTTTAGAAGTTCAAAAGCACATAAAATTACCTCCTTATGTACCTGTATTTGAATGAAAGGGCCTTTCTATATTAACTTCACTAGATTACTAGGTTAATAGACTGAAATCTAAATGAATGAAAATTAAAATAGGGCCTGTTCATCTAAATGCGAACGATAGATTCGATCGAAAATTTACATTAGAAACAAAAACAAAAAACACAAATTTGTTTTTGTTTTCAATATAAATATTCGATCGAACCTATCGTTCGCATTTAGATGAACAGGCCCATAATATTTCTTTCTTTCTTTCGGTTACAATAGGAAATTGATGTTGAAGTTGAGTTAACTGCCAATCATTATGGTCGTTTTGAAATGTCCTTGTGTCCGAATAACAACTTCCGTAAGGAAGCCACTCAAGAGTGCTTTGATCGATATCCACTTTATATATCAGGGAGCCGTGAGCATCGTTTCCTCATACCTCGTGATACAAAAAAGAAGGACATCTTCCGTTATAGAGTGCGTTTACCGCCCTACGTAACTTGTACTCAATGTGTTTTACAATGGACTTACTTCACGGCAAATATGTGGGGTACATGCGCAAATGGAACGGAAGCTGTAGGTTGTGGCAAAGCAGGTATTTCTCTCGAAAATTTAATTCTATAAATAAGGAAATACATACATATGTAACTCTTAACATTCCAAAATCCAATTTAAGAAACTTTTCGTAACTGTGCGGATATAGCAATTGTTTCAAATACCGGTGGTGGTGTACCCCCTCTGTTTGTAAGCAATAGAAATCCATATTTATTGTACTATAGAGACTATAGAGCACCTGAGGACAAAAATGTGTTCCCATTGATTGTAAGGTAACTTATGAAACTTTTTTATTAAATAATTTTTATAAGCATTATTTAAATATTAATCTTGTAAAAATATGTACATTTTAACAAAATTTCTTCTTTTTGTTTTTGCTTTTTATAGAAACTCTTCAAGGCATTAATAAATAAATACATACATACATACATACATACATACTCACATGCTTACTTACATACATACATAAATAAGTTTAATATTGTAGTTATTTTTAAAGTACATACTAAACATTCCTTGTAAAGCTTTAAATAATATGAATTGGATGACACAAGGATTATATATATGTATATACACTACATATACATACTTAAGTACACATGGATGTATGTATGTACATACTTGTACTGCTGAGTCACGAAAACATGCATACATACATACATACATATTTGTTTAACGTAACCTAAAATTCAAAAAGGTGTAACAGCATTTTTACAGGAGAAAAAACTTTATAATTTAAAGACTACTTATTTCTTAGAAGCTAATTTTTAAAATTAAGGTTAAGGAAAACCAATTCGGATGCGATCCAATGTAAAAAGTAAAAAGAAACAAGTCAATTGTACTTACGGCCTTTTGGAATAGCGGATTCTAAAACCAAAAAAGCGTACATACATATCGTCACCTTAAATGCAAACGGACGTAACTGCACTTTTATATTTTTTACAGGAGAAACAAAAAACTTTTCAAAATCAATGGATACTTACATATATGTTTTTGTATATTTAAGCTTTTATGTTAGTTACGTTCTTTGCAATAAAAAAATATACCTATGGATTCGTAATTACGTCCGTTTGAATTTCTTTAATAAAGTCTTCATTTTATTAAAGAAATTCAATATTTTTTTTTAAGTATCAAATATAATCATGCTTATTTAGTCAAACTACGTTTCTGACTTTGTACACCTTTTGGTTTGAATATAAAATATATAAAGTGCATTATAAAAAAATCAGTAAAAAAGCGCGTTTAGAAAACAATACAAACATATGTAGGTACTAGTGATTAGAGATCGACCGAAGGGGTTTTTTTTTTGGCCGAAGCCGAAGCCGAACTTCGGCTAAAATCCTAAACTTCGGCCAAAACCGAAGCCGAAGCCGAATGTTTTAAATTTTAAAAATGATACTTGTTTTATATGAATTAAGAAAAAAGTTTGCTTTTTTGAGATCACTGAAATAGCTGTAATATCTATTGGATACATAACAAGAAAAATAAAACTATTTTGCAATTTCTAGATTGCTTTTTCATATTATCACTCACAAGAACGTCCAAGTAAAAGAAAATAGAAAGCAACAGGGTTGTATTTCAGAGCAACCCTTTCAAAACGTTAAACACAATAGAAACTGTCGGCGAGCAACGACCAAAAATAATGTTATTTTTCAAGCTTGGAATGAAAAATATTCGGCTTCGGCTAATCGGCCGATTTTTGCCATAGGCCGAATTTTGGCCGATTACCAATTTTTGGCCGAAGGCCGAAGCCGAAGCCGATTAATCGGTCGAACTCTACTAGTGATGCGTGAATATTCGTATTCGAGTTGTCAAATATTCGGCCATTTTCAGATATTCGTATCCGTATTCGTATTCGCCTGAATTTTTCCAAACAAATTAAATAAATAAATGCATAAATCGTTACATCACTAATAGGTACATATTCTTAGCGTAATATAAAAAGGGCATACCTATCTCAATTATTTTTTTTTTTTTCAAAATCGCGTTTTTAATGTTTTGTGGAAGATCTTAGTACGTTACAATTCAAAATCAAGGACTTATGGCCACTTAAAAAATTATTTCTGCATGTATGCTTCTCCTATAAAATATAAAAAATTCGAGTTCCGCCTTTCTTACATTAAGCCATGGATATGTACATATGTATGTACATATGCATTTGAAAGTAACACGGATGCCAAATTTGTTCTAATTTTTTGTATAAAAGTAGTGTTACTGCTTTTTGGCCCACTCATTTGTTGGCAATGCAGTTACGCTCTTTTGAATTCCGTTAATAAAATCATTATTTACTTAAGCAATCGTGTAAAATATTAAGGAAAAATTTATTTTTGTTATTTACATCATTATCAAACAAAAAGTATATATTTTGAATTTTTTGTCAGCTACGACCTTTTGGATTTTAGGTGACGATACACAAACACGCAAATGCTCTACGCTAATCGCATTGTAAATATTATATACATAAATATCTGCATACATTCACATATATACATACATACATACATATGCACACATATACATACATATCGTCACCTAAAATGCAAACTAATACAACATCAATTTTCATAAGTTTACAGGAGAAGCAAAAAACTTAATAAAATAGAAACTATTAGAGATATTAAGTCAAAATTTTTAAATAAAACAAGGAATTCATTTTAGGTAAAAATTATCCGTTTATCAAAGAAAGCTTAGTGTTATGTGTCTTACGCTATTTTTAATTGTGGTTTTATGAAACAAAATAACGTATCATCAACTTTATAAACTGTATGAGAAATCGAAAGCAAAAATAAAATTACTGCCTATTTCACGATGTCGAATGAGTTCTTTCTTTCGTACAAAAACATTTAAGATTTTGTTTTTGTTTCAAATGTACATATTTCTACGAAAGAAAGAATTCATTCGACATTGTGAAATATGTAGGCAGTTATAGATTTTATTAATAATTTAACAAATATTTTGGTGTTTTTTACCTTTGCATATTATGTTGACTAATTGAAAACAAAAACAGAATTTCTTTAAATTTTATAAGGACAATAAGAATAAAAGTATTTTAATTTATTAAGAGAGAATAAGCTGATAACAAAAATAAGATAATCAACTACATATTACCTTGTTACTTACTCAAAAAATATACTATCATAGAAGAAATGCAGACTGTCATGAAGCAAAGATTTTAGATCTTGCATATGTTGCCAATTGTCTTCGGAAATGGTAAGCCTTTGCGAATGCAATCGCTTATGTTGCTGAATTTCTGGTAGTCATTTGTGGAAGAAGATGATAGTAATCCTTAATATTGGTTTTGTAATAAATGACTCCCATTGGATCGTACGCTAAAGCGTACACATTTTATTGATTTCACAACACTTGTTTGCTTTTCTTGCCACTTTAGGAAACATTTTCAGAATGATAAAAATTTGTACTAAAACTAACTAGCCGTCCACACGAGCAATAATGTTGGCAATTATTGCCTTGGCAATTGTCAAATTCGATTGCCGACACAAGATATTAAGTGCGTTCGAGAACTCAAAAATTTGTACAAGTTTGTACTATTTTTTACTGGATTGCGTTCGCGTACACAAAATCCAGTAAATGAGAGGCGAATTGAGAGCGAAAAATGACAGTTAATTTACTGAGTAAATGCAAATTTTTACTGGACAAATTTTTGCCAGTAAAATCCAGTAAAATGAAACCATATGTTTTTAAATATAAACAAACAAAAGCAAAGGGAAACAAAATTTTTTGTTTTTTGATGAAATTTTAAAAATAACAAAAAACAAGTGTATTAAGTTATAAACAATGTTACGTTTATTTAAGTTTGATGCCAGAAAAGTATTAGGGGCTGTTATGTATTCTACGCGAAATTAAAACGTGCGGAATTTTCATACAATTGTTGGAAATATGTATGTATTTATTCATAACAACAATCTCCGAAAGATGTTTTTAAACGTGAATAAAGTTAATAGATTTTTATAGTTAAATTTTTGTTTATACATGACGTCGGATGGTTACTGGTTCCCCGCATGGAACATTTAAAAAAATTTACTTATTGATCGATTATATGTACATATGATTAATGTGTACTTTTCTTAAATTTGTTTTCAGTTTTTCGATATCTTGAATATATCAGGATATTTATTATTTATTTAAGCAGCTCTAGGTCGAAGAACAGCATTTCGCGTCATCGTAATTATTTCTTAAGTGCGGTCAGGCTTAGTTCTGTTGTTAGGCCTTCGAGAGTTTTTCGTCTCGCTCCCACTGGTTGACTGATCTGCCACGGATAACCGTATAATCTTGCGGTTTTTTGTGAAGTTTCTTTAAAAACCACGTTGCTACTTCCTATGTGAAGGCATAGGTCGTATAGTCAGTCACGGAACTTCTTTGGAAATTCTGTTAATAACATCTTGGGCATATGGTCTAGTTACTCCGCCCATATTCGTGCAACACCATACTATGCAAATTTACTTTGTATAGTATGTTTAATAAATAAATAAATATATCAGGATACATATTAAGTTATTTTCCCATTTTATATTTCTCTTAATAAATGCACTCATTGGACCTACTTGAAAGGAAGTGAACAATATTGTTGTCGTGATTGCTTTAAGCGGCAGCAAACATTTTTAATCACTTTTCACGTTGAGCGTAAAAAGCATAGAAACTTTAACGGCCTGACCCGCGATGTCGACAAGAAAAATTTCCAATCCAGTAACTTTTGCATCTGAGTACACAAAAACTATACAATATTATTGCTTCTGTGAAGCACTTTGGTAAGGCAAAATTATGGCTTTTCGGAAGTTGAATGTATTGCTTCTAGCTGACTCATCTCGCACAAAAAAAAAACTCCTTATTCATGCGCAACAGCAAGTGATTCTCTAACATTGTCTCCCTTACGAAAACGCTTCTAGGAAGCAGTAATTTTAGCTGGGTACCCGACGATATGTATATATGTGCATATGTATGTATAGTTTCGTATATTCCCTGCAGATAATGTGACTAGTCCATACATGTATGTAAATACTCCAAAGAGGAGTAGGAATACTCCAAAACTACTCCAAATATAGGAGAAAAGGAGGTTGATGTCCTAGGGTTGGACTAAATGATCCAACTTTGCATTACATCGGACTAACCCCAAAACTGCTCTGTTTAAACACTAACGCTTATCGTGCAGCATTGAATGCTTGTGTGAAAACAATATGACCCATGACTGCATTACATGGGACCATGATATAACTAGTCTGTTTCATCCAGATTGCACCACGTATTCCAATATATGCAGGGGTTTTTTTTGCATATACATACATACATATGTATAATTTTTTTAGCGCCAAAATTGTCAATCAGCTGTTCTATAAATTTTACTGGATTTTACAATTTTTGCGTTCGCGCACTTTTATATGCAAACTTTTTTATTGAGAGTAGTTTCTTTAAATTACTCAGTATTTACTCAGTTACTGGATTTTACTGGAAAAGTACTCAAACGCACCTATTAGCGTGTAGAAAAAAAATTTTTTTTTCCCTATTACTTGCTATTGTTTGAAATTGTTTCCCGAGAAAATTTTTTCGCACAATTTTATTTATGATTGCCCTCAATAAATAAAAAAAAATCAATTTTTAATTTTTTGATGTTACGTTATTTTGCATTTTAGATGACGATATACATACATACATGTGCATACATATTAACACACATACATACATATGTATGTATTATTCAAATAAGAATATATTAATTAAAAAACGCTTTGTAAATATGTATAAGCAAATATCTATTATTAAATTAAGTCCATACATATACTATAACTATATCCTTAAGGAACAAAGGCTTGCAGTATGATTTTATTATAACTAGCATAATATTTTATTATCTTTTCAACAATAACGATAATCACTCTTTGTACCATATTTGCTAAAATTACATACTACATAAATACATATGTATGTAAATATGTACATACATACATATGCACAGGTGTTCCATATTTAAATCCTACAAAACGTGAGTGCCTCTTTGGAAAGGTGGGGGTATAAAACACATATTAACGCGTAGGTGTTTCGTGGATTGTAAACATCTGGCTTTCAAAACAGCAGATTATATAAGTGCATACATACATATGTATGTACATACATGTGTACAAACCCTCTAGTCAGCCTAGAACCATATGTCTCTATTTCAACACTCTTTTCTCTAGCGACAATTGCACTAATTAAAATGTCCACAACTTTCTTTATAATTTGGGCCTGTTTCTCTAAATGCGAACGATAGATTCGGTCGAACATTTCGAGCCATAACCGCTAAAACAGCTTAAGCGACACATTTTTTGGACTTCGTTTTTTTGACGAAAATCAACTATTTACGATCGCATATAATCGATTTTGCTAAAAAAAAATTAAGTTCGAAAATTATGTCGCTTAAGCTTTTTTGACGGTTATGGCACGATTTACATTAATAAAAACAAAAAAGAAAAAGCTTTCGGGTTTGCATGTTTATAACATGTAAATTCGAAAGCATCTTCTTTCGAATCGAATTACAGAGTAGACCCCCTGAAATTTGTTTTTGTTTCTAATATTAATAGTCGATCGAATCTATCGTTCGCATTTAGAGAAACAGGGGGTTTAACTTTTTTTGTAAAATTCTGCTACGAATTGCGCGTCAATAGCATGTTCAGTACCTCCACCTCAAGTGCATTGCAAAATTTATCATAACAACTGATTTATAAAATATGACTAAATAATAAAAATAAATAAATAATTAAAAAATAATTTTAGAATATTACTTTTATAAGTTGCATGCATTTAAGATCTACATTTCTGACAAAGATCAGATAAAGTGAAAATCATCTGCTGGTTGCTCTGTAAAATTTTATATTTCAATCAATAACGATAGATATTAAATCAAAATACACTAACGTGGTAAAGAGTTATTGTAGAAATATTAATTGTGTATAATTAACATTTCGTTACCTTAAATGTTCTTCTATCGAAATATACAAAAAAAAAAACTCGATTTCAAAAAAATAATGAGTTAGGGCTTTTCTATATTAAGGTAACGATATGTAACTTTTCTTTGTAATGAATGCGAATAGTCTAGTTTTTTCGATTGCTACGTGCATATATTTTCGATTGACTTGTTAACTGATTCAATTAAATCTCGTATTGATAATTATTTTGCATTTCAACAAATGCAAATCATAAATCATTTATCGTTTGTATATCCGTTGAATCCAGGGCTTGTTTATGTATTTTCTTATCCGTTTTTACACACCCATAACCATTTTTTTGTTGTCTGCTGATGATTTTACATTAACATCCTAGACAACATCACCATCGACGTACTTACATACATATGTACATATGCATACATACATACATGCATGTAGTTTTAGGCCCTTATTTTGTAAAACGAAATCGTTAAGCGTTGACAAATTTATTTTTGATATTGTAATTTATATTTTTCCTTCTAAAATTTGTCAACACTTAACGTTTTCGTTTTACAAAATGCGGCAATTAATTTCCCACATTTAATTGATATTTATAAAAACTGTTCAATTAATTTTTTAATTAGTCGTTAATCAATTATCAATTAAAATCAAATTCATAAAAGCTGTAACATGTTTGTTATATGTACTTATGTACATATGTATGTATGTACAAGTACACAAAATGTTTTATATGTGCTAGAGAACCCAAATTATTTCGTATTCATTGACTTTCTCCGATAGTTTCATAAAAATCAATTAGTTTCCCATTCTAAGGAAGGTTCCACCTATTTTCCCATTCCATTTCTACTGCATTTCAAAGCACTATTTTTAGTTTATTAAAAAAGGAATGATATTACTAAAGTTAAATTCTTTACAATGTAATTTGTAAAATTTAACTCGTGTAATATCTTGACATTTATTAAAATATAGAAAAATTGAAAAATTTATAAGTTAAATATAGAAAGAACTTAGCATTTTGCATCGGGATATGTCAAAGCCATAATATATACAATGAATACCGACATTTGCACAAACCCAATTAAAATTGTTTTGAAGAATGAATTCTTTGGGCAATGATAGTAATCGACTGGCATTGGTGTCACACGACGCTTTATACGTCTGCGTTGTTTTCCGCATATAAGTGGCTCCGTAATGGTTGGTGTAATCACTAATTTCTTGATGGCATTACATCGAGAGTCCAAAATATTTTTAGATTCACTTTTACAAGCAATGAAATTTTTGCAATTTTGCAATACTTCCTGCTTTAATGTATTCGAAAAATTAGTGCATACACCTTCGCAATAATTCAGTTTCGTAGATGAAAGATAGGGAATATTGGACCTCTTATTAAATGCACTGTAAAAAAATACAGGATCTTGTTCCAAGACATTAAATGTGACTTGAGAGCTTTTTGGCTTTAAATGACGCAGTAACTCATCTGGAGTTTCCTTGAGCTTCTCAAATGATGTTCTTATCAGCTGAACGTTTTCAGAATTATCTGGTACATAGAATGGGCGATTATATTCACACTTCAGTTCAGCGATTGATTTTTGGACCATGCAATATTCATTAACTATTCCCAAACACTGACGAATTCCAAATAGATGAACTGAGACTTGCGCATTGTTTTCTGCACTTAAATCATACACTTCATATTTAAGTTTATGCATAACAGGTACATCCTTAGACGAGGCAATCGATATCTGCGACATTGCATCACGCCTGGTTCTGTGGGATGTTGTAGATTTGAGTGTGGTTTCCAATTTTTCACCCAAAGCTTTCAATATTTCAATTTCTTTATGCAAAGATGGAACGTTTTTAAATATAACATCGATTTGAAATTTTTGAGTTTCTTTGTGGTGACCATCATAGTCCACAATTTTCTTTGAGAGTTCGTTGGTTTCGCATGCGAGATTTTGTTCCGAATTGAGTGAACATTCCAATTTATTCAGAGCTTCCTTAACAACAAATTCTTGCATTAATATATTTTTCAACTGCGTCTTTAAAATTTCCTTCAAAAGATGTGGATCTTTTTCCAAATTTTCGCTTCTGCTGTCAGATTTAACGATCCCTCTCAAAAGCTCCATATCGTCCAACATCAATGATTTTTTATGTTGCAGAAAGTCATGAGCACAAGTTAGGCTTCTTATAGAAGTTTTACTTCTGCTTTCAGAGCATGAAGGTAAAAGTGGAGCCAATATATATTCCTCATCTGTATCTTCCGAAGACTCTCTAGCTTTCCGATCATTGAAAACAAAAGCTTCATTAGGAAGTTCGAGAAAGTCAACTTCGCTTTCTGAGGAAGATTTTGAGTTTATAACTAAACTACGGGCAGAAACAATTTCTTTAACGGGCAAGGAATGCAAAAACGTTGGGTTGTTAAATTTTTGAATAACATTTTGGGACTTTATAAGTTCTCTTTGAGGAGAAGTCGACCGCTTGTTTAGTGAACCAGATGTTGGTATTAATGGCTTTCGCGTCGGTTGTATTGTTTGTTTAAATGACGAATGCCTGTTCTGTTGGAAATGTTGATAAGTTTTAGAAGTAAAATTAGGACGCGATCTTGCTAATTCTAAAACGTTTTCGGTGCTAGGTGCTCTTTTGATTTTGCTCAAACGATCCCAAACTGTTTCCCTCTTACCGGTCAAACGTTTATCTGAAAGATAAGTTTAGGTTACCAAGGTTTTTATTAATATCGTAGACATTCTCTTCGGCGAACCTGTGGCTGAATTTTTTATTTTTTTCCGCAACTTAAGGTTTTCATTTTCCTTTTCGACTTTAATTGCCTGATGAGGATTGTAATTATTATAATACATTTTCTTTTCGTATTTTTTATTACTTTTTAATTTTATTTTATGTATACATACATATATCTGAAGTGTGTAATATTTGAAGCTCAACTACTGAACCTTTCCGAATAATTAAAAAATAATAATATTTGAAATAAAGGGTAGTAACTTGATGGTACTTTAATCAAATTGGTATCAGTTTATATGTAAATACTCAAAAACCAGTACAATTGTTTCTTTTGGACTCATGCTTTAATTACAGGGACCAAAAGTGTATAGCATCGAAAGCTTTCCGCAGTTTGCCCGGAATGGATCAGTGGTGCGAAACGAATTGTTTACGTTACCCGCCAAATTGTCCAGAAACAGCATGTCATTGCCCGTAAGTACATACATATCTACTTACTACGTATTACATTTACATACTTTATTATTAATTTTTACAGAAATGAATGTGTTGCTATTGGAGAGCTAGAGGGGAAAGAAGGTACTGATACCTATTGCATGGATGCCTGCCTAAATTATGGATCTGAGTGTCCGATAGAAAAATGTCGATGCTTTTAGCCCTCCTGAAGATAACGTCTGTTATATTTAAATCAATTTTAAGCCTTTCAGAATAAATTACAACTTTGCTTGGAACTGTTTGTTTGCTTACTTAATTAAGTAATTAATAATTTTTACCTGGGGCCAAATTTTTGCATTCAATATAGAACTAACCTAATTAATTTACTCGTATGTATGTATGTATGTACATATGTATGTACATTGAAAACAAAAATAAAATCAAATAATATTGTTTAATATGCTGTGCTTTGCGTCGTTTTTATTTGGTTGTCTTCGCTATATACGATTCGATTTGTTCACCGCCATCAAAACACAATTATTCCCTCAAGTTTTAAACTTCGTTCGTAAAGTGCGACATTGTAAACAAAAATCGCAATACCCAACTGCTATCTATCACTTAAATAATTTCATAAAGGTTTTTCTTGCTCCATTCTTCGTTTGGTTGGATTTCGTTTGAGTCGGATTCATTGATACATATGTATTCATCATATGAAGGAAATGTTGCATTAATAGAATGATAACTTTCATTTGCTCAATGAAATTGTTCTCTTTCTGCAATTGTTCATTTTGTAACTTTCATTGCATTTACATATGATAATATTTTCGTTAATATTATGAAATTAAATTTTTTCTAATTTTAAGACGACTAAAAGCTTATCTCATTAGATTTGTCGATTTCTTGCAAAAATACTTTATAATACATGAAATAAAATAAATTTTGATACAAAAAATATACCATTTAACCGATTTAATGTTCCACACATAAATACAATGAAAATGTTTCTTACATATAACGAAACAGTTTTCATAGAAAACATTTTTTCTTAAAAAAAACTGTTTTTATAGTGATGTTGGCTGAATTGGTTAATGCGTTGTCTACAAATCTGGCGATAATGAAGTGCAAGTTCGATACTTTTGAAAAAGCCAGACGTTTATTGAATAAAGTATTTTTAAATTATTGGCAAAGCTTTCAAATATAACAATATAGGAACTCAAACCCATTTGTAAGTAACTTCAAACTGGTTTTTTAATAACCACAACTGGTTGATTAAGTGACTTTTTTCCTTGTCGCCGACTCACTATTTTATCACAGGCATGTCATAGGCGGTAGTCAATTTGCCATCTCTGGATGACTTTTAAATTGACTACTAACTACTTATTTTACAACCAAGTTGTAGTTAATTAATATTATAGCAAAAAAAAAGATATATATGTACATATATTTATTTATATTTATTTTATATTTATTTTTTTTATTATTTATATATGTACATATGTATATACATATGTACATAAATATATCCATACATATGAACCGCTCATAGAAAATATTATTGAAATTATTTAGTTTTTTTTTCAACACAAACATTTGGCATTTGTTTTCATGGGATGCTTCTTTTTATTTTTTTTATTTTCTTTTCATTTATAGGCCATTTACACCTGCACAAAATCTAGCAGATTTTAATTAAAATCTTTATGAAAATCTATACCGTTTTCACCAACTTTTTTTGACATTTATCAAGATTTGTTTATCCAAAACAAAACCCATTAACTGAAAAATGTCTAAGACTACAACCAAACAACTGCAATGTACCCAATTCACACACCTTTTTAAGCAGACCATAGCTAATTCACTCATCTTTTTTTTATAAATTTGTTGTACAGGATAGTAAAAAATAATTAAAAACATTAGATTTTGATTAGATTTCCTACAAATGTACTGACAAAATAGATTTTGCTTTGTATGGGAAATCTATTAAAAAGCAGCAAGACTTAGCTCGAAATCTCGCAAGTACTAGATTTCGAGACAATGTAAATGCCCTATTACTTATTTTGCTTTTATTTATTTCTTACGTGTGCTTCTATTAAATATGTTTGGTTGATATCTGCATGATATTTAAACCAATTTGTAGTCACTTGCAAAATAATTAATTCATAAGTTAGTGTTTTTCTCAACTGATTATTTTATTTACTACAGGGAAATTCAAAAAATAACAAAAATTCAAAATTTTAAAATCCCTCGATAGCTATGTATATCTAAAAAATATGTAATATATTCCAAACGGCTGGACCGATTTTCTTCAAACATAGCTAAGAACCCTCTCGATCAAGTCACCTTTCATCGGTCCAGCCGTTTGGCCTGTACGTGGACACGGACAGACACACAGATACACAGACACGCACTACAAACTTATAACATCCTTTTTTTTTGTCGGGGGTTAATAATTTCAAACAAAAAATACAAAAAACAAATATTAACTATCAGCCTTATTTATAAAACTTATTAAGGCTTTTTAAAACAAATTTTCATACAAAATTTTTGTTAAAAAGCCTTTATAAAACTTTGATAATTCTTATAAATAACGCTGCATAAATATAACAAAAACACGTTAATGTGCTCATTACACAAAATTTACAAAAAGTGCAATCAATGAATGAAAGAGATTCACGAAATCAATGAAGTGTTTTATATGAAACTGCATGAAACATTTTCATTAATGCAACGAAATCTTACGTTGGCTCGTTATTAATGATACAATTCATTGATTCAATGGAAAAATTCACAGCTGGTACAAAGATATTTCTTTCAGTGTTATTGCATACAGGCAATCAAGTAGAATCGTGAGCTTCCGTTTTCATATATTCCATAATACTCGTCCGATTCCTAACCTATGAAAAGATCTGGATCCAATGATAGGTCGTGATATATCCACTTTGTTGCCAAAGTATAGGTGGTGAGGTCGTGTAGTATGCGTTTTCGTAAGAACTTGTGGCGTGTTGTGTGCAAGTCGCAAAACATGTGAGAAATTATATCTTCCTTACCCTGTTCTTGACAGCAGGGAGAGAATATTTACTTTTCGAATTTCAACAGAGAAAATCATAACGATCGTAAAATGCCACATTATGTATTAAGAAGGCCAATTAAACCTTATTACCTGTACTACCTATGGCTGCATTAATTTTTATTTATTTAATGGCTCGATTATGGATGGCAACCAAACTTCAGTTGCGTTGTCAGCTGCATGCTTTCTTCAGTTACTTAAAAGTTATCGAAAATACGATTATAACAGATTGGCAACTGAAAATAATGTAAACAAAGCTTCAAATCGTAGTGGAAATGCTTAAAAATTATTTGTTACCCAATAAGCACTCAGAAAATCAGTGTTCAACCACTCGAAATTTAACTGGAAAAAACGTTTAATTCAAGCTATTTTTCACTTACTTTTCAAGTTCGAAAAAATTTTCGAAATGAAGATAAAAATTCAATTTCGTTTTTCATATTGAATTTGACATTGTTTCCAATATGAATATGTCAGTTGCAGACACTCCATTAGAGCATGTCTTGCACTTTCTCAAAAGTCGGTTCACTTAAGTTCTATTAAATAAGGTCTAGGAAGCGGCTCAGTTGATTGGTATTTTTTATTCAATGATTTGAGTATGTCCTTTTGTAAAGCAGAGTTTCTAAATGTTCAAAATTTTTTATAAGAAATGCTGGGTAAATTTTTAAATTAAATTTATTTAAGTGTTTCAGATACTGCATGTAAAAAAATAAATAAATATTGTTTCAGTCATTGCTTCATTTGGTTTTGTATTACATGGAACGTATTTCACAATTAAATTCAAAAAACAAAACGCTGCTGAAACAGAGACTCGTTAACTAACATTTAGAAAAAATAATAATACATTATAAATTCATGTGTATATATTTTTTATTAGACGAAAATTAATATTGTTGAAAAAAAAATCAATGTCAAATCGAATAAAATCTTTGCCATTCGTTCGGGACATTCTCACGAGGAATAACCCAGTGAAGATGCTTGAGGATGAATATGAACGTGTTGATGTATTCGACGAGCGAAAAATTGAAAATAGAATGCGAGAAGTTCGTTTGGCCAAATTGAAAAGGCAAATCGAAGAGATAAGAAAAAGTAAGTTAAAAGCACATCGATTAAATTCTCAGAAAATTCCACAAAGCAAAGAAGCTAAACGTGTGGAATCCATAAAAAATGCTAGAAAATTAGGCCTATATTATTCTAAGCGGAACCTGATAGAACTTGATCATAAGCCAATCGTAAAAATGAAACCCCAATTTTCAAAAAAACAAGTCGAAGAAATTAATTCATTAGTTTCAAAACGTAAAAAATATGGCAATGATATTTCTAATTGGAACATGCAAAATATTCATTTGAAGAAAATTTATAAATATTTTGATGCCGACAGTAATATAAATATATCATCCAAGTCAATAAGCGAGCCAAACGTTAGAAAGGCGAAAAAGCATGTAAATTTTTTTAACACAAATTCTTCTAAAATCAGTATAAAAATAAAAACGCTTCCCACGAAGAAGAGCTTGTTAAGCAAAACTTTTGACTTTATCGATTTTCGAGCCGACAAAAGTAATGATAACAACACTAAAGCTTTGGTTTTAAGTGAAAATGTTCACTTTATAGACTTAGAAACCGTTGATGCCACAAATATCGAAATTTGTACAAGCGTTGAGTCAAATAGAGCGTTGAAGTATTGGCAGAAAGTAGCTGAATATGTAAAAAGTCATCTTGTAGTTAATCGAACAAATGGAGCTGGTGATCGATGTTGGGAAGAACACGAAAGCTTACCGAATAAGCCAATTTCAGTTTCCAGTAATGTGAACTTATTAAAATGTGATGTCATATCAAGTGAAAAAGAACAGCTAAACACGACAAACGTAAATGATGCAATAAAAAACGAGAAATTGGACAACAAATATTCAGGTAAAACCTTGAATCAAGAACATCGTTTTTCGCCAATTTTAAATTTGCTTATGAAAGGCATAGACAGTTTTACTAGAACCTCTCCAATAGAGGTCAAACAAGAAGATAATCATAGACCCAGCGTGGAAAAGATACGTCAGATATATGAATATAGAAACATGTAAATAAATTGAAACATGAATAAATCTAAAATAAATTATAAGTACATATGTATTCACTTGTGTTATCAAAAATCAAAATGAATCCGAAATCATCACACCTTTTCTAAATAATAGTTTTGAACGCTAGTTCATTTTCCTATAAAACGAATTGAAAAACACTGCACTTAAGCCAGATTAAGAAGTTATTTCTTAATTAAAAATTTCTTTTAAAATCAGTTCTATAAATTTTGTATTTTAACTTTTAGGGCCTTGTTATGAGAAACTTTCGATCTTCGTTTTGCCCATGTATTCTGTAACTCGCTAAAGTTAAATCTCTATCGCAAAAAATCTATTAAGTCGATTTATCGATTTTCGGCTACAAATACAATTTTCATACGTGTATTGCTAAATCAAGGTTAGAAATCTAATCTGCCGAAATTTTGTTTATTTTTATCGCCAAAAATGTTAAATTTTGTATTTGTTCAGCATTTTAGCGATCGAATTCAGCTTTAGCTTTAGCGAGTTACAAAATATGGGGGCTGAAGTCGAAAAAAATTTCAGTATTGCGAATTTCACTCACTATTACTTTTAAAATTTGCAAAAATTTCAATATTTTACACTCAAGAATCATACAGAGTAATGGAAATTAATATACACTTGGTAATACACAGCGAATTGACGATGTTCCTCCACATGAAAAACATTTTGAATTGTTTAGTCCTTACAACCTTAGATCTGCATTAAATCGACAAAAATAGTTTACAATTTGTGTTTGGGTGCCTGAAAAAAAATACGTGTGGCACTCGGGGACTGCCGCGGTAAAGCTATTGCTTACCATTTTTTTTATCCACTTATGCAATACTGTATTCGAATAAAAATAGACTTAGGTTTTATTTTCGTTACGGAATTTCTTGATTCGGTCGACACCCTCAAAGCCTGCGATAAGAGCTATACAATAGCTTAAAAACCTACGAATTGTCTATTTGTTTGTGCTTATAATTTTTTGTCAACCACGATTGCTCTTAAGTACGCCGCATTGTGTTTTCCTACATGTAAGAATCTGTATGTTAATGAAATCAATAGCATACTTTAGGGGTTAACATACACTGGGCGATTCAAATAAAAATAGTCTTAGGTTTTTTTTCGTTACGGAATTTCTTGATTCGGTCGACACGCTCAAAGCCTGCGATAAAAGCTATGCAATAGCTTAAAAAGCATTTGCCCAATTCACAACCTATTGTGGGAACCGTGGTTCGTATAAACGTTGTTGGTAATTTCTATGTAAACATTTGTTTATAAGCAATGTTTTTATTGAAATTACCAATAACTCATGTACATTTTTAATAATTTTTCATATTAAAGTACGGGGTATAATCGCAGCTTTCGATAACGAGCTGATTCGATCACGTTTTTCTGTTTGAGGTTACGGCATTCGCTATCAAACAATGTAATACTATGGTTCGTTGTCAAATGCCATCTCAAACTGAAAAAACGTGATCGAAAGCGACGATTAGACACCTGCATTGAAAGCAAAATCCTGTTCGATAGAAAATTCGCTGCTCAACGAAATTTTCGATCCTCATAAGAATTTGACATTCGACGTTTGATACCCAGCGACGATCGAAACCCAAATAAAACTTGTAATAAAGGCCTTAGGGCTTAGTCTGCGTTTTGAAAATCAATAATGTTCAATTGGCTCAAAAATGGGAACGAAATCATTTGAATTTCATCACATCTTTTTAAAAATTAATCGTTTTGATGCCGTTCGATTTCCATTACATACATATGTACATACTTTATTAAGGTTCAAGAAGACAACTAATTCCGACTAAATGTTTTTATAAGCTCTACCTTGGTACCGACAAATACGTATCATATATCTATGTGTTTTTGTTCTTTTAAACAAATTTTTAAATCAAAAGCAAATACTTTTTTTTATTCACACTACCTATTATGTAATATTACTTTCAAATTGCAAATAATTGTTTATTGTTGTACATTAAAGACCTGCCTAAATAGTCTTGAAATGTAAATACGTCTTGTTTTTTAAATGTATTCTCGTGGCTGCATTATACTAAACCAATAATAAATGCTGTCGTATTATAAGCAAAGCACGATAGATGCATTGGTGTTCGTGTATGTGAGTGCTAACAAGCAATGCCGTGAAGACTTCTTGTTATGAACAAACAATCAACAAAAGTAGTGTTGATGCGTGTATGCTTGTTATTTTACATATTGTACGTTTGAGTGTGTGCTTACTGCCCTTAATCTATTTGGCATTGATTCCACAAGTTTCTGACAATATTCAACTGATATCTTTGACCATTCTTCCTTTAGAGCCGCAACCAGATCATATTTATTTGATATTTGTCTACTTTTCAATTTTTGCTCCAAATGATTCCACACGTGCTCTATCGGATTAAGATCCGGTGACTGCGGTGACGTTTCAAGCACGTGTGGGCAATTGTATAGCAGCCAGCTCCGAACATTGTAAGCTTTATGCTTGGGGTCATTGTCTTGGTAGAAGTAATAATCGTTTCCAAGGCCTAGTTTTTCTGCAGTTTCAGAAAGATTGGACTTTAATACATCAATGTAGTATCTGTGATCCATAATCCCTTCAATTATATGAAGATTACCTGGTCCAGCAGCTGAAATTGTACCCTATACCATAACTGACCCTAAACCATGTTTCACAGTCGGTGTTAAATTTTGTTTTAAGAGCTCAGTGTTTGGCTTTCTCCATATGTACGATAGTCCATCCGATCGAAATATATTATATTTACTCTCGTCACTAAATATAACCTTTCTCCAGAATGAAATGTCTTTGTTTCTGTACTCTCTTGCGCAGTTAATACGTTTTTGTTTATTAACTTTATTGATGAAAGGCTTTCTCCTAGCCACTCGGCCATGTAAATTGTGCTTTCTTAACACATTTCTAATAGTTTCAGGATTTGCTTTTTTCCCTAATCGTATTTCGGCCTCGGACGCAAGTTTGGGAGCGCTTAAACTCGGATTTGTTTTGACTTACCGTACTAGCCATCGCTCGTCCGTGTCTGAAAAAATTTTTCGTTTGCTTGGTTTTGGAAGATTTTCGTAATTTTCCGCATTTTCATTGCGCTTTACAATATTAAACACAGTAGATTTCGGTTTATTTACTATTTCTGCGATACTTCTTATTGTTTTTCCTGATTTGAAATGTTCGACTATGAGTTGTCTAATTTCTGGAGATGTCTGCGAAGGAAGGAAGGTTGCCATATGTCCCATTATTACTTTGACGTGAAATTCACATGTGCTTGACTTTTTTGTAATTTTTTGTTTGTTTTTAAAACAATAACACAAATTTTTTTTTTTAATTTTTGTAAGCATTTGCATTATTAAAAAAACTATAGTAAAAGGATTATTTTTCAATTTATGGTATTAATAAAATTCTTTAAATATACAAATTAAACTTCTTGTCCCAATATAACATTGAGCCACTGTACATATGCATCTGCACATGCATCCAATTGGTTTGCCTTTGGTTCTTATTTTTAGAAAGTTTAATATCCTATAAAATCCTTTTGAATTGAATCTTACGAGTGATTAATAATTGAATCTTATTTGATTAATACTTTTAACAATTTTTATTGATTTTTATATTCGTATAACATAAAAAATATTTATATGAATGCATTTCTGTTGAATGTAAAAAAATATTGAAAACCATGTAACTGAAGAATAAATAGAACTAAACGAGAAAAAAAATAACATAATGAAAAATTAAAATAAATACATACATACTGTAAGACGTAAAAACTACCACAAATTAACAAGACGTAAACAGAAAGGCTCAATCAGACGTGACATAACCATAGCCATAGAAAACAGCCGTTCGAACCAAACTAAAGGGCAACACTGTATTTGATTATAGGTGACTCGCCATAACGCCATAACTCTCACCATAGAAACCAATTGAATTTTGGTTTGGTTATGGCTATGGCATTATGGCTATGTCACGTCTAATTTAAGCTGAAAGCATACTAAAGTTAAATTAAAGCTTAAAATATAAGATATACGTATGTATGTATACAGTGGACGCTCATAATTCTCATAACTATTAGTAATTCGAATTTCTAGATATTAGAATCACTATTTTTAATACATCAATGCTCGGAAGTTAGAAGTTTGAACTCGAATTTGCGAGCTTTTTCTTTTAGAGTGTTGAAATACTAAAAATTTTAATTTTTCATTAATAGGGTGAACATATAAAGGACATTTACCAAGTTAAGTATAACACAGATACATATTCCACAGGGACCGAAAATAATTGTTATTCTTGAATTTTTAAAGAAAAAATCAAGTACAAGGAAGTGTCAAGGTGTATTTAAACAGGTGGCAGCGTTATTTCAGCTGATAATTTTTTGCTCTATGTGCTTTGTAGCTAAGGCCCCTTTCAGATTAGGCAACTTTACTTGCGCATCTTGTGTTTATGGGTGTGAGAGGAAAGGTCGGTTTGAAGGGGAAAGAATTGCCGAGATTTGAGTACAGACTTGCTTGTACTTGGCAATTCTTTACTTGTACTTGGCAATTATGTATATTCAAGTATATATTTAACTAAATAATTTTTTTCTTCAACTTCCATTGTAAACATCAAATTTCAAATCACTTTCACAATTACAATCAATACAGAAATGAAACAAAACGTCAATAAATTAAGAAAATTCGAGCATAAGAAAATTAAACTTGCTCAACAAAGTTGCTGAATGTGAACATAAAAGCAAGTTCAAAAGAAAATAAATAAAAATTAAAATTATACTTGCGCAATTAAAGTTGCCTAATCTGAAAGGGGCCTAACTAATGTCAAAAACTTCGTTTTGTTTTGGTTTTGGTGCAACACAGCTATGGTTGCCGTATTTTTGTATAACAAATCCTTATGCAGTCACCTGTATAATTACACCATGGGAAGTGTCGTAGAGCCTAGGCAATCATACCATTTTGATTGTTTTGAATATGATTTTTCAAAACTCAAATAATTTAAAATTTTTGGATTTTAATTTTTTTGGGCAGAAATAAAAATCAATTTCTGATTTTCATTTTTTCGAGCAGAAATAAAAATCAGAAACTGATTTTTATTTTTTTGAGCAGAAGTAATTGTTATTTTCTGATTTTTATTTTTTTGAGCAGAAATAAAAATCAATTTCAGATTTTTATTTTTCTGAGCAGAAATAAAAGTTATTTCATGATTTTTATTTTTTTAAGAAGAAATAAAAATCAGTTTCTTATTTTTACATTAAATGTAACAAATAAATTTGTATATGCATATGTTGTACATTGTACATACACATGTATGTATGTACATATATAGCTACTACGATGAGATCAACCTGTGGACATTCCGCTAAAGATAAAAATATGGTGGACACTAAAAAGGGCCGTATTACTCTTTTTATCACTTTCATGATATGGGTATCAAATGAAAGGGATTTTCGAGATGACCGAAAATGCTATCGAAAAAATGGCGGAGGCGCCAAAAGGGCGGACATCTATGTACATTAGAGCGGATCGATTTGTATGAAAAAAAAATAATCGATATTGTGCCATCGATTTTTTGATAGCTTTTGGCATGAGGAAAAAAAATTACACTACATATCATATCATATCTGCTCAGAAAAATAAAGATCTGAAATTAATTTTTATTTCTGCTCAAAAAAGTAAAAATCAGAAAATAACAATTATTTCTGCCCAAAAAAATAAAAATCAAAAAATAACTACATAGTATATTTTGATTTTTATTATAAAATGCATAACAGTTACGGTCCCCGTATTCCATACATTCATATGTATGTATGTAATACAACACAACAAATGTATGATTTGGCTTGCAATTCCCCATAAGAAAAAATTAAATGATATTTGTTGATGTTTGCTTTGTTTGTTCCTACATACATACATATCTACACTAATTTGTAAATATGTATGTACATACATACGTATGTATATATACATATCTGTAAAACGAAAGCGATATAATATGATTTTTAAGAGATACTTCAATTTCAAGTAATGTCGAGTACACATCTGGCATTTTCTTGCGTTATCATTTTGTGGTGTCACTTTCAAAATGTGTGCAACGCCGTTCCCATTTTGTTTTCTATATGGAAAGCAATGCCACACAACGAAAAATATCGGAAATGACAAACGTTGCCACCAATATACACTATTGCGATGTCATCAAAATGTGATAGTGTGTACTCTTAATAAGATTAAAAATTACTTTATCATCGGTTTGAAACCGATTTTTGCATTAATTTAAAAAATAAAAGCTTTGTTGGCCTATTATCACACATGAGAGAAAAGCGTATAATAGCAGAATATAATCATTAGAATATCAACAACTTCTTCTTTTTCTTCGGTTTATCCACATTAACTTCAGATTCATCAGCATCCTAAATGGAAAATTAAAAAAATGAAGTGTTATAAATAAATATTTGAATATGTATGTATGTATGTAGAAATATTTTCATCAGTTGCAATATCTCAAAGTTCATTTTACCTTGTCAGCATCGAGCTTTTTGCTCTTAAAAAGCTTCTTGGCTTCCTTTTGTTTCTTTTTCTCTTTTTTAGAAAGTTTGGTCAGTGCTTTCTTGGTATTCGTGTCTTCATCTCTTTTTGCTATATGAGATTCCAAACGTTTTTTGATGCTCTAAAATTATAATGACGCATGGTTGTATTAGAATATTTAGAATGTGAAAATTAATAAAAAATCGATCAATTTACTTGATCTTCCTCTGCTTCACGAAGTCGATCCATTTCTAGACACTCTATTACTTCATTGCGCAACTGAACCACTTCTACCAAACGTTCTATGAGAGCTTCTTCTCTAGCTTTATCTGAATCAGTTTTGTTTCGCTCCGGCTGAGCCATTAAGACGCGAATTTCATATTCTAAGTCGGCCTGTTCTTGCTCTAATCTGTGCTGTCGCCTTCTGTAGGATGAAACAATATTTCGAAAAATTCAATTCAATTCACAAAATTTTCATATTTGTGTACATATCTACTTATGTATATTAATTAATAACACTTACAAGTACATGAGCTCGGCTTGACGTCGGAACAATTCGTTTTTCTCATTCACCAATTCGAATAGTTGCAGTATTAAATTTTCAACTTCCTTTGAATTTTCAGCCGTTGATGAACCAGATGCGGAGTCTGCGGTTTCTCCCGATAGTCCACTGCCGATTAAGGGTTCACCATTCTCCCCCTCGCAGCGATCTCTGATCATCTTTTCCAAAATAACACCTTGCTTCTCGAGACCTTGCTGTTGAACTTCAATTATTTCCAATTCATGTTTAATTTCCTGAAGAGGCAACATTTGTAGGACTTTACGAGGGGGTACAGGAAGAGCGGGTGCAGGACCCTTGCGGCGCTTCCACTTGCCATGCGCTGATTTATTAAATAGCGAATCATTATCATCGGCACCCGACGAAGTAACTGATATTTGGGATTGACGATTACGATTATTGGCTTCTTTATTATCTTTCAACTTCTCCATTTGTCTCTCTCCGAGAGAAGGTGATTTACTCAAGTCCTCTATTAACGGATTATGTTCGTGCGTTGGAGTTTCCAAATTTAGAGGAACTAACACGCGTCGATACACAACGTTTGGCTCCTCTTCATGCACGGTAAGAGATTTGTGCTGGTTTTGCTGTTTCAAATCATCACATTGGCTGTTGCTCTTTTCTACGTATTGTAGTGAACCGTGCTCTTCAATTAGCTCTTTGTCAAGTGGTATCAATCGCTTGGAACATCGTCTGCTAGCTGGCGATAAGTCCGATTCTTGGTGCAGCGACTGTGAAGTCTTACCCTCCAACAAAGCTTTTTCTTCGTCGGATAATTTCGAGTCAAATTTACTCTGCAGAGGGTAATTATCCAAGTTTTTTGGCTGCGTACTTGCTGCATCACCCTGTATTTGGGAAACTTGTCTAGCCGGTTTTGGCGGAGCTGGTGCAGGCCGCTTTTTACGCGCCGATTTTGGAGTACCGACGGTACTCGAACTGGGAGTGGAAGTCTTCGAACTGGTGTTAATGGTCTCATTAGATGGGAACAGCTCCCTTACGGGAGCGGGAGGTAAAGGTGCTCTACGTGACTTTCGAGATCTAATTGTACCGCCGGCCGATAAATTTAGAGAAATGTTTGATGATCTCACATCAGAATTTCGCAAGATATTATTGCTGTAAAGTGAATTAGCACTACCGTAAAATTCACTGGAATTTTGTAAAATTGGTAACGAGGAATTATTAGGTGTTGTTGATTCTGAATGCCCGATGGTCGTATTAACTTTTGTGCTCAACCGTGGTGTTGCTTCTGGTGTTGGGTTCTGTGAATGTGATCTAAGTTTACGTGGGGGAATATATTTATATTTTAACATTTTCGAAATATGCATGTATGTAATCGTATGTAGATGAGTGTTTCATATAATATATTTAACTTAAATCATTTCAAAAGTGATTCATGTTCTTCATTGGAGCATATAAATATTTATTTGACTTCCTTTTCGAATAGATGAGCGCCTACTTGAAAGGAGTTGAATAAATCAATTAATCACCCTTATTCCAGTTGTTAACATCGAAGTCACGTTAATACAATACGAAAAAGTTGGGGCATGTCTAGACAACAGAATGAGCCTATTAATAGCACTCAGTTGTTTTTGTGTAACGGATAAACAAGCTCGAATTTTTTAGTATTGTACTGATATGACGTCGATGTTGACAACTGGAATAAAGATAAATATACATACATATACATATGTACACATATACATACACACGTACGTATGCAAGTAAAGGGTGTTTTCAATAGTTACTTTCAAGTTTTAACATATTGTAAAAGATACATCTGTCGAATCGGCTGTCATTTATTCAGCATGTATTGCCAAATCACCATGGACAGATATAGCGACCAACAACACGTGCAAATGGTAAAATTATTTTATCAAAATAGTAAGCCGATTATTGCCAACTTTTTTTTTTGCTAAAATTGGTTGATATTAACAAAAACGATATGTGGTTTTAACAGAACGGCGCTACGTGCCACACAGCTCATGTCATATTGGACATTCTGTGAACTGGACGTTTGCAGAAATTCGTGCAATGTTATATTCCATATAGTATGTACATATGTATGTATCTGTGATATGAACGTTTTTTCCAAAAAATTTAAATGGGCAAATTAACATAACTATGTCGTAATGGCTTCAACAGCCCTTTCAAACGAATACAAACTTCCGATGATTTCTCATACACTCTTTCTGTTATTTATATTTAAGGATAATAAGAGCTTCATGAAAGATCCTTTATTTATTATATGCATAATACGAGAATGTACATATCGAGTCTTGTTTTCGATTTAATCGTGAGCGACATGTAGTAAAAAATTAACTAAATTATCAAAATGCCAAAATTGTTGATAACCTTTAAATTACAGACTGTAAAATTTTATCGTAAACGACAATATATTCGTACGTATGTAAAACAATTTGAACATTATAAAAAAACCGATATCAAAAAGTCGACCAGAGTTGAAGAAAGTGACTTACTGTGAAAAAAGCTAAAATCCGCTGATATGGTCACTTTTAAAAAGGGTCAAATATATATTATGTCTGTTATTAACTATTTTTAGAACAATACTGAAAACAAACAACAGAAAAGGTATACTTAGTGAAATGAACAATTGAACATTTTTACAAAATTAAATGAAAGATTTTGTAGTGTTGAACTAAAATACACAATGTGTAAAAGATTATTAGTATTATAAAAGTGATTAAAATTAGATTCCAAATGATTACAGACTAAATTTTAAACATTTTCATACAAAAGTATTAATTTTTAACTTTAAGTTACAAAAAGCACACAGCGAATGAGACCACAAAGTACAAAATGAAATGTCGAATTAAAAAACAGAATGTGAAATAGATTATTAGTATTAAAAAATTTATTAACATTTGTTTTCAAATGATTACAGACTTAGTTTTAAGCAGTTTCGTTCACAAATATTAATTTTTACCATTTACATATTTACAAAAATCACGCAGAGAATGGACCCACAAAGTATAAATTGAAATTACGTTAAAACAATACTACGCGAAAGAAAAAGTAAAGAGGATTCGATGACTGAGTGAGCGAGACTTGCGAAAACACGATTATCTTCCGTCTCGTGTGATCTCTGGTCTAGTTTGTGACCAATATGTTACAGCAATGATCTTGATCTCAAGCGATTCAAAGTTTTTTTATATTTGCAACAGTTTTAAGACTTTGGCTCAAGGAATTACCAACTAACTATTAAGCTACACTTGGTCTTGCATAGCAAATTGAGGATTTTCCTTCATAAGTGAAACCAAATTTTCGACTTGTTGATTAATAACTACAATCTCAGCGCTACTTATATACGTAGGTAAAATTAGCAAACATTGTTTAAAATTACTCTTTGGGACCCTAAAAAAATATGTACTGTGATTCTGTTTAACAGGAAATTCATTTGACATTCGATACACGTTGTTCTATAAATAGCGAAAATTCGAAATCGATAGCAACTCATAACATGGGCATTAATGTGCGTAAAGAAAATACATATTGGGCCTAATTATTAGTGTCGTATTTTGTACTAAATTAAAGAAAAAATGTTGCAATGTTCTTTAGTCTAGTACAAAATCATCGAAGTCGTAATACGACACTCGTAATAATTCACATTGTAGGAACGAGTATTTATCAGACTTGACACAAACCAACTAGCAAACCCATAGGTTTCTGTCAAAAACGACCCAAGTTGAGTATTTATTTCATTCTGGAGACGTATTAATTAGAGTTTTTCTTTTCCCGGACTTTTTCATTTCCCGGGAAAGCGGGTAAGATGTTTCGGTTTCCCGGGAAATCACGGGAATTCCCGCCCAGTACAAAACAATACAAAATATTTTTAAATTTAATTTATTTCTACAAAAACAAATTATAATTCATAATTATGAATTATAATTATCGTCAATTTCCAAATAGTGTTCTTCTAAATTCGGATTCTAGAACACATACTATTAGTTTGTATTTTCTAAATTTCAACTTAAGCAGGCGTACCATGTGTTTTAACATCCGAACTCACAAGAAAACGTGTGAAAACGATGTGAAAGCTAGAACATGCACGATTTATTATATAAAATAAACGAATTTCAAATTACCCGTAAATTACACCTGAGAGCAATTACCAACGCGCTACACTTGCACATAAAAATTACACCTGATTCGGGTAATTACCCGCGATTCGGCAACACTGTTTTAACTGTACTATTTACCAAAGAGAATCTGTAATTATTTGTAATTTTTTTTTTATTTCCTTGCTCATTTCTGTTTTTTACTTTTATGAATTGTTGTAGAATTAAATTTTGATCGTCGCGTTCTGCTTTTTCAAAATAAAGGCACCTAAGTCTCAGAATGCATGTGTACCAGATGTAAACTTGGCATTAGTTGTTGTAAAGCTTTAGCTATTGTGATATTGCCATCACCTTATTATTGCACCATCGAATTAATAAAGTGAATAACGACACCCATCAAGGAATGTGTACATACAAATTAAGTTGCCATAACAAAATCAAAAAATCCCGGGAATTCTCGCACAAATTTCCCGGGATTTCTTTCCCGGAAAATGTGCGGGATCCCGGGAAATTTTTCCCGGGAAATCCCGTATGAAAAACACTAGTATTAATCCATAAATATATAAATTATTTATTTATAAATTTAAAAATTATTCTGCCTTATCGTGGTTGGCGTATTTCAAATACGACTATGTCTGTTTGGTAATAGATTAAAGAAAAACCGTTAAGTCTTCTTTAATCTATTACCAAACAGTCGTAGTCGTATTTGAAATACGCCAACCAGGATAAGGCAGATTATTCGATACTCGTAATCGCGAACATTTCCTCATACATATATTCGTATTCGCAATGTTTAAAAATTCGATTTCTTTCCATCGCATATATGTATGTATGTACATATGTATGTATGTATGTGAGTATATAATATATGATTCTTTATTAAGACGCAAATAAAAGAAATTAACTGTTTTTATTTAAGACGGAAATAAGACCGTTACTTCCATGCGTAAACTCAAAGTAAACAGTGTGTACATTGTAAAGATTTTGACAAACAAGTTGCAATTAAAATTGTTTGTATGTATGTATGTATGTACATATATTTGTACATATGTATGTAGTTCCGGTTACGGCGATTTTTTGTATAACACTTGACACGTACTAAGAAGAACAAAATTTAATTACAAACACTGTATTTAATTTTTTATACAAGTATTTTTCACTTTCCACTACCCAACAAATTAATTCTTTTTCCTTAATGCTCAGTCTATAGTCTATTTTAAACTCTGCGTAAGGTTGTTGTTTTGTAAAGACTTAAATGAAAACTGACGGAGTCGGTTAAAAATTCTCTGCGAAAACCTGGATTAAAGACATGCGTAGCAGGTGTTGCCGTGAGTAATTGAAGAATTGTACATAATTGTTTAAGTGTAAGTAGATATTTTTTTTAAGATTTTGTTCACAAGTTTGTACATACATTATCTAATATAGATATAAAAATATATATGTATATGTATGTATGTATGTACATTAGGGAAGATCGATTTTTGTAAAAAAAATATTATTCTATGAAGAAATTCCAAAATATGTTGCAATATGTTGTAGAGCTTTATTAAACGATTTATTTTTCTTTAATCATAATTAGAAAATAATAAACAGAAAACTCGTATAAATGTTTAGTTTTGACCTGATTCAGACACACCAAGTCTTCTTGCTCAAGTTTTGAGTTTGTATGCCAGAGATGAGAAAGTAATATATACTTTTTGTATACATACTTTCATGATATAAATATAGAAGGTACTTCTATAAGTATTTTTAAAGTTTGTTTTTTGAGAGAAATAAAAAAAAGGTTCAAATATCGTAAAAATATTTGTCTTCTCCCATAAAATTTTTACAAAAATGTGTAATTATCTTAACAAAAGTTGCGAATAAATAAAGTGGTGTACATATGTACATAACTACACATCTGTGATGTTTAAAAAGTGGTTATGTAATAACTTGGCGCATCTTTTTAAATTGTCTGCCTAAAATAAGTGTTTTAACTATATTTTCATCCAAATTTATTGATGATTTTGATTAGTTGACAATGAATTTTCATTAAGTTTAACAAATATTGATTGATAATATTACATCTTGTTTAATCTACATAATTCGCATCTTGTTGATTGTAACATGTTTTTCTAAAAAATTACTTTAATACCCAATCAGATAATTTTGGCAAGTCTATTTCACAGATTTTGCAGGCTCTTAGACACTGTTGGCGGATACAAGATAATGCAGAGAACTCAAAGAATGCTACATTCATATTTTTACAACAATACATTTACAATGCATTTCATTGCTTTTCAAGATAATAAAACATTTATCATCACAATTTGTTTTTAAGAGTCTAAACACAATGCAACGATAATTTATTGCGGTGCGGTTTTTCATACGATTTTGAAGTAAAAAACCGCAGTGCGGAACGGAATAAAATTAAAATCTATTTTATTTTCTCTGCGGACTTTCTTATTCTCTCAATTTTTGACACTCTTTCTCTTTCTGATGTTGCCACAGTTTTTGAATAATTGGCGGTGTTCACAACATTGTTTTAATAAAAAGCATGATTTTTTTTTGTCATAATATATAAAAGTTTAAAAAATATATCAAATATATCTGCGAATGTATAAAATGTTAATCATTTTTTGTTTTTAGTTACTGCCAATACAAAATATTCAACACAAAGAGTATTTTTTTATAAAAATGTATACACAAAAAAAAATTAATAAAAATTTAAACAAACAATGACAAGTATTGCCGCAGCCGTCTTCCGTTGTATTATGTTTATTTTTCTTTCCCGCAACGAGAAATCGCACCGCACCGCAAACATTGTGTTTAGACTCTAAATTGTTTGAATTTATAAAAAAAAACTTCTGAAATAATTTTTCAATAAAATTTTCAAACAAACAGGAAACCGAGGGGAAAATAATATTTCACCAAATTGAATTTTAGAGTCTGAACACAATGCAACGATAATTTATTGCGGTGCGGTTTTTCATACGATTTTGAAGTTAAAAACCGCAGTGCGGAACGGAATAAAATTAAAATCTATTTTATTTTCTCTGCGGACTTTCTTATTCTCTCAATTTTTGACAATCTTTCTATTTCTGATGTTGCCACAGTTTTTGAATAATTGGCGGTGTTCACAACATTGTTTTATCAAAAAGCATGATTTTTATTTGTCATAATATATAAAAGTTTAAAAAATATATCAAATATATCTGCGAATGTATAAAATGTTAATCATTTTTTGTTTTTAGTTACTGCCAATACAAAATATTCAACACAAAGAGTATTTTTTTATAAAAATGTATACACAAAAAAAAATTAATAAAAATTTAAACAAACAATGACAAGTATTGCCGTAGCCGTCTTCCGTTGTATTATGTTTATTTTTCTTACTCTTAAACTCTTAGAGTCTAAACACAATGTTTGCGGTGCGGTGCGATTTCTCGTTGCGGGAAAAAACAATAAACATAATACAACGGAAGACGGCTACGGCAATACTTGTCAGTGTTTGTTTTAACTTCTATTAATTTATTTGTGGATACATTTTTATAAAATTTTCTAAAAAATTTACTATATGTTTAACATTTTATAATGGAGGACCTATGCTCCTTATAGGAACGACGGGAACATATATACAAATGTATATATACACTATTGTTCAAAACCTAAGCAACTTTTTTTAAGAAATAAAAAGAACTTTTCTATTTACGTAAGAAGTTCCTTTATTCGAAATAAACCACTGAATTTTAATATTATTATGTGCTCTCATTTTAATTATACCAACAACAATTTTATTTCATTTCTTTTCAATTAATAGTAAAACAAAAACAAAACTAACTGCATATTTTTCTGTTCGAAACTTAAGCAACTTTCAATATTTTGTATGGTATCCTTTGTTTCTGGTGAAGTCCGCACATCGGCATTGACTCTACGAAATTAGTTAAAACTGATATTGGTATTGATTACCATTCCAGTTTTAAGCAGCTTAAAAACTCCTGTTTAGAACTAAAATGGCGACACCCGATCCTGCGCTGCAAAATGGCGAAAAGATTCTCAATGGGATTCAAATCCGGAAATTTCGATGGCCAATCCCAGATTTAGAGATGCCATTATTTAAAAACCATTATTTAACCATTTTCGATGAGTGCTTATGGTCATTATCATGCTCAAACACCCACTGACGTGGCATTTGCGACTCGGCATGGCTCAGCATGTCGTTGGATAAAATATCCTTATAAGAAAAAAAGACCATGTTTGTTGCTATTTCGACAAAAGGGCCAACTACACTCCCAGAAAAGCAAGTCCATACCATTACATTTCCGCCACCATGTTTTATTGTGCCTTTACAATAACGTAGATGTAATCGTTGTCCTTTCGGTATTCGGACGTGGCATCCATCTGAGTTCAACAAGTTAAATTTAGACTCATCTTTGAATAAAACTGTTTTACATTGTTTTGTGGTACATTTGCTATAAGTTTTTGAGGGTAAATTCAACTTGTATATATAATATTTTGTAATGGCAGTAACTAAAAACAAGAAATTATCAACATTTTATATATTGACAGATATATTTGATGTATTTTTTAAACTTTTATATTTTATGACAAAAGTTTTTGAACTTCATAATCATTTTTTTGTTCACAATAATGTTGTGAACACCGCCAATTGTTCAAAAACTATGGCAACATCAGAAAGAGAAAGAGAGTCAAAAATTGAGAGAATAAGAAAGTCCGCAGAGAAAATAAAATAGATTTTAATTTTATACCGTTCCGCACTGCGGGTTTTTACTTCAAAATCGTATGAAAAACCGCACCGCAATAAATTATCGTTACATTGTGTTCAGACTCTTACATGGAAACTAAAACATTTTTAAAATTTGTTTTTGTTTTTCATACAAAGGGCCCGTGCCAAACGGTAGCAAAGTACTATTGTAAGTAAATTTTTGACACTTCTGAGGTGAATAAAGTTTCACTAGCCCTGGTAGCTAGTAGAATTTTTTACACAACAGATAAATTTTTGACAACCAGCAAATAAAACATCGATTTGTACGGCTCTTAAATGTAGTTAGACTGTGAAAAATGCATTGTTTATTTTAATTTGAGAAAAATTTTACATCATATTATACAATTTTTTGCTACAAGAATATTCCTGCCTGTTCTGTAAATCGAGTCGATTTGAAAACGTTTGGTTTAGAAAAATTAAATCCACTAATAGCGATTTTTCAGACCTTTTTGTAGTTTTCTATTTTTTTAGGGCTTGAAATATCATATCTGAAATTTATTTAGTATGTATGATATAAAACACATCAATGGGGCCATTATTTATTTTTTGAAAACGAGAAATTTACTCGGATTCGGTTTACAGAACATGGCCGATTGTTTTATATAAAAATGTCGTTTTAAAAAATTGTTGCTGTTTTCATCAGCTTCTTTCCATGCTGAAGCGAATTTGTCAAAATTTTACATTGTCGAAAAAGATATAATTTTGTGCAATTTGACACACACCCAAATTCTAAAAATTATTTGCTTTGAATTTATTTCCATCTCTTCTGCAATGAATTTGTATTTTTGTATTGTATTTTTTTTTTTGTATTTTTTATTCTTTTTTTCATATGAATATCACTAAGCTGACGTGATTTAGGCAATTAGGACCTAAATATATTTTAAAGTAAAACACAAACAAGAACTAATTTTTTAAAACATACCAATCTATAAAACTTAATCTAACTTTTAATTATCGGCCAGGTTATGAAAACCATTTCATTTTGAAACCGGCAGATTTCAGAAAAAAAAATCAACAAGAAAGCTCAGTTATTGCAGCTAATTTTAAAACGGAATGGTTTTCAGAACATGGACGTGTATATCTTGCTATGGAGGTTCCATTGGCATAGTTTTAATTTTCGATTATTATATTATTATTATTTATTATACGTATAATTTGTTAAATATACATACATACATACATACTATGTATATGTAAATAAATAAATTATTTATTTTATTTTATTTTATTTTATTTTGTTTTATTTTGTTTTCATATCCATACAAATCAAACTCCCCTAATGTACAAATGTATTGTATATTGTACATACATACATACATACATACATACATACATACATATATATGTAGATAAAATTATGATCACAACTTTTGATTAAATTTTTAAAACATAAATTGTGTCAAACTCAAACGAAGTGTTGTCATGAAAATTAAAAAAAAAATCACTTTTTAAGGAACAAATATGTATGGTGACATTTTTTAAGTTGTCTATTAAAAATCTTCCATAAAGAGAGAGAGACATCGTGTTCAAATTTCGAAAATTCACCATATTTATTCAATATTTTATATATACATACATATGTAGATATCTACATGCGTATGTATGTATGTACTTTTTACCTTTTAAAAACATTTTATTTATTCAAGTTCCATATTGCAAATAAATAAAGGCCATACGAATACAGTTTTCATTCATTTAATTTATTTTCTCAACAATGTCTGTAGTATGAGCTTTTTACATTGACCAACATCTAACATATACCATTAATTTGCGAAGATTTTAACTTTTCAATAAAAATTGCACAGGGCTAAAAATCAACATATTTAACAGATGTTCCTATCTCATATTTCAATAGATTTACCCTCTCCCATACAAAGTAATCACTAAGTCCTAGTTTACACAATGCAAGTCTTATTGTTAAGGGAAAAGAAGCGAGTACTCAGCTTCATGTACTGTCAATACGTTTTGCTTTCCCATTCTTAATGTTAAAAAAGCACACTTGCATACACAAAACTATGCATAAAAAATATGTGCTGAAAAATAAGACTTGAATTGTGTGGACGCCGATGAAAGTTCAAAGAAGAAAAAGTGATAACCTTAGCAACAAGACTTGACTACTGTGAACTGGGACTAACTATTGCATATTGATACGAGTAATAATGTATCAGTGAGCGTCTACAAACTTGGTGTGAATTAATTTATAGTGGTGGTGTAATTGCAAACAATTAAACCGAATTTAAAATATATGAACTAAAAATAACAAAAGTAGATTAACTTGGGGTATTGTGGAACCACTATTTTTGTTTTGGAGCTCGTCAGAAAAGTGTTAGTAAACTTTTCATCGTACTGGTTGCAATGTGTTTGGTGATCGATTGTCTGACTGAGTATATCACAAATATAATATTTATTATCTTAATAATAAAAAAACGTTATGCATGGAAAATATAAGGGCGGGTTTACATCTGTGTGTCACAAGCCGCACACATATGGCATTTCTTGTGTGTCATTTGCCCAAAAAAGCGTAACCAACTAATTACTAATGGAAAACTGTTTGATTCAGACATGTACTCAGCCTAAGATACCTCAAAAACTGTCATTTAAAAAAGTGTAGGATAATGTGGAATTCCCAGGTGGGTAATGTGGAATAATATACCAAATCACCAGAATCAAAACAATAATATCTGTGGCAATACATAATAATGGCTTAAGTCGAAATTTCGTGTTTTAAGATATTAAGGGTTTTATCTAAAATAAATTGTGTTTGGTTTTTACATAAAGTTTTTAGCCACCGGGAAAGATGTACATTTATTTAGAACAAAACTGTAGATTATAAAAAAAAAACGTTTTATTGGTTAATATTCGTTGTTTTTTAGTTAAAATGTTATGAAAAAATCCATTGGCAGAAAAATAACAACTAAAGTGAACTTAGGCTAATATAATGAAAGGCAAAATAATTTTTATTGATAGTAAGTTAAATTGAAAATTCGGAAAACTTGAGATAAGATAATTTTTTTAAAAGCTTAGTTAAATATAATGGTTTTTATGAGGAATAATTTAAATGGGCTGTTAGTTATTGAACTTAAGTGTATACAAGTTTTAATGCTAAAAACATTTTAACATTGATTTAGCTACCTTAACAAAAAATTAAGTTGAGTTAAGATGTTATGGCCAAGAAGACTTAAGTTAAAATATAAATGCTTATTTTTTTATTAATAATGACATTTTATAATTGAAATTTAGCTGAGTGATAGATCTTGAAGAAGAGATTAAGAATATGTAATAGAAGGAAAAAGCACTTATGTTAACTTAAGCCATTAATTATTATTTATTGCCACAGATATAAAAACAAGCTCAGTTTAGTATATAATTCGTTTCTTTTATTTTAATTAATTTGAAACATTAGAGTACCTCCTTGGCGTTACGTATTATTTGAAAAATATGGTAAATTATACATTATTCCTCAGTCTCTATTGACCAAATGAAAACTAATGCATATATACATACAGTGGGAGCTTCTAAATAACATTTAGTTTTGGAAATAAAGGGGGTTCCACATTACCCGCATATTCCACAATACCCGAAGTTACTCTGTGTATTATTATATGCGTTAATTATGTACTTAACTATTTGCAGTCGGTGCAAAAAGAATGTTGTTAACGTAAACGTAGAAATAAATATCCAGGTTTTCAAATAATAAGATAGATTCAGCCTTCTTGGCACCTACTGCAAATTTTTAACTAGTTAACGTATAATATAATATAATAATACTTTTGTTATTTTTAACTTTTAAGTGCATGAGGTCGGTTTAATTTTTTTAAGTTGTTATTTAGTACTGCGAATCAAAAATTAAGGCCTCATTTGTCTTTACTTTCTGTTGCTGTTCTGTGCTGTCCCGTTCTGATTTTAAAATTTAGTACTTAATTTTTCTGTAGTATTTTTATGAGCTGTTTCTGACTAGAAGTTTCGCAGTTTTAAATCGTCCATTTTATAATTTTATGTTTTTCTTTTAAAAATTTATTTTTTTTTAATTCTAAACGCACAATCACAATTTATTTCAAAATGTTTTAATTTAATTTATGTCACTTACAATTACTTAACAATTTTTTTTATTTTCACAGGTTGAACCGAAACAGAACAGAACGAAACAGAAAACCTAACGACTTGTATTAGATTTATATAAACAAATAAGATCCGTCAGATGATTCGTAACAGAACAGAAATTACAAATTAATTCTGCCTTAATTTTTACTTGAAAATGTTATGGCACAAGCAAGACGAAACACAGCACTACAGAAAAAAACATATGCATCTATTTGTAAAATTTCCTGCTGTCAACAAATTTACCAACGTTTTTTTTTTTTATTTTGATAAAAGAGAAACTAACAGATGATCATTATCTGCTGACACGCAGGTCTCCTGGTATTGCAGAATAGACATGCATACATATGTATTTCGAAAAATTAGTTTTTGAAATTAATAATGTAGAAAAAATATCGTTATATCATACTCGTAATTAATTTTCTGTACAGTCGTTAAGCAGCTCTGGATCGGATATCACATTATTAAAAATAAAAATGGAATAAAATAACAAAAAATTAAATTATTTAATCTTTTTTCTTTGCAAACCCTATAAAAGGGATTTTAATCACTGAATAAAAAGCACTATTTCAACCACTAGTGTTTCCAATTCTTCATATGTAAGTGATGCAGCTGACACACTTCTCAGTAAAAGGTGCTTGGCGGATTTGTCAGCCGCTTCCCAAAGTCCACCGAAGTGAGGGGCTCTTGGTGGAATGAATTTAAAATTTATTGACTGATTGCTGCATACTCGTGTAATCTTCTCTTGCGCTGATTCAGAATATATTGATTCTTTTAATTCAGTAATTTTATTGTTTGCTCCCACGAAGTTAGTAGCATTGTCGCAATACAAAGTCTGGTAGTGGCCTCTTCTGCTGATGAAACGTCGTAGTGCGCCTATGAATGCTTCTGTAGACAGATTTGATACTACTTCCATGTGAATGGCCTTAGTCGCGAAGCAACAAAATACTGCGATATAGGCCTTGTCTGGCCTTTTGCCCCTGATCTTGTGATGGATCCATATTGGGCCAAAATAATCCACTCCTGTGGTTATGAAAGGACGTGCTGGGGTTACTCTATCTGCCGGAAGATTTCCCATTAATTGTTTGAAAAGCACCGGCCTAGCTTTAGTGCATCGTATGCATTTGTGGACGGTACTTTGCACCAGTGATTTCCCGTTTGTAATCCAGAACTGTGACCTGGATGCTGCCAACAATGACTGTGGGCCACAATGACGATTCTCTTCGTGTAGCTTGTGCATCGATAACTTTGTCATAGGGTGATTATGAGTTAAAATCGCAGGATGTTTTGCTTTGAACGATAATGTTGACTGCTCCAAACGACCACCCACGCGAATTATCTGATGCTCATCCATGAATGGGTTTAAAGAGGCCAAGGGACTTGATTTATGTACAGGTGTTTGATGTGATAGCCTTTCTAGTTCTTCCCCAAACTCTTTGGCTTGGATGATCTTGATAATGATGTTTAGAGCTTTTTCTAATTCGAATGCATCAAGCTCCCTTTTGGTTGGCCGATAAATATTTGTAGTTTTGGCATTTCTAATAAATCTCAACACATAACCGATCGTGTGTTGAAGAGTTTTAAATGAGTTCCGGTGGTTTATCTGATTTATAATGCCTACATAATTTTGCTGCAAGGCGGTTATTGTTAGAACATGCTTCGTCACCTTACGTTCTTCGTTGCAAGGTGTCTCAATTGCTTGTGAAGTTCAGGTTGTCCATTCACTCCGTTGTCCCGAAAGAAAAAGAGGGCCATAAAACCACATTGGATGTTGTGATAGGTTTTCGGGTGCTATTCCTCGAGATGTTGCGTCGGCTTGTTCCTTAGAACTAACGTGTCGCCATTGATGTGAATCGCTTAGACCTTGAATTTTTGTTATCCTGTTTGCTACAAAGGTGTGAAAGGATGCTGCTGACGAGTTTATCCAAGAAAGAACAATTTTTGAGTCCGACCAAAAAAAGTTTGCTGTATTTTGCAGACGAAGATCTTCTTTTACCCTATTTGTTAGTTCAACACCTAAAGGTAGAGGTCCATAGCTCGCTTTTTACGCGTTATGCTTTATACGCGTTTCATCCTCTTGTTTCTTTCTATACTTTGTTCGCGCTGAGTTACATGCACTGCTTTCCATGCGACATTTTATTTTTGTTTTGATCAGCTGTGTGCGTTTGTTTATAAATACATACTTATAAAGAAAAAATGGAGAGTGAAATCGAGTTTTTAAAAGAATTTGTGGAGTTAGTCGAGTTTGTATATTTAATTTTATGTGCAAAAAATGCCTATGAACAATTTCAAAAAAAGAAAAGGTTTTGGGTGCGGCCGTTGTACTTAGAACGGAAATTAAGTGGGTTTTTTGAAACCACATTTAAAAAAATTAAAACTTCTGACCCTGAGCAATTTCGAACCGCGACAAGAATGTCTGCAGACGTCTTTGACTATTTATTCAGCATTTTAAATGATATTCTTGAGAAGAACTCGGCCAGGGCTATTCCAGCAAATTTTCGGCTGTTCTTGACTTTAATGTAAAGCTGAGTTTTCATCTGACATTTCTTGTGTGCATTTGCCAAAAAAAGCGTAACCAACTAATTATTAATGAAAACCTGTTTGATTTAGACATGTATTTATTGATTTAAACTGTTTACAATCATGTTGGATTCTATAAAATTGTCTATTAGTTACATACATATGTATGGAACTATTTAACTTAATAAATACATGAGTGAATAAAACAGTTTTGCATTAGTTATTATTTACGCAAAATTAATTAAAATTAATTAATTTTAATCAATTTTGATAATTAATTTTAATTATCCACGGCAAAATAATATTTATCGATAACGTAAGAAACAAAGTATTATTTAACGTCTTTAGCTTTCAAGAACAGCTGACTTTCTTTCATGGTGCTTGTAACGCGTACAAAAGTAGAAAGTAGACCTACTTTTCGCTTTGAACGCGCCAACGCGTTCTGCGTTTTTTGCAATGTAACTTGTCACATACTATTGCATTGATTCTACTTTTTGGAAATTTGCATAAAAAGCGTAACGCGCATAAAGCGAGCTATGGACCTCTACCTTAATACCGCGGCGCATAATTCCAAGCGAGGCAACGTTTGTCTTTTTATGGGTGCTACTCGGCACATAGCAGTCTGGTTAAAACAGTTTTGTCTTTATATGTTAAAAGAATGTAGATTGCTGTTCCATGCATCGACAAACGTATGAATTTCTGTAAAGACTGGGTTTCCGTGTTTTAATACGAATCTCTCTATTTTTAGTTTGTTTATGGTTTCTATATTTGTGCGAAATTTATTCCATTCATTCTGAAGATTCATGGGTAACTCGTCATCTCATGAAAGCGGTAATTGCCACAGCTCTTGCAAAAATATATTGGCTCGTACAACTACCGGCCCAAAAATCCCTAGAGGATCAACAATCAATCATGTAACAAAGACCATTCAATAAAAATGATTGATCCGACAATTCCAAGAACAGCTGGACCAAAATATATTGTTATGTCTAGAATCGACGAAGGGAAAACGCTTGCTAATGTATCCCCATTTCTGATAAAAAAAGTTGTGGATTCCACATGTGGTGGGGAGGTATTACAATGCAAGAAATTAAGAAATGGAATTATTTTAATTCAAACAAAGAATTTGTATCAAACGAATACATTGTTGCAGATGAGTAATCTTAGTTCCAGTATTAATGTCTCAGTTACATGGCATAATTCTTTAAATTATGCTAAAGGAGTAATATATTCCAACGACTTAAGAGGAGTTCCAGATCAAGAAATTTTGGATGAACTTAAAAAACAAAATGTGATAAAAATTGATAAGATCAAGAGGAAAGTCAGTAACAATATTGAAGAAACAGGTCTGGTGATTATAACATTTGGATATATCACATTACCAGAAGATCTTTATATAGGGTATGAAAATGTTAAAATTCGACCATATATTCCTTTACCTCTTCAATGTAAGCAATGTCAGCGTTATGACCATATAGCCAGAATTCGCAAAAACTTAAAGAACTGTCCTAATTGTGCTCAAGAATTTCACACAGACGAAAATAAAGTTTGCGTCTGTAGTAGAATATATGTCTTGTTTCGTGTTTTTGCACCCTTGTAGATAGTAGTTATTTCAAGTACTAATTTAAGCATCACTGTACATATATATACTTAGAATAAGATGGCGGAATAAAGGCGTCAGTTGGATTGGTAAAAGAAAGAGTTAACAACTTCAGGTGTGAACGAACAAACGCTCTACATAAAAGAAAATTATAAATTCAAACTTAAGAAAATAAAATTAGTGTAGTGACTGAAGAAGTCCCTAAGAAAGTGCAGGAGACTTAAGACACAATAAATATAAAATGAGTTCACGCGAAGAAATAGCGTCGCAATTGAAGAGTATTGGTGTTGGCGTTCCTGAATCTGCAACAATAACGCAGTTAAGAGCTTTATTAAACAGCGTCATAGGAACTGACCCACCAGGTACATCCGATAATATGGCTGACGCAACGGGCAACACACGGGAATTAATCGACACAGCGGGGAGCAGCAGCAGTGGTGGCTTGGCGGATTTGTGTGGCGAGGCAGCTTCGCATGCGCTCGACAGTGGCTTCGTGCAGGTTAACGAGCAAAATGAAAACGAATTATGTCTACTAGAACGCCAATTAGCCCGGCGTCTACGAATTTTAAAATTAAAACAGGAAATTGATACTCTAGAAGGCGCCTCGAATAACAATGTAGGACACAAAAATATAAGCTTTGCCGACATAGAAGGAGCCATAAATAAATTTAGTGGGGACAGTAATGTCATCAAATGGTTATGTGATTTTGAAGAAATAACCTCACTATACAACTGTACCCCAGAAGAAAAGTTTTTATTCGCTAGACGCATGATGGTGGGAAGTGCAAACCTTTTTGTAAAAATGGCGTCAACAAATACATGGGCAGATTTGAAAATGAAATTGCAAAATGAATTCGATAAGCCCCTTAGTGCCAGAGATGTTATTAGAAAACTTGAGGCAAGAGTATGGAACAGAAAGAATGAGACATTACACTACTATGTTTTGGCCATGCAAGATATATCGAATGGACTGTTGGAGGATAAAGACTTGGTGGAGCTTATAGTTGATGGCATAGGTGACAGATCACCAGCAGCATCGATGTTTTATAACATTACGACCATCAACGAATTAAAAAAAGTTCTTCCGCGATATGAGAAAATCGTACATGACATAATGCCTAAAACAACAGATAAACAAAATGAGAATATTCGCTGCTACAACTGTTCCGGGTTTGGTCACTATGCACAGGCGTGCACGGAAACAAAACGACCTAAAGGATCATGCTTCAAGTGTGGAAATCCAGGACACCTTTACGCTAAGTGCCCCCTTAGAAGTGTTTCAACAATAGACGATAAATTCCAAAACATAAATTTCAATACACAGGTAAGAGTTGTCTTTCACATTAGTAATCGTGTAATAGAGTCTGATGTTGCATCCTTTCTTGATACCGGTAGCCCCAGTAATTTTTTAAGAGAGTCCGTGATAATTTCGGTGGCACCACATGTACAGATGGATAGAGGACGTGGGATGAAGTTTAGAGGAGTAGGTAGTGGTGTGTTGGTGACATGTGGTAGAGTGCGGACTGATATAATATTTGCTGGACGATGTAGGACTGTGGACTTGTTTATTGTGCCTGATGATCATATACCCTATGACCTGATTCTTGGCAGGGATTTCATGAATTTGTTTTCTGTTTCTTTATATGTGAAAAACATGACTTTTGTTGAATCGAATGTGTGTGATAATGAATTTAATAAATTTTGTTTTGGAAATAGAGATTTGACTGAAGTGGATGGTGTGCAGGAGTGTAGTATATTGGAGGAATTTGGGAGAATGTGTAGTATTTATGCGGAGGAGGATAGGGGAGGGGACATTGACATTGGTCCCGACTTGCAGTGGGGCATCAGGGAGAAGATTTTAGGATTGGTTAGAAAAAGATATCTGGATAATGGCTGTGTGGATGAGATAGAGAGTGGGTACAGGGCAGAAATTTTGGTAAGTTCAACGGAGACAGCATTTTGTTCACCTAGGCGTCTATCTTTTGCTGAGAAACAAGAGGTAACGCGTATTATAGAGGACTTATTGTCGAGGGGTATAATAAGACAGAGTAATTCGCCGTATGCTTCTCCTGTGGTATTGACAAAAAAGAAGAGCGGAGAAACAAGATTGTGTATTGACTATAGGGCCCTAAATAGGTTGATAGTGAGGGACAACTATCCCTTGCCGCTGATAGATGACTGTTTGGAGCATCTAGAGGGGAAAAGATTTTTTTCGGTGATGGATTTGAAATCGAGCTTTTATCATGTTAGAATGGCGGAGGCATCAGTGAAATATACTGCTTTTGTGGTGCCGAATGGGCAGTATGAATTCCTCAGGTTACCTTTTGGTTTGAAGAATGGACCTGCTATATTTCAGCGTTTTGTGAATCAGGTTTTTCGCGACTTTGTGGACAAGGGAGAAATAGTTTTGTACATGGACGATATATTGGTAGCAACGAGGACGATAGAGGAACATTTCGGGGTATTGGACAGAGTTTTGGTTCGCCTGGCTGAATATGGTTTGGAACTTAGACTGGAGAAGTGCAAATTTGCGTATACAGAGATTGAATATTTGGGATATTCAGTATCCCGGTACGGTATAAAGCCGTCCTGCAGTCATATTAGGGCCATGACACAGTACCCGGAGCCTAGGAGCACACGGGAGGTAAAGTCATTTTTGGGATTGTGCGCGTATTTTCGAAGATTTGTTAGGAACTTTTCCATTATCGCCCGCCCGCTGTATGAATTGACGAGAGAAGGTGTAGAATTTTTATTTTCTGACGACTGTAGGAGAGCATTCAACGAATTGCGCAGTACTCTGACATCGGGACCGATATTGGCTATCTATAGCCCTACTAGGGAGACTGAATTGCATTGCGATGCCAGTGCTATGGGGTTCGGCTCGATTTTGATGCAGAAACAGGACGATGGGGAATATCATCCAGTATCCTATTTTTCTAGAAAGACGATTGATGCTGAGACTAGGTATCACAGTTTTGAGCTCGAGACGCTGGCGATTGTATATTCTCTCCGGAGGTTCAGTGTATATTTGCAGGGAATAAGATTTATTATTGTGACGGATTGCAATTCATTGACTTTGACTTTGAATAAAAGAACTGTGAATAGTCGTATTGCAAGGTGGGCTTTAGAGTTAGAGAATTTCAATTATAGTATTAAGCACAGACCAGGGAGTAAAATGTGCCATGTTGACGCATTGTCTAGGATTGATTTCGGTGATGGGGGAATAATAACGACGATAGAAAGTGAAGATATCGATTTTCAGCTTCACGCCACGCAGGCCAGGGATAAGAAAATATGCGATTTGAAGGTGAGATTGGAGATGGGGGACTTGAAGGATTTCGAGATGGTCAATGGCGTTGTTTATAGGAAGGATGAGGGTGATTTAAGATTATATGTCCCTAAGGAGATAGAAGTAGAATTTATTAGACATGTTCATGAACAGATCGGCCACATGGGCACCGACAAATGCTATCAGAGAATGAGGGACAATTATTGGTTTCCACATATGAGACAGAGAATCAATGATTTCGGGAAGAACTGTATAAAGTGTATCATGTACTCGGCTCCACAACGATCGAACGCTAGGAGACTGCACAGCATTCCCAAGGAGCCCCGACCATTTCACACAATTCATTTGGATCATCTTGGACCTCTTCCTTCTCTTCAATCAAAGAGAAAACATATCCTCTTGGTGGTTGATGCATTCACGAAGTTTACTAGGTTGTATCCCGTACTGACGACTAGCACGAAAGAGGTGAATGCGGCCCTTATGAAATACTTTGACTATTATAGCAGACCTGTGAGATGCATCACGGATCGGGGCAGCTGCTTCACATCCAAGGAATTTGGGGAATTTATGACTGAGAGGAACATCAACCATGTGAAAGTAGCGGTACATTCGCCACAGGCGAATGGACAAGTGGAACGCATTAACAGGACACTGATAGGAATGTTGGCCAAGTATAGTGAGCCTGTTGCTCATGCCGACTGGGCGAGGCAGCTAGGTAAAATAGAGTTCGCTCTGAACAATACTGTGAACAGGTCGATTGGTGTTACGCCGAGTAGGGCATTATTTGGTGTGGGTCAGAGGGGTGAGATTGTAGATAGAATATCCGAGTTCTTGGACGAGAACTTTTCTACTCCGGGGGGGGATATCGTGGATATAAGACAGAGGGCGGAATCGAATATAATTCGGTCTCAGGAGTATAATGAGAGAAGGGCACTGGAACGAGGAAATAGGGTAGAGACATTTAAGGAGGGTGACTTTGTGGTTATTAGGAATGTAGACACGTCAGTGGGGGTGAATAAAAAGCTTCTGCCGAAGTATAAGGGGCCGTACATTGTGCATAAGGTGCTACCGAATGATCGCTATGTGATACGAGACATAGAGAACTGTCAGATAACCCAGATTCCATATGATGGAATAATTGAGGCATGCAACATCAGGCTCTATAGGAAAAATTTCGATTTCGATGAGAAGGGCAGCTCTTCCTAGTTTTATGTATTGTATGTATAGTAATTTTAGAATTATTTAATGTTCATTTAGCCACTTAATACTAGATTTAATCTATTTTTTGGCCCTGAATAGGATTTGTGGGTGATCGGGTCGATCACAGGTCAGGTTGACCGAGCTGTAGTAGAATATATGTCTTGTTTCGTGTTTTTGCACCCTTGTAGATAGTAGTTATTTCAAGTACTAATTTAAGCATCACTGTACATATATATACTTAGAATAAGATGGCGGAATAAAGGCGTCAGTTGGATTGGTAAAAGAAAGAGTTAACACGTCAAAGAAAAAAAATTTATAAATTGCAAAGAATTTGGCCTCTTAGACTTCAACCATGCTTCAATAGACAAGAAATGTCCAATTTTTTTAAAGGAACGGGAAATCCAAACTATCGTAACACTTGAGAAAGTAAACAAAAGAGCCGCAAACGCAATTTGCAAACAACGTAATCCAAATTAAAATTTTACTTATTCATCTGTTGCCATACAATCAAACAAAAATATTCAGTCATCCGATAACGTTAAACACTGTAAAGAATTAAATTTATTACATTCAACAATTAATTTAAGTAATAGTCATCTAGAAGATTCAATACCAAGTTGTTCTCATCATACAACACCAGTAAAACAAAAAATTGCGAATTACTCAAATCTTTCAGATTTTGAAATTTCAGAACATGAAATGGAAAACATTAGTAACACAATTAAAGCGTTAGAAATGTCTACAGAAGGAAATTCCAGCCTTTCAACTTCTGATATTGAAATATCAGGAATTGATTCAACACTACAAAAAGCAAAATTTAAGCATAAAACAAATATGGGAAATCATATAAAAAGAATTAAGCATTAAACATTAGTGAGTATGATGGATATGATAATGCCTTATAAATATTATTTTAAACCTTATATTTAGATTACTTTTTATGCTATTATAGAATTATTTTATAAGATTGTTAGATTTTGCAAGGTATTAGGTAAAATTTCTTTCCTTTTGCCTAATTATACTTACTTTTTGAACTTTTCCACAATTATAATGAATGAACTCATAACAAAGTTTAACAACAAAATAATACTATTCTCTTATATGTATTTATCCGGTACAATTATTAGATTCATATATGATCTAATACATTCAGGCGTTATTAGCAATGGCATCGGTTAAAATCTTACAATGGAATATGAACGGCTACATGAATAATTACAATGATCTTCAGTTATTAATAAAAAAGCATTTACCAAAGATAATTACATTACAAGAGACTCATTTGCATAAAACAAATAATATTCCAATCCCTATTAATTATAATTTTTTTAATAAGAACTCATCTCAAACGAGGTATGGTGGGGTAGGAATTCTAGTTCACAAATCGATCGAACATAAGCATATAATATTACCGAATGATTTTGATGCGATTTGCATTGAAATTATTTCAAAAATTAAATTTAAGATTGTATCTATTTATATTCGTCCCTAACTCAATTTAACATATAGTCAAGTTGATAATGTTCTCGGTAGCATCTCAAATTCATGTTTAATTACCGGAGATGTAAATGGTTGGCATAGAAATTGGGGTTCACCTGTTAATAACAGGAGGGGTAACATAATATCGAACTTTATCAATGATTCACAGTACCTTATATTAAATGATGGATCTCCAACTCACATTAGCTCACACAACTCACTGACACATGCAGATTTAACTTTTTGTTCACCTAATATTGCTGTTCAGGCAGAATGGTCTATTGAAAATACACCTTTTAGTAGTGATCACTTTCCTATTACCATTTCTCTGTTTTCGTTTCATAATGAATATTACACCTATTTTAAGCCTAGATATAGAACTGACATAGCTGACTGGGAAAAGTATCGTCAGAAATGCATCAACATCAATTCTATTGGATTAGTTTCAGACAATATTAATAAGGAAATAGGTAATATATGTAGAATTATCCACCAATCAGCAAATGATTGTATTCCAAAATCTTCGAGTAGAAGTCATTGTAGGGCAGTACCATGGTGGAATAATCATCTTCAAAATCTTAAGGAAGCAAAGAAAAATGCGTGGACACTTTTTAATAGGAATATGAACAAAGATAACATGGTGAATTACAGAAGGGCAAATGCACTACTAAAGAGAGAAATTAAACTTTCTAAAAACAATTCCATTTTAAAGTTAACATCCTCTATAAGTCCATCATCCTCTTCAGAGACGATTTGGTATAACATATGTAAGAGCTTTTACGGGTTACAAAGCATCACAAACAATTCATTGCATTGCTAAAGATAACAGCCGGAGGGAATTTTTAATAGATAAAAAGGACATTGCCAATACGTTTTGCAAATTCTGGTCTAATAACTCCATGGACGAAAACTTTTCTGTACAGTACAGGACCTGCAAAGAAAATATAGTACACAACCCATCTCGAATTATACCAACTGATGAGGCTAAACAAATAGAAGAAAAAATAATTTACACAGAACTAGAAACAACTCTTTCCAACTTAAAGGGTAAGTCCCCAGGACTAGATAGAATTCCATACTCCATGATAAAACAGCTACCGTTTTCAGTGAAACAAAGGATCTTAGCTGTGTTTAACAACATTTTTGACAGGTTTATTCCTCAACAGTTTAAGAATAGTGTAATAATTCCTATTCCAAAACCTAAATCGGACAAAACACTACAAAGTTCTTATAGGCCTATTTCCCTCAACCCTTGCTTAGCAAAAGTCCTTGACAAAATAGTATCAAATAGACTATGGTGGTTTGTTATGTCCAAGGGACTATTACATAATCGTCAATATGGATTTAAAAAGGGAAACTCAACAACAGATGCTCTACTTTACATAGATCATCAAATCGCGAATAGTCTTTCACTAAAGAAACATCTTACGCTTTTGTCACTTGATTTTGAAAAGGCTTATGACAAAATCGGAATCCATACAATTATTGACCAACTCGAAGCATGGAAAGTAGGACCAAAGATAATTAGGTATATTATAAATTTTATGACTAACAGGAAGATTGTGATTAGGGTCGGTAAGCAGCATTGAGATTCATACCCATTATACAACGGAATACCTCAGGGATCAACCCTTTCAGTAATTCTCTTTTTGATTGCTTATAACAAACTATGCACAGTAATTTCTATGCACAAGGAAGTTGATTTTACTGATTTGCGGATGACTTCAACATTATCATAAGATCAAATAAAAACAAAAGCCCTGTTTTAAATTTAAACCCTCTTTTTCAAAGTATTTTAAATTGGTGCGATTATTCTGGCGCAGTTCTATCGCCTTCGAAGAGCAAAAATATTCATTTTTGTAGGAAAAGACATTGTATACCCTTAATACATCTAAATGATTCACAACTACTAGAGGTTTTTGACATTAGGGTTTTAGGTTTACACTTTAACAGACAGTATAAATGGAGTACACACATAGAGAAACTTTCATCTTCGTTATCAAAAATCCTGAATATTATAAAATGTTTGGCAAGTAAGAAATTCAACTGTAATACAACTATGCCCTTCCTTTCTTTGGATATGCACCAAAGTCATCGTTGAGAAAAATTAAAACAATTATTAATGCGGCAATACGCCTTTCTTTAGGTGCATTTAGATCGACACCCATTAATAACATGTTAAGTGAAGTGGGCATTTTACCTATAGAAGTTCAAAGAGATCTAGCTAATTCTAGATTATTAAAATCTTTATTCAGAAACGCTCCGATAAAACAGATAGTAGATAAGATTCAGAAAAGAAAGACAATTCCTAAAATCAATTCCACTCTAAATAGGGTTGTGCAAAATTGTAAAGAGCTTCAAATACTCCAACAACGTCCGAGACCTTTTAGAGTAAAGGATAAACCACCTTGGGTCTTCGATTACAAAATCATTAATATATCCCTTTCAAAGTTTACCAAGGGTAACTTTAAATTCATTTTCAATGATGGTTCTAAAAATAATGATTTAACAGGTTACAGTATAGTAAGCGATCGGAAAGTGATAAAGTGTTCAATTTTACCACATTATTCTTCAGCTTTTTCAGCGGAGCTAATCGCAATTTTTGAAGCTATTAAGATTCTTAAGAACGAAAATAGTAAAAGTGTAGTTTGTACTGATTCATTATCATGCTTAAAATCAATACTAAACATAAACAACAATGATTATTATGCTAAAACCATCCGAAAAGTTTTAATGTACGTTTACCCAAAGATTCATTTAGTATGGGTTCCTGGTCATTCTGGAAGACAAGGTAATGAACTAGCAGATTCCACTGCAAGGAATGCACTCACAAGTCCCGTTACTGCAACTCTAAATTATAATGAAAGAGATTTAATTCATTATTTGAAAATTCATTATAAAATGAAGAACGAAATGACATTAATAACTTCTGACTGGTACAGGGAAATTAACAACCCACCTACGACAATATTTGAATATTTTAAGAATAATTTAAATAAATTCTCAAGATTAGACATGATTAAATTTATTAGACTACGTTTGGGACATTCAAATGTATCACATTGCCATCTAATGAATATAATACCTCCAAACGTATGTAATTGTGATATTCTTAATCCAAATAACTTGAGCCATATCCTAATATCATGCCCCAAATTTTCAATACAACGCTAACAAATTTTTCAAAATGCAAATCCTAAGGAATTTTTATATAAACCAACAATTGATAATATACAGTGTATTATACATTTCCTCAAAATCACTAATGTTTACAGTTTAATTTAAATTTTATAATTAAATACTTGTAAAGCCCATAATTATTTACCTAACTTCACTTAAATAGTTTTACTCATAATTTACTATGGTAATCATATAAATCTTAATTTAACGTTTTTATTATATAAATTGTTTTTTATCTTTGCTTTTCCCGAATTGTTAATTATTATTTTTTCTTTCTGTAAACTCTTACTTATATCATCTTTATATATATATATATATATATATATATGTATATATATATATTGCATATAATATTTAATTTATCTATGTATATATTCATATCCACTCATGTTGAGCTAAAGGCCTATGTTGCTAAAGCTCTTTTGCTTTATTAGCTTATAATTTTAATTATAAGTTAATATAAGAATAAATAAATAAATAAATAAATACTTTTGTGAAGTGAATTATTTTCACACACGAATTTCAGATTTTTATAGCACCAAATACATGATTTTTATTGAGTTAAAAAAATGTCAAAAGCAAACCAATTCCTTCCAATGGCACGTCAATGTAAAATTCATTGGTTCTTTACCTAAATTTGAAGTGGTTTGATTCAGTAGATGTGGTGTTTTTTCTACTTCTTTTTCCTCACTTTTTTTTCTGTGTATCGAAGGCAAAAACCAAACAAATTTAAGGAAGAATGAAGAAAGTTTTAATTATCTATATAATTAATAGTCGAACTATTTTTTTTAATCCCTTTTACGCCGGAACTACTGCACAGATTTTGGAAAGATTTACATGACTTTAAAGGATTTTCTGCACATATGTGCATAATCTATATTTTATTGAAATCGGTTCAGTATTTTGGGAGCTATAAGCGTTTAAAGTTGCTACTACTACATGCAAACATAGTACACACGCATTTATTAGCTTACACCCAGGTAGCATTTTGTATCATAATCCAATCGTTTCCGAATCAGCTTGACGGGAAAAATAACCGTATATGAGCTCATTTTTCGATCATAATGATACTCCCGTTGTGAGAAAATGGTACCCTACAGATGAATCATACAAAAGAATCAGTTATGATACGATTTGCTGATTATTTTTGAGCAATTTTCATATTAAATCATTTAAATCTCCTTTTTGCGGTTTGCATGATGTTCCTCCATTTTCAAGAAATCATTATTTGATCATATAGATCAATCATAAGTGAATCCTCTTTCAATCGCCCAAGTGATAAATCACCTTTTAATCATAAAAAGCGATCTGTAGAGAATCATATAAGATATTTCTGCCAAAAATGATCACCCAAATGCTAGCTGGGCACTTCCCAGCTAGCATTTTGTATCATAATCGGATCTTTTCCGAATCAGCTTAACGGGAAAAATAGCCGCATATGAGCTCATTTTTCGATCATAAATGATACTCCCGTTGTGAGAAAATGGTACCCTACAGATGAATCACACTAAATAATCATTTATGATACGATTTGCTGATTAATTTTTGAGCAATTTTCTGGCAGTAGTAAATCATGAAATGACTTTTTGGCGGTTTCTTTCCATTTTGTTCCTCTATTTTCAAGAAATCATTGTTCGATCATATAGATGAATCATAAGTGAATCCTTTTTCAATCACCTAAGTGATAAATCAGTTTTTAATCATCAAAAGTGATCTCAGGAGAATCAAAAAGAGATTTATGTAAAAAATTATCAGCCAAATGCTAGCTGGGTTAAAAATTAAACAAAACATGTGTATGTGTGTGTGTGTGTGTATTTGTAGGATTTCTCTTGCTGTTCCAATTTTTTTCTTCTCTTATTTGTTATTGTATGAAAGCCATAAAACTTATAGGAAGAGAGTTCAATAAATTGAATTAGCTTTAATAAAGGGATTTTGTTTTTGTTTTCTTTTTAATGTTATGTACGAATTATTTATTATTTATGTAAATATGTATGGATACTGTGTGACAGTGTTTTAATGAATTTTTTATGACGTTTAGATCATTTTTCTTTGAATTTTAATAAAATTATTTACATCTAGAACACGGACGAGTGTCGTCCGTTTGGTATATCTAGTAAATATAGACAGAGGGTGATGAATTGCAAGCAGCTGGTTGTTATGAATAAAGGCTCAGTTATCCGACTGTCATGTAAAGTAACTGCAACGTAGGGAACAGCTGATCGATATTTTTATATGATAAGTAGGTTACGTTACATTACATCTCTATAATCATTTTCATTACTTTTTACATAACAATATCGATCAGCTGTTTCCTACTGTTGCAGTTACTTTATATTACAGTCGGGTAACTGAGCCTTTACCCGACTGTAACAGCCGACCTATATTGTTACATGAAAACTAATGAAAATAATTTTAGAGATATAATGTAACGTAACCTACTTTTCATATAAACATATCGATCAGTTGTTCCCTACGTTGCAGTTACTTTACATTACGGTCGGGTAACTGAGCCTTAACGCAGTAAACATAGTGAGCAAAAGCAGAGGCATTTTATTAGGAAAGAAGTGGAGATCGTGTCGTGATGAAAGACAGTTGCAGAGCAAAAGATCTGGGTAAATAAAACGTTTCAACAAGATAAATTGTAATAGTTATGTGCAGGGAAACCGCAAATATGCAATTGCATGTTTTTTCTTGTACCACGTATTAATGCGGGGACAAGATATTTGTCCGTTTCAGAACTTTTAATGAATTTTGGCATCGATTTGTTAGTGCATATTTTTGCATATTTTACCCTTTAAAGCATGTTTATGCATATATCAGTTTTACACGCATAATTTTAGCATATTTTCGAATTTTTAGAGCATAATTTACGCTTTTAGGGCATATTTTGATACTTTATAGAATTTATTTTATTTCAACACGCTTGGCACCACCATCCTTTAAAAAAACACTCCATTCCGAAAAAAAAATTTATGAAATTTTTTTTCTAGCAACTCATTAAAATTTCGTTTTCGAAATAAAAATTTAAGTTTTAAAGAAAATTTTTTTCCTGCGCTATCTGGGTTAATATGTTTACAAATTATTTTTAATTTTCGCCATCTAAATCTTTGATCCAATGTTCCATGTAGTGTATAATTTTTTTTATGTATAACGCAGTTTTACGGACGTTAGTTGCAAAACAAATTCAGTTTAGCTATAGGTGATTTACTCTGCCCCGAAAAGACTTTGAAGGAACATTGTAAATGTATGAAAGTTCATTAAGATGGGACAGAATCGATTTCTATTTGAAATTCTAGGCCAATATTTTGTTATTTATTGCAATAAAAATTATAAATAAAAATCTTGTCTTATTTATCCAAAATACAGTTCCAAAGCCTTAATTCTGATATCGTGATCTTTTGAAATTAAAGTTAAATTCTTATGCATCCAATAAAAATTAATTTGTATTATTTGTTTTATAAAAATTTTAATAGTAATTTTGTTTAAACCTGCACTTCAAACCCAGTTATTCTTTGTTAATTATGTTTCCGTTTTTTTGATTATTTATTTTTTTCTTATTTTATATGCAAATGTTGTTGAATTTTTTATTAAAAAATATATTTTCATTTACAAATAACCAATTAATTCTATTTTAAGAGCATATTTTTTGACTTTAAAGTGCATATTTACAAGTTTTTAGTGCATATTGAATGCGCATAAAACACTTTTTTTAGAGCATATTTGTGGTTTCCCTGGTTATGTGTGACTTTTATTGTAACTATTTACAAAATTGTCATTCCTATTATAGTTTTATATGACTTTGAAATTTATTTGCTGGTGGTTCAGCGCTGTCTACATGCATTTCATTGTTGCTGTACAAATCGTCAGTAGACTTAAACCACACATTTGAACAGTCATAAATAAATTTCAAATTTCAAAATAAACATATGACAATACGTTTTCATAAAAATTTGGTTTACTTTATGATTTTAATTAGAAATGTGACCGTTTTTATAAAATTTTTAAAAATTTTTTCTTGAGTTTTGACTCTTTTCAAAAGATAGATGTTTTTCCCCAATAATTGCACGATTTTAAAATAAAAACAATGTAAATATATTCTCAAATGGAATGTTTTCAGATTTTCAAATTCTCGTAAAATGTATAAATACACAGTTTTTCGACCCTACTGAAAATTTAAGACTTTTGAGTTAATACCCTCTCGTTGATTAAATGACATATATATATATATATATGTATATATGTACATACATATACATATATGTATGTATGTATATAGAAATACGTGTGCACATATGTATGTACATTGTGCATGCGTACATATATGAATTATTTAAAGTAAAGTGAACATATTATGGAGTGTTTGTGATGTGAATTGGGCTCATCTATTTTGAGGAAATCGTGGAAATGTTGATTATGGATATAAAGGGGCAAAGGAGTAAAACTTTTATAAAACTTACATGTTTGAGCGTGGAGTTGGTACGGGTGTTTTTCTATTCTGTGATCCCGTTAGACTGGAACGTCTAGTGAATTTTTCAGTTGATGTTTCATCTTCATCTTCACTTCCGAATGGATTTTTGGATATTCGTGGAGGTGGGGGTCTTGGTGGAGGAACTTTATGTGTTGCAACAATTGATGTTCCCGATTTTTTACCTTTTTCTAATTCTACTTCATCATCTGATGAATCAAATGGATTTGAGTTTTCCGTTTTCGTTGATATTGTATAAAATTTTCTTAGCTCTGAATTTTCTTTATTATCTTCAAGAACTTCCTCGTCGTCTGATTTAAATGGATTTAGATCATCTGGATAATCTTCTTTGATAGTTTTGCTATTATTTTTTTGCGGTATTTTAACATTGTCCATTTTTTCTCGTGTACAATTTGTTTCTAAATTTTCTTTCTTATCGCCTAAATTACATTCTAGTATTTCATTGTCTTTTTCTCTATTTGTTGAAGGCACCGTTTCCGTTTCTAGTTCAATTTTGCTAGAATGTGTTGTCTTTTCATCAGTATCAGTTTCATTTTTTATTAATTTTGATGCAATATCAGTATTATTACCAACAAGTTCGCATTCAATAACATTCTCTCGTAATTGTTCAGAAGATAATTCTTCTTTTACTTTCTCTTTTTCCTCGTTATTCGTAATAACTTCATATGGCTGCAGATGAGCATGTGTCAAACTGTGCCGTTCAGCTGTATCAGTGTTTTCTGAATGAAAGGAAATATTTGAAGGTTCCGTATTGGTTGTGCGTAATTCAACGGTTTTAATTTCGTCCGATGGATTAATAGCCATATGAGTTGAATCTTTTCTATACGTCATCTCTTGTATATCATCGGCTTTTGTTTTTATGATAAGCTCGTGTGCATATTTGTCTTTGGTTACGCAATCATTATCACTAAATTCTAAATTATCTTCTAGTTTCATTGGATGCAATTGATCCGTTGGTTTCTCTGTTTTGTGTTCGCCATTATCCTCAATATTCACATGTCCTTTTTCATTATTATTGTTGTTAGTACTGCCAATTTCATTTGAAAGAATAATTTTTAATTCGCTGGTTTCATTTTTATTTGTAGGTTCCCTTCGAACATTTTCTTGTTCATTAAAGTCTTCAGTTGTAGTTGCAATTGGTGATTCTCTCAATTCTAGTTGTGCTGAAACCGAAAAGCGTTTTCTTTCCTGAGGCTTTTTCTCAGTATTCAGTTCTGTTAAAGGTGGCAAACTTTTTGGAAGTTCTGGTGGTAAAGACATATTTGTATCAGTATCATCTTCCGACTCTGATGATTCCACTTTTGTTTTTTGAATTGAAAATGACGATTCACTTAATTGTTCTTCAGAGTCTTCCGTATTAATTAGAAAGTTTGACAAAGAGACGTTAGGTTTATATGAGACTTCCACCGTTCCAGAGGAAGTTTCAAGTCTTTGCAAACTTTTCGATTTCTCCTCATCACTTAAACTTTTTTGCAAAAGTTGTTTATCTGAATCACCATCATCTCGCTGATTTTCGAAGAATGCTAAACGCTCTTTTATAGAACTTCGAACAGATTTTATTGGAGACTGCAAAGTAATTGATGTTGTTGCTGCTGTTTCGCTTTTAACCGTATTTCTCAGTTCAACATTTAAGCCGTTGGCTGCCTCAGTAGCTTCGTCATCAATAATCCGTTCTTCAACGCTATTTTCGTTAAGTTCTTCATCAGGACAAGTTTCGCAGCAGTACTGTTCGTCAATTTCAGTTTCATAAAAGCTGCCCGGCGTCAACTGATAACCGCAGCGTGCACATTTAAGACAGGTGCGATGATAGACCTTTTTGCCTACCATTAAACGCTCAGCCAAAAATACAGGCAACTCACATTTCCGGCAGGGGTCGCGTTTAGGAACGCCAACCACATGAGCCATCTAAAAGAAATAAACCATTATGAACATTTAATACTAAATATCGCTATATTTACATTGAATTTCTAAAGCGGTTAAAAATATGTTTATGTTTCGAATTTAATATGTTTCATAAACAATTCTAATTTATTTTATTTATTCCGTTCATAATTATATACGTACATATGTATCTATCTCAAATCACTATTTAAATACAAATACTAATACAAAGGTTGTTTTTGTTGCAGTTTCATATTTCTGAGTTCACAACACTTTATTGTTTTACAACCGATTTGAGAGCTGACAGTTAGTTTCGTTTGTCGTTTTATTTTTCTAAGTGCACAAATCTAACTGCAATAAAAACGTCAACTTCTAAAAAAAACACCCTTTATATATACATATATGCATTTACATATGTACGCAAGCCAAATTAGGTGATTAGTTTTATTGTAATATATAAATAATTTAAAAAGTATTTTAAAAGCATACTTATAAAAAAAACATTTGAGCACAAAAGTTACAATTAAAAACAACAAATAAGCAAAGAGAGAGAGAGAGACAGACATAGGAGAATAGACCGAAGCAGGTAGATAGTATGAGAGGGTATTTAATGATCAAAGATAAATATTTGGGTTAGTATAGGATTAGTTTATAATTGGTCAGAGCCAACTAAAGTCAAAACATGACTTACCTGCTTTTAGGAAAAAATAAGTCCAAAAATTGTGGAGTAACAACAATATTAATGATGAAGGTGATGTACGAGTATATACATATATATATATATATATATGTATATATATGTATAGGCAAACGGCGATGCAAAAGCAAACAATAAGATTTTGAACAAAAATCTCAACAAAAAATTTACAATATATTTGTTGTGAGCTAAGTAACAAGATTCTTAAAAAATACAAAACAGAGTACGATTTTAAATAAACAAAACACTAATCTACTTATTGTAATTGTAAATGTCTCTTAGCTTAATATTTCGTATCGATAAACAAATATTTATAATATTTAGTTATTGCTATCTATAACTCTTAAATTTAAATTGATGTGTGAGATACTTGTTTTTGCTTGTTTGTATGTATTACGAGTACTTTCCTTTTGTTCATGAGACTATTTTAAGTTGCATTAATCTGTCTTATTAACATTATTTCATAATCTACACTTTGAATGTTCTGTCTTTTGTTTCATTTGCAGTACAAACGTTAAATGTATTTGTACATAATTTATATAACTAATTTTTAGATGTATTATTAACAAAATATTTCAGGTTTATATTGTCCGATTATGTCCAGGCTTTTTTCATCCTATTTGAAGAAGAAATAAAAAGAAAGAAAACATATACAATTTATATAAAAGAGATGATCAGACTTTATAAGGTTTTGATTGTTATTTACTATGGTTAAAATAAAAACTTATCTAGAAAACAGTAAGTACATAAAATGTTAGTAAAGCAAATAGCACTTCTATGAAAGAAGTTATCTGCAAAGAAAAAAATTGTGAATTTAAAATAAATTGAAACATTCCTTAAAAACTTGCGGCTTTTTCATATTTAGTTGTGTGTGTCAATGATGTTTTCAAGGGTTTTTAATATTACAGTGGAGTTTGGAAGCGGGTAGTTTTATTCGTTACAACCGGAGTAAATTATTTCTACAGATAAAGTAACAAAACATAAACAAAATAATCTTAAAAAATACAAAGCTTTTAAAACAATACTTTCATTTAATTTGCTAATAAAATAATAAAAAAATAATAAAAAACAATGGCGGTATTCGATGTTTGATGCAAATTTTCGTGCGTTAGTGCAAATGCAAAATATCGTAACTTTTCTTTAAAATCTAACAACAAAATACTCACACAATGCAAAGAAAAGCTACGATATTTTGCATTTGCACTAACGCACGAAAATTTGCATCAAACATCGAATACCGCCAATATTTATTTTTCAGCGAAGAGAATGGCTAGATAAGTACTTGCAAAATTCGCTATAACCGGAGTTTGCTTTAATGCAATGGTAGTGATGTTAAAGTCTAGTTTAATTTTTCTTCTCTTCTTTAGAAAAATCACACTAATTTATAAAAGTATGTATTTCATTCTATAAGAATTGAAATTACTGAACTCATACTCGATTAATCAATTATTATTATTCTATAATAACATAGCGTCTACAACTGCGATTAACTCTGATATAATATGCGAGAGAACGTCGGCAGAATAACAAAAATAAAATGCCGATATTTCTCTTCATCTCATACGACAGGACAACGTAATTTTACTTTTCTTATAACATTTCACTTTATGCAAATTCTCATCGAGTTCACATGTATTAATTTTATATAATTATTTATTTTGTTTTCACTTTTTCACACAAACTTTAATTTATAAATCAATTAAACACATTTAAACATATAAAACCCCAGAAATTTTGTCCAAAACATTGTTTTTCATTTATTTTAATAAACACTCACACATGCATACTAATTTATTTTCATGTACGTGTAGTTTTTTGACAGTTCATCTCATAAGATTGTTGTTATAGGATTTCTTATAACAACGCTCTTATAAAAAATCTTATAAGATTGAGATAACACTAATTTGAAGTCTACACGTAACATAATTCGCTCTGCGATTGAATTTGACACTCTTATCTTATATATTATGTTAGGTGGAGACCCTATGTAATACTCGTATGATAACATATATTTTTTTTATTTTCCTTAAAATATATTTGCTTAAAATACATTACATTTAGTGCTTATGCTTATTTGGTAAAATATGTAGTTGTTTAGTCTGACCATACCACAAGTGAGTGCATTCATGAAATGGAATATTTTTTATAAACTATTTTTAAAATATTAATTAAATGGGTTAAAAATAACTGCATATTTAATCAAATATTCTCCTGTTCTTATTTTTTTTTTTATAAAAACCCCGTTTTTCTCAAAATTGAAGAACAAGTCATGCAATGTTAAGAAGTTATAAAAATATCTGGTTGGAATTCTAAATTTAAGCCATAATAAAATTATACTCTTTTGACTTACATATTTTACTTTATTATTGGAAACTAAAGGTACCATTTGCAGTCATATGAATTAAAATCTCACATAAAGCAATTGAATTGAAATTCATGTGATGAATACAACTGCATATGTACATAAGTATGTATGTATGTATGTATGTATGTATGTATGTATCATGTATTAAGGTTTTACTTTAAACTATAAATTATACAATCAAATTGCAAATGAGTGGATGGTAAACAATAAAATAGAACATGTATTTTGCCAAAGTAAAACTTAATTTTTTGAAGCTAATTAATACGTCAAGCGTAACAAAATGCAAAAACAAATGCTCCTATTTTTCGATATGTACAGTGGATAACAGCTTATTTCATACGCTTCTTTTTTGTTTTTTTTTTTTTTGTTGAAGACTCCATTAGCTACAAAATAAACTAGCAGGAACTGAGAAAAATTAGCTCTTCTTTAAAAAAAAAATTACAGAAAAAGAAAAGAAAAACTTCTTTACAGCTTGCTTTTTACAGATGGTTAAGATTTAACAAAAATTTTAACAATTGTGTTCTTACGATCCTGGTGTGGTAAGTCAACATATGTACATTTACATGCATTGTTTCAAACTGTTCCTCTAACTATGTATGTATGTACATATGTATATGGATATCAAGTTCTTTAAAAGTTTTAGAACAAACGTTTATGAATCAAATAGAGGCGTATATAACTATGCGAAATCGCTATTTCATCTGATATTTCGTTGTGTTTGCTTTATATCTAACAAATGTCAAAAAGTTGTTTTTGTTTTGGTTATCGTGCAATTATCATTGTGTTTTTAGCGTGCTTTGGTTCTCTTGTAAAACAGAAACGTATGTAGTAACCTGGAATATTTGGTTTGTATTTTATCCATTTCTGTTTCTTCCTTGCTTTTCAAATAAATTTTGATTTAGTTAGCTTTGTGAAATTATAACGCCATACGTTTATATTCCATACACTTTAATAGCAAATTTAGTATAATGTCTTCAACTATTACTCTTTAAAAAATTAGTTTTTACAACGATATTTTTGTTAGAAGTATGTAATTAAAATTAATCACATAGCTGTTCAGAGAACTGAGAGATGATAGATGGAAGAAACTGAGTAGTTGTAATGCTTCCATATATACATATGTAAATATATGAACAAGGATAGGAAACTACAACAAATTCGATTACGTAAAGAATTAATTTTGGGTTTGTTCTGGATGACATTCCAGTTAGCTTTTAATCAGTCTAAAAAAAGTTAACTATAAGTTAACTATTTTTGTAGTCAACCACACACTCTCCGACAGGATATGTACTTCAAATGTATGTATAAACAATAAAATTAATAAAAATCAAAATCAATAAAAAAAATTAGACATGTAAAAATAATCATCGTATGAACGCAAATTTTTGGTAGAAACTTCAAAAGGGAATCAAGAAAAATAGACGTCATAAATTTCATCGTCTGAATCCTGTGCAATACCTGTATGTACATTAGGGTGTTCTCAAAAAAACAAATTTAGTTTTTTTTCCGCAGAACCAGGTTTCAAAATTTTGTTTAGGTAAAAAAATAGGCCTGTTAAAATATCAGCTCATAATATTAATGATGAGATGGTGCGCATCACAAATTTCGATTTCCCATACGATTTACATGGTATTAATTGATTTTATTCATTGTGATTGTCATAAGTAAAGAACGGAATGTCATACATTAAACTTCTTGGTAGGTACGCTTTTGCAGAAAATTGAACGCTCTACAAAAAAATTTAAAATAAAAAATAAAGCTGAAATAAAAATATTTTTATTTTTCATTCAATTCACTTATTACAGCTAAAATTAAATTGAAATTTTTATAAAAGTGTTTTATTTTTCTCTATTATAACGAAAAAAAAATTTTTTGGCACTTTTTAAAAGGCCCGTTTGTATTTTGTATGAAAGTTTGGTAAAATTTTCTGGAATAACATAATATTTCTGCTATTTTCTTTTAAAATAGTATAAATTAAGGGTAAATTTTACTCTGACCGTAAATAACTTTATATACAGCTAAAAATTTACATAACTTTTTTTGTAGAGCGTTCAATTTTCCACAAAAGTAAACCAAGTTTACTGTAGAACGTTCCGTTCTTTATGACAATCAGAATGAATGAAAGCAATTCATAACATGTAAATCGTTTGGGAAATCGAATAGTGCGATGCGCTCTATCTCATCATTAATATTATGAGCTGATATTTTAACAGATCTATTTTTTTACCTAAACAAAATTTTGAAAACTGGTTCTGAGAAAAAAAAACGATTTTTTTGAGAATCAACCTAATGTGCATACTCGTATCTTACACAAAGAGGGCGAGTTGCTCACTTCTAGGGTTAAAGTATTTTGAAAGTTTTTTTGTATGTAAATAAAAAACAAATAAGTAAATGTTTTGATATGTGAAAGCTTGAAACCCGCTAAACTAGTCATTCACTGCTAACGTCATAACTTATGAGGTTTGTCAAAAAACAAAAATTTCATTTCAAGATAACTTTCAAGCTGAATAAATGAGTCATACAAAGAAAAACAACAACAAAAATTAAGTGGACGTTTTTACGTTGCATATGTGTAAATATGTAACTAGTATACAAAATAATTTGCTCACCTTGGATGAAGTTGATGTTACTACATGAAGGAAATAAAGGAATCACAGGCTGTGATTCACAGCATAGAACAAAAAGTTTGTTGCCTATTCCGATGAAAAAGGTAATTCAGGCACAGACAATGCTAGATTTTAATACACAATGAAATCAATTCCTTTACATAAAATTACACCAAGTTAAAATGAAAGTTTTATCGTGTAAGCATAATTTGTAAAACAATAGCAAGAAAAAATCTTATTTGTAACAATCTCAAATGATATATAAATAGTTTAATTTTACTACTTTAAAATATTGTATATTATTTCAAAAGTAGTTTTTTAAATCGTGACAAAAAACAAATTAAAAAAAAATACCGCAAATCACAACACAAACATTCCCAAAGAAAAGTTAAACTTGACTATTACAAAAAAAAAAGAAATGTCAGAATATTGAGATGCCACTATTTAGGTTTTTGTTGTATACGAAAGCTGCGCGCTATGCAATAGACACAGATTTAAAAAATGTGGTAGCTGACATTGTGCTGATAGTACAGTTTTTAACAAGCAAGCTTTTGTTATTCATTATCATAACATATTCAAATAATCGCGTTTGAGTACGTTTTTAAAGCGACAATTTTACATTGAAAATTGACCGTACTACCTGAGCACCGTATTATCATTTCCGCGTATAATTGATAAACGATTAAAACCAGCGATGCCAACTTGGTGCTTTTGGCACTATTTTTAGTCCTTTTTGAAGACTCAAAACGCCAAATTTTGATTGTTTCCGAACAAAATTTTTGTCCACACAAAAATATTTTCACTGAGAGTTTTCTGCAGCACGATTCATCAATTTTGAACATTTTGTATAGAAAATCAAAGATACCATATCAAATACGTGTGTAAACGATGCGTACTAATTTTACAAGTGGCTGGACAGCGCCAAATGGTTACAATTTGCTGTGTCGCACACATTTTTTTAATTGTTTAATGCAATTCTTTCATTCAACTCCATATGTATATGTTTTTCAATTTTCCTTTACAAATATAATCTGTGCTTTTATAATTCATATAGCATGATGTGGCAGCCCAGTTCAGCTTTGGCTGAAAAATTAAAATAGTTGGCAGCTCAGTTCGATTTTGTCTGGACCGTGATGTAATTATACAGGTGACTGCGTAAGGATTTGTTATACAAAAATACGGCAACGATAGCTGTGTAAACCGAAGAATGTCAAAAGCACAAAAATAATTGTACCAAAACCAAAACAAAATCGAAGTTTTTGACATTCTTCAGCTACAAAGCACATAGAGCAAAATATTATCAGCTGAAGTAGCGCTGCCACCTAGTTAGATACACCTTGGTCTGGACAAAATATAAAAAATATTTTACGAAACTCTTTGACGCGCTTGCCGCAGAAAATTGGTTAACTTTCAACTTTTTAACGCGTTGTGTTGTTTTGACAACTAGTCAGCCGACAATAAAAAAGAAAAAATTTAAAAAAATTAGAATCATGAAGGAAATCATTAATAACGGGTTTGAAAAATATACAGTCTTGCTCAAAAAAGGAATTGAAAATGTTCCAAGACCATTTTTCAATATAAAAATAAATAAATAAATTCAGTAAAGTGCGACTTTGACTCGCGCACGAAGGGTTCCGTACGTTGGCTTTGAGCAATTTTTTTAATACAGTGTTTTTTTACGTTTTTTCAGCTGAAATAATTTTTTTTTATTATTTTTCGCTTTTTTATCGTTTTGGCGATTTTTTTAATTTTGACGATTTTTTTATTTTGGCGATTTTTCCGGTTTTCCGCGATTTATTTTCGATTTAGAAATTTTTTTTAATTTGGTGCTTTTTTTCGTTCTGGCAATTTTTTTTTTATTTTGGCGATTTTTTTTCGGTTTGGCGATTTTATAACTTTGAGATTTTTTTTGTTTTACCGTTTTTGAAAATTTCAAGAAGTTTGCTCTTACGGTTTCCAAGATACAGCAAGTTATCAAAATTACATAGTCAAAATTACATTAACTGATGGTACACCCTCTAATTAAAATTTTTTAAATTATAGTGTTAATTGTTGTAGTCTGTATAAAAATACACTAACTTTACAAATTTCAAGTGCATATACATAAAATTGTATGTATATTACATGGGATTTTAACATTTTCGTTGCTCGTTTTGGCACACCCTTTAATTTCCAACTCTCATGTATTTGTTGTTGTAGCGGCCAAGGGTCTACACACTCTGTCCAAATTTCAGGTCCGTAGCTCTTACGGTTCTCGAGAAAATACCCTGTGACGGACAGACGGACAGACGGCCAGACGGACAGACGGACAGCGTAGCGAAAACAATAGGGTTCCTTTTTCACCTTTGGTGTACGGAACCCTAAAAATGCTGAAAGAAAAGGCGTTTGTAACGCGTGTTGTGTAACTTGCCATTTGTCATGACGAACTAACGCGTGTTATGTATTTCTACCTTAAGAAATTAGCACAAATAAATTAAGATTTTTCAACATATAGGCGCGTAGTCATAGAGTTGTAAATTAAAATAAATATTTTAGCCAGTCGATGCGGCGCACAGTGAGACAACACCGGCATTAAATACAAGGAGTCATTGTAGAGCTTTGAAATTTTGCACAGGTTATTTTTGAAACAATTCCAGTTAAAAAAAAAAAAAAATTCAACCTTCAAATTTGATATTTATTGTAATGTTGCATGCAAAAATTACAATAACACTCCCACTATTACGCCATTGAAATTAAATAAAAAAGAACAATTTTTTTCATTCTGTCAATAATTTTTTAATAATAATAAACAACAAAAAAATAATTAATAATTAAAAAAAAATAAAAGTAAAGTAAACATGCTAACATACGTATAGCGACAGAATGTGCGCGTTGCGTATTTTTTGTAGTATTTTGTATGTTTAAATTACTTTTGCAAACTTTTGCTATACATACATATGTCCTTTAGTTCAAATGAAAGCTGAGAGTTCAATCTTTCATTTGATATAAGTCTGCACCTAGGGCGAGGGGCTGCTCTATATTTCCTAGTCCATTGAAAATGCAAAATATTAAATTTTTACACCACAATTCTGTTGTTAAGAAATTTTTTGTTTGTGTTTTGTTTTTTAATTTCTTCTTTCATCTACTCATTCTACAACAACTAAATTAATTAACAAAATACTTTAAAGTTATATTTATTATGTATTTTTTTATTAATAAGCCTTTGAATATTACATATTGAACTAACATATTTCAAGCGCGTTGGCATACCTCAACTTTGACTTGCTCTAGACCAAAAACTAATGAAGTTATGAGGCTGAAATTTCAGGGAATTGTTACTCATATATCTGTTAACATACTGTGAAAATTTCATCCAAATTGGACGACACGCCAAAAACCATTTTTTGCCGCGGTTACTATAGGGCTGTCTCACTGTGCGGCGTCTCCTTCTTTTTCTTTGGCGTTAAAATGTCATATGTTATAAAAAGTGGATTTAGCAGGTTTACACTCATAAAAATTAAAGTTGTAAGAAGCAACAGCTAAAAAAGATGACGCGTATTCATACTGAAAAGAGAGTATAATTTAAGAGTTTAAAACTAGTATTTGGTATGATAATACTGGTTTCAAATTCTTAAAGTATGAAGATTAAAAAGTGATTTTTTCGAAATTCTTATCACTTTTTTTTAAGAGTCATACTAAAGCCTGACAGAAGTTACTCAGAAGTTCTTTTTATTTATTTATTTAATTAAATAAAGAAGTTCCATTTAAAAAAGCCGACGTGTTGTAGATGTACAACATATTCCTGAATATGAAGACGAATATTAAATTGAAAATTTTAAGACGCACTACATGTGTCTATTCATAGAGTTGTTATCTGTCCTCTTTTTTCCGGACACTGTTCTCTTTTTGGGATCTCTGTCCTCGGAAAAAAATTAGCGTCCGGGAAAGTCCTACTTTTTACAAATACATAATACCTGGGGCCAAATTACGGCATTCGATATTGATCAAATGTTCATACAACTTTAATCGTATTTGTATGGAGGTTTCGATCGATATCGAATGCCGTAATTTGCCCCCTGTATATTACCTGTATATTAACCAAACAATGAAGTGCAATCGGTTGAACTTGAAATAATTGTGGGTTCTCAAATAATGAAGAACTAATTTTTAATGAATTCTTGTGCTATAAACTTTTTTGATAAGTATAAACGACAAAACTATAAGTTAAAAATATGTTTTCAACATTTTAAATAAAATGTTAAGTGGTATTAGTGTGCGTTTATGTACTCAAATATTCTCAAATGTGTATATGTGACGCGCAAAATAGAAAGGGACCTAAGGGTAAAAACCGGTTTTGTTCAGGAGAGCCATTTTAAAGATTTAAATACTTAAATAATATCTTTGGTGTACCATCACTGAGCGTGTTGGTATTGGTCTCATTTGAAAGCGACACATCTCATGACGTCAGGAACGTGTTGGTTGGTCAACCTTGAAAACGCGCGTAGGTCGTCCATACCTCTTGTTTTGTGTAGTTGGTTTTTACTGCCTAGCGCGCTGTTTCCATGAGTTTGATATCCATTTTGCCCGCGTTTTTTCGAATCCAAAATTATTCACAAATAATTATGAAATTATTAATTGTGAATTATAATAAATACCCATTTATAATTCTTTTAAATCGTGAATATCACTCTGTTAGTACGAAAATTTTTTCACATAACCTTAGAATCGTCGACTTCAATTTCATAAAACGCGCATATCTCTGGGAGGGAACACTTTTGGGGCATGTGATCGGTCTCATTCGATGCTCAGATGTTGTCCACATCAAAAAAAAAAAAAGTGAAAATTGATTTTTTTACCCTTAGGTCAATTTCTCTATGCGCTGTCACATATATGTGTATGTAGGTACAATTTAATGTAAGCATACAAGTATCGATAGTGTTGGGTAAATGGATCCAATATTCTATGTAAAATGGCGCGAGATTGACAATTTTTACGTAATACCATCAATATGTATTTAAGATTTTATTGGTATTGGGCAAAATCAATTTCGGTTTATTTTTAAGTCCTAATTTTTTAAGGAAATGCACGGTTTTTTTCCGCTGCTGTAATCCTTTTATAAATTACGGGATAACAACCCTATCTATACACATACATACGTACATATGTATGTACATTGAATTAATGGACCTGAAGGTCTACTTTGAGGGGCGGATGCACCCCCTAAAACACAACTTATCGATATGAATTTTTTTTGAAATTTTTTTTACATAAAACTGAACCTATTTGGGGGTAGAATATAAGAAATTAAAAAAACCTCCATACAACTAACGGCCACTCTAATGTACATATACATACATATGTATGCATATTTAAAATATCAGTTAACAATATTTGGAGGTCGCTGTAAATTTAAGTTTTTTTTTTCAGATAAGATAAAATATTTACAATATAAATGAGATACATGAACTAATAAAAATTTTTGGAGGTTCATTACTTGCATATCGAACTAGTTTCTCGTCAACCCGGAATTTTGCAAATTTTCAGTTTTTGCCAGAAAACATATACATATGTACATACATACATATGTATGTATGTATGTATGTATGTACATTGTACAATGGTCATATCTACCGTAGGCCAAAAAAAACTACAGTTTTATCCCTTTTTGTCATATAAGAGTATTAGACCGTATAAAAAAAAAAGTTCTCCGTACACCAGCAAATATAAAGTATTATTCCAAGGAGATTTCAAAAAAAAATTTTTTATTTTTTTTTTTGCCGAACGTAGGGGTCGCCTTTTTAGTTTTTTCGTTATATCTTCCATATTTACAGTCCGATCTTAAAGTTTGATATAGCGAATATTTTTGTCTCAGGGAGGCCAATATTTTTGCTCTTGGGTCCATTGACCTCAAGCGTACCGTTCTAGTACTTACTCCCCAAATCTCATTTCCTACCACCCTAATGTGACACCCTAATGTTAGAAATTTATAGCTCGCAAAAAATCATAAAACTTTTGCTAAGAAAGTATTTCGATAACTGCAGCACAACTACTTAAAAAATGCTTTTATAAATTCATTGTTGCAGACCGTAGGGGTCACTTTTTTAAATTTGTCATAGCTTCAGTATTTACATACCGAGAGCCGTCAAAAATATAGCCAACTTGAATCACGTCGAGATATGATCGACTAAAATTTCTATTATTTTACTTTGCTTTTTGTTGCTTATTCCTTGTTGTATAATTTGAGGTATGATGTAAAGGTTACTTGAGGTCAAGGACTTTTGAGGTCAAAGACTTTTGAATTGACAAAAAATTTGTCTGCCACAGACAAACTCATCGATATATTATACTTTCATATCGGTATGTAAATACTGAAGCTATGACAAATTTAAAAAAGTGACCCCTACGGTCTGCAACAATGAATTTATAAAAGCATTTTTTAAGTAGTTGTGCTGCAGTTATCGAAATACTTTCTTAGCAAAAGTTTTATGATTTTTTGCGAGCTATAAATTTCTAATATTAGGGTGTCACATTAGGGTGGTAGGAAATGAGATTTGGGGAGTAAGTACTAGAACGGTACGCTTGAGGTCAATGGACCCAAGAGCAAAAAGATTCGCCTCCCTGAGACAAAAATATTTGCTATATTAAACTTTAAGATCGGACTGTAAATATGGAAGATATAACGAAAAAACTATAAAGGCGACCCCTACGTTCGGCAAAAAAAAATAAAAAAAAATTTTTTGAAATCTCCTTGGAATAATACTTTATATTTGCTGGTGTACGGAGAACTTTTTTTTGTTGCCTGTTGGGCGAGACGCTCTAAAGAGTATGTATGTATGTATGTCAGTGTTACCAAAATATATATTTAAAATTACACCTCGTAGGAGCCAAAAATACCCGATTTCAAAGGAATTACACCCAATATTAACGGCCTGGCCCACGATGTCACTAGACATCGTTCGATCGACAACTTGTATTGCAAACAACAATAACTTTAGAAAATTTGTTGTTGTTTGCAATACAATTTGTCGATCGAACGATTTCTCGTGACATCGTGGGCCAGGCCGTAAAATAAATATTTGACACATTTCCAAAATCTTGTTTAAGGTCTACTTATAATTTGGTATCAGCCCCAGTGAAATGCAACTCAAATTTTCTAAAAATGAGTTTCCGATGGCAAAAAATTCTCCTATATAATGTTCATCTGTAATATAAATTTCGAATCAAAAAAAATTATTTTTTCTTGTTTTGTATAAATTTTTTATGTGTTTTAACATCCAAACTCACAAGAAAACATGTGAAAACCAGAACACACACGATTTATTATATAAAACAAACGAATTTCAAATTACCCGTGAATTACACCTGAGAGCAATTACCCACGCGCTATACATGCACATAAAAATTACACCTGATTCGGGTAATTACCCGCGATTCGGCAACACTGATGTATGTATATGATAATAAAAACAGTTTACATTGCAAAACGAACACGGTACAAATTATTGCGTCCTCTCAATAGAGTCCGATCGGTAAAATTTTTGTTACACATGCATCTTGGGATGAATGGAATGTATGTATAGTACATATGGTCCTCTTATAGACCTAATAACCTATTTGCATTGAACATCTAAGATAACAAGTGACGCAAGTTATTACCAGTTTTTGTACCTAGAGGACATTTACGCACTAAAAAAAGAGAAAAATAAATCATCAAAAATCACGATAAACGTTTAATTTTATTGCATAGTGTAATTTAAATAAATATTAAGTACTTTGTTTTGCTTAAACCAGTAAAAGAAACAATAATGTATGTACATATATAATATTCATATGTACTCGTATAAAGAACTTGTTATTTATTCATACTAATTAGTACTGCGGATAGGTTATTTGGTTTCAGATTTTTACAATTCCAAATAACCTAAGTGGCATAACATAAGCTGTGTTTAGAAAAACAAAATTTTCTCAACCGATATACTACATATGTATGTAGTATATGTATTTCTGGTTTTATTTTAATCAAAATATGTAATTTTCGTTTCAATATTGCAAATAGTTCCAATTTCATAACGTTTTTTCCCTCTCCTGTAAACTTTTGAAAACTGCAGATAGGTTATTTCATCTTTAAGGTGACGATATGTACATATGTATGTATGTATGTATATCTCTATACATACTTACACGTAGTAGTAGACATGGTGTGTAATTAATTATTAATATGGATTTTGGCATTAGTATGAAATAATTTTGAACAGATTTAAAAAAAAAAATGTGATTACATATAATAAAATATTATAGTGAAAAGATGAAAGGAATTTTACATACATATGTACATATTTTTACAATTTACCTGCCTGTTCTGTAAATCGAGCCAATTTAAAAACGCTCAATTTAGAAAAATTAAATCCACTAATAGCGACTTTTTCGGACTTTTTTGTTTTCTATTTTTTAGAGCTTGAAATATCATATCTGAAATTAATTTAGTAGGTATGTATGATTTAAAACACATCAATTTGCTCGGATTCGGTTTACAGAACATGGCCGATAATATACATATGTACATACATATGTATGTATGTATGTGAGTATGGAGTTATAAGCAAGTATAATACCTTTCGCTCGTTTATTGCAACACAGTCATAACTCAAAAAATGATAGGTATTAAAGCTTTCAATTTACAACTGCCTTCTCTCCAGAAGTGACTGTACATAATATGGAGATACAAGTAATTGTTATGAAATTTTTACAGAAAGTAAAATACAATATGACTCATTATTCTAAAAGCGAATTTTTTTAGATATCACTATGTTAAAAATAATGGAGCGGTATGTACAAGTGTACATACACAAGTACAGCCAAAACCACAAATAAAAACATTAATATTTTTAAGAATATGCAATTAAAAAAATTATAGTGCTATTTTAATTTTTTGTTTTTTTTTTTTGTTTTAAAAGTTGAAGTTATGAAAACTCACCTTGGTTGGTGGTCCGGATGACTTTGTTAGTTGGGTTTCATCAGCGGCAGATGACGAGGAACGTTTGAGTCTGTTGTGTGCTTCTAAAAAATAAAAAACATAAAAACGTTTTGAAAATAATCAGAAATAATTTCTCAATCGGGCTTAAGTTCAGTATTTTCAATTCATATCGAATGATATATTTTTATTAATTAATGTGAGTTTCTACGAAGAGAAGAAAAATTAAACTAGACTTTCTTACCGATATATTTCTCTTCTTTAGAAATTCACATTAATTAATAAAAGAAGAGAGGTGTCTTAGGACACCCGGTTATAGCTATGCTGCTTAGTTATATAAAACAAATTTCATGTTTAAAATAACAATGCAATAAAATTATATTATATGATTATGTAAAATTTTCTGCAAATATTTCAAAACATTTTAATTTTTTTCCCATTACTTTGTTTTCTAGGGGTGTACGATTAAATTAATATATTGTTTGGGGAGGGTGTCGGCTGTCAGCCGATCGGCTGTGTTCTCTAATTAGTTTGTAGGTGAGAAAGAGAGAGAGACGAGAGGAACATAAACGTTTCTTTTCCCCTCGTCTTTCGCTCCTAAAAAACTAATCAGCTCTGGTTTTAAGTACAAAAAAATCAAAACAAAAATAAATTTATAACTGTAATAGTGTCGATTATATTTGTTACGAAAATCACGTCCTAACTCCTGTATCGCACAATAAATAGCATAGCTATAAAAATACTTCTCAATATGAATTGAAAATACTGAACTTAAGCCCGATTAAGAAATTATTTCTGATTAAAATTCACTATAGTTCAATTAAATTTAATATGTATAATTTATGTATGTATATCGCTCATTTACTTCAATAGTGTCACAGCTCACAAAAAGCTAGTTTTGCAGAAAATGCGTTTAAAATTTAAACACTTTGTTACACTTGGCACTTGTTACTTGTTACACTTGGCACTTGGCACACTTACTTTGTTACACTTGGCAAACATTTGCCCTAAAAAGCGTAACCATTAAATACTACTGAAAACCCTATTGATTCCGACACATATTTATAAAGTTAAAGAGTTTCATACATAACTAAAGGCCGGGGCACAATGAATCCGTCATGCGTTAAACTTTGCCTATTTCAACTGACAGCTAAGTTGAAATATATGGTTTCTTATGAGGTCGGTTACATTCAGTACGTGTCCGTCAACGCTAAGTACAAAGTTTGGTCAACTTTTAACTTTTTGCGCACGATGAGTAGTTTTGACAGATATTGGTTGGTTTTTTGGTATGTTCAGATTTAGATTTTTGTGTGTTTGTGGCAGCAAAAATAAAATTAAACAAAAGAAATAAACGAAATAAATACAAAAAGTTGAATTTAATAAATAAAATGGAGAATCGACCTATAGAAGCTGTTCAAATGCTTCCGTTAATAAAGTACTCATTGTGCCAACCTTCTCCGACGTTGCGTTAATGTCAGTTGAAAAAGGCGAAGTTTAACGTATGACGGATTCATTGTGCCCCGGCCTTAATAGACAATGTCATAAAATCTAATATTATTGGAAAATGTGTAAGTTAATGTTTCCAGTTAGACCAATTTCTTATAACATGCATTAACAAATAAACAGTTATATGTAATATGAAAATTTAACAAATAAAGTAAGAAGAGAAAAGGAATTATTCACCCTTATTCTGCGTTTCGATTACGTTCCCGTATTTAGTTACGCACGGATCGCGCCGTGCATACATAATTGTAATACAAAAATAAAGTTTCTTTGTTTTAATCTAATTTAATCAGCAGACAATATCGTCCTTCTTTGCCATTAAACTTGCCAACTTTTCATACTGTTCGGGTGTTGTTGCTTTCTATCGGTAATAAATTAAATAAAAATTACATTTAAATAAAAAAAATAAAAACAAATTGTGTACTTCATTAATTAAAACTTCTTTTGAATTTAGTACTTACATTATTTTTTGAATTAAACGCTTTTTGAAGCTAAACAAACAAAAATCGAAAGACGCTCCGTCACTAAAATAACAACTTACAAAAACTATCCAATATGCAAAATTCGTTTTTTAGATTCGTTATCTTGGTACCCCAATTTATACGATATGCCTCATTTCAAAATGCTGAAATTCTCATGGACAATAGATATCCTAATAAGAAATATTTTAAGGCACTTTTATGAATACGCCGACTTTAAATTCACTGATCTTCGAGCGCTTCTGCAAAGTGCAAATTTCCATATTGGATAGTTTGACATGGTAGGGACGATATGTACAATCGAAAGAGATATCGTAGAACGGAACGCAGAATACCAAAGTTGCCAAACGGAGAAAATTTTGATTCGAATCGAAACGCGGAATAGGGGTGATTGTATTTTGGTAGTAAATTAAAAAATAAAAATAAAAATAAAAATATATGGATATTTTAATTCTACATATCCCAAACTAAGAATTAGTTCCCTTATGGCAACACTGCTACAAATTAACGAATAAAAAGCATTGATCAAAAGTCCCCTGAATAGTGCAACAAAAAAGTCTTTAAAAAGGCACCTACAGCGATTTTTCTAAATACAAACACACATTTGTAAACTAAGAAAACAACAAAAACGGATTCAAACTTCTGCAATAGAAGTAAGTAACTAGAGTTTCTTAATTATGCAATACTTTTAATTTTAATTTCGTTTTTGCACACCTGAGTAACTTTTTGTTGTCATTTTGTTTTTTTTTAATACCTATGTATTTCAACAAGACAAAATTTCGTTGAATATCACAAAGCTCTGAACTTTTTTTCTTCTAAAAAAATCATCTCCATGCACAATTAAATACATACTTACATACGGACATACTCAAGGCAAGCCCATTTATAATTTTTTCTTAGGAAAATTCAGTTTTCTTGAAAACATGACTGCCTCCTCTTTTTATTTTTTAGCCTTTTAATTGTTAAAAATCAGAACCATGCTTCAATAAATGCAATTTTTGACATATCACGATTTATATGGCGAGCGTTTGCTGCAAAAGAGTCATAACTAAAAAAAATTTGTTTTTCAGCTAATGTTAAAGAATTAATGGCCTTAAGTTCATTGTACATATTTCTGTGGCAATAAGGAAAAAGTGCCTAAGTCATATTTTACTGTTTTGCAGGAGAGCACTTTAAGCGATCAAGTCGATTTTCAAAAATGTATTTCTTTTACAGTTAAATTGGAAAATTCTCTGTTAGTTAACCTTTATTTTTATTTTTTATGTAAACATCGTTCTACACACTGTAAGTAATACATTTAAGTTGAAATATACCAAAGTATAACCTAAATTAAGCAATTATTCCAAACGAGAATAGAAGTCTAAAAAAGATAAGTCGCAAGTCATAGTGCTATAACTACCTGAGCATTTTGAAGAACAATTTTGAAGAAAATTTCAATAGTGTAAATCTAGCTTAACGGGTGTTTTTTGTAGAGAAAATTTTTTTTTTTAATTTTAATTTCAAATCGGTTAAATTTAACTAAAACTTGTTTCTTTATCCTTTGATGACTGCATGTACTTGTGTACAGTGGCACAGAAAACTCTACATACCCTCCCAAAAAATGCATTTTATGCAAGACTTTAAGTTTTTTATCAATAAAAACTACATTATATCATTCCTTGTAAAAAAATGAAACTATTTTAAAACAAATAATGTTTGAAAAAAGAAACTATTTATGAAAAAATTAAAAAAAAATCAGTATTTAATACACAGAAAAGTGTACATAGTTTATTGTTCTAGTTTATAAAAAATATTAATATTTTAATATTTTGTTGCACCTCCTTTGCTTTGAATATACCAGTTTACCGGGGCTTTCCGAAGAAATTTTGTATCATTCTTTGATAAGAGCATTTTTTAGGTTCTGTTGATCCTTTTTCACATTTTTTTTCTTCAGTCCAATTCGTCCCATAAATTTTCAACGGGGTTTAAGTAAGACGACTGGGGAAGAAAATGCAGTTTTTTTTGGCACATTGTACAACAGCAATTCCTTTAAACTGACCGCTGTATGATTTGTCTCGTTATCTTGATGGAAGTACCAACTTGTAGGTAGGCTTGCAACGACACCTTCAAATTATCCTTTAATAGGTTCAAATATATATGTAAATCGATCTATTGTTGTTTCAATAAAAACTAAATTTCTAATCCCATTAACTAACGACGCTAAATCCGAATTTCTTATCGTTTTTTTTGGATATACCATAATATATCAATATTTGAGTTTGAAAACATTTTTATATTAATTTTTGTTATGAGGAATAATATTTATTTATTGATACATATCAGGCAAGGAAAATTACTTCTTGGATTTTGTACCAACTGTAAAAGCGAAATATACTTTTTGGACCATGACGGTACCATTTTTTTAATATTTATTAATAAGAATGGAAACGTAAAAAAATTTGTAAAAATTCAGAAGTAAACTATAAAAAACTGAAACTTAATAAAACTGTGTATAAAAATTCAGTATAAAAAATAAAAAATAACATAAAAAAATATTAAATATTACATTCATAAGGGTACAGTCGTAGATCAGACTTGTTAGAGATCGATTATTTTACAAATTTTGCTTATTAACAGGCCTGTTATTTTCATACACTATAAAATCTAAGTTATGCGCATAAAAAATGCGCGATAAGACCTAAAACACACTATTGAAGTAAAGGAGCGATATGTAGTTAACAAAAATAAATATAACCACAGCCAAGGCGAGTTCATGTACGAGGTGCTGTCAAGTTAACAAGTACAGTTAAAGTACTACGCAGACTTTTTTGTTGCAGACTTGACACCACCTGGTACATGAATTTGCCATGACAACAGCATTGCAACAAAAACAGAGAAGCTGACCGTCTAGAATAAAACACACACAAAAAATTAAAGACAACATAGGAAAAATTAATGTTACCATATAGTGAAACATTGGCGGTATTCGACGTTTGATGCAAATTTTCGTGCGTTAGGGCAAATGCAAAATATCGTAGCTTTTCTTTAAAATCCAACAACAAAATACACACACAATCCAATGAAAAGCTACGATATTTTGCATTTGCCCTAACGCACGAAAATTTGCATCAAACATCGAATACCACCATTATTGAAATTTTTAAATTGTACCAAGTAACTCACGGTAGTACCACGGTACAAAAATTTTCCATAAAAAGTACAATTGTACCATGATTTCCATCCGTGATACATATTATACAAAGTAAATTTGCATAATATGGTTGCACAAATATGGGCGGAGTAACTAGACCATATGCCCAAGATATTATTAATAGTATTTTAAAAAAAATTTTGTGACTGACTGTACACGACCTACACATGTCTTCACATAGGAAGTAGCAACTCAAAAAATATGCTCTTAAAAATAAAATCAGTTGGTTTATTTGTAAATAAAAATATATTTTTAATTCGAAATTTCAACAACATTTTCATATAAAATAAGACAAAAATAAAATAAACAAAATTTGGGTTTGAAGCGCACGTTAAAACAAAACTGCCATACAAATTTTTACTAAAGCAAATAAAAATTTTTTTTCGGCTACTCGCAAAAATTTAAATTCAATTTCAAAAGAGATCACGATATCAGAATTAAGACTTTGGAATTATACTTTGGATAAATAACACAAGAATTTTATTTATAATTTTATTGCAATAAACATCAAAATATTGGCCTAGATTTTCAAATAATTATCGTTGCCTGTCACATCTAAGCAAACTTTTATATGTACTACATTGACAGTGTTCCTTCAACGTCTACTAGCACAACTAGCAAATTGAATATTTATTGAAACTGTCATCCATAATAAATGTGAGGGTGGCGTTGGCTGAAGTATTTAGCACGTTGACTACAAAACAGAAGGTCCTGGGTTCAATCCCTGTATCCGACAGTCATTAAATAACAACACCACGCATTTTTCTGATGTGCATTAGTGTCCCTTTGTGTCAGTTGTTGTAGGAAAGTTCAAGTGATGAAGGCATAGTCACTGGTCACTGAACTATACCGACTTCAGCAGATACTAATCCTAATGTAACATCAGAACGCCCTCCTTCGTTGTGTGGCAAAATCATTGGCGAAGTAAAATAATCAATAAAATGGCTACAAGACACAGCTTCAAAAAAATTAATACGCCGCATTTAACATCAGAGAGGCGCTGCAACACTGCATTATTAAAAACGTGCGAAAAAGCAGAGTTGTAAAAGAATGAAGCTTTCCTCTACTATCTCTTCCTTCACCACCTGTCTTCTCTCTCACTATCCCTTTCCTAAAGAAGGTAACACCTAGTAATAATAGTAGGCATTAATTGCCTGAGTGTTACTTCTCTCTAAAAAAAAAAAAAAAAAAAAATGTGTAATACGAGGGCGGTTCGGAAACTTCTTAGCCTATCAATGAAAGAGAATAGTTAGTTTTTCAAAAATATTTTTATTTTTCAATGTAATCTCCTGAAACTTCAATACACTCTTAGTCCAACGCTTTTCTAGCAATTCTATCCCTTGATTAAAATAGTTTTCCTCAAGGTATTCAAAATAGTGGTTTACAACTGTAATTGCATCTTCATTTGAGGTAAAACGCTTGCCAGCAAGGAATTTTTTTAGATTTGGGAACAGGTAAAAGTCACTGGGAGCCAAATCAGGAGAATAAGGTGGGTGGTCAAGCAACTCGTACTTTAATTCGTTGATTTTAGCCATTGTTAAAACACTCTTGTGCGCTGGTGCGTTGTCTTGATGAAAAAATATTTTTTTGTGTTGTAAGCCAGGGGTCTAATCGTCGCTTTCGATAACGAGCTGATTCGATCATGTTTTTTCAGTTTGAGATTATGTCATTCGATATTGAACCATATTATTACATTGTTCGATAGCTAATGCCATAATCTCAAACTGAAAAACTTAATCGAATCAGCTCGTTATCGAAAGAGACGATTAGACACCAGGACGTTTTTCTCGAATTTGTACATTTAATTGATCCAAAAGGATGCAATAGTACTCTGAATTTATTGTTTTACCTTTTGGCAGATAGTCAATCAATAAAATACCTTTGAAGTCCCAAAAAACCGTTGCCATGACCTTACCAGCCGATTGAATTGTTTTTGCCTTCTTTGGGGCACTTCCTCCAGCTTCAGTCCATTGTTTGGATTGTTCTTTTGTCTCTGGAGTATAGTGGTGGATCCATGTCTCATCAACAGTTATGAAACGACGCTTAAAATCCATTTTATTTCGCTTAAAACGATCCAAACAAAGCTTGAGAAATGTTCATTCTTATGCGTTTTTGGTCGACTGTTAACAAATGTGGCACCCATCTTACAGAAAGCTTTTTCATCTGTAGTTATTCATGCAAAATTCAATGGACTCGATCATTTGAGATGCCCATGATATTAGCTATTTCACGCACTTTTATTCGTCGAGCATTTAATACCATATCTTGCACTTTGGCTACAATTTCTGTTGTTGTTGCTGTTTTTGGACGTCCACTACGTGGTTCATTTCAATGTACGACCACGTTTAAATTCAGCAACCCAATTTTTTACTGTTGCATATTAAGGAGCACTTTCACCTAACACATTCGCCATATCATTATGAGTTTCTTGTTCCGATAAACCTTTTTTATGTAAATATTTAATGACACCACGCATTTCTAATTTTTCCATTGTTAAAAAATCGCGGATGCGTCTTTTGTGAACAGCTGGTTCTATATGAAGGAGTTGCCAGATCGAAACTAAATTTAACATGTGTTCATAGCAGAGATGGAAGTTTCCAAAACACTTAACTTTTTTTTGTTTATACCGCGCTTTTTGTGCTAGGCTAAGAAGTTTCCGAACCGCCCTCGTATAAATATAAGAAAAAATTTATATACACATGGAACATTGTAAATGAGATTTAGATGGCGAAAAAAATAAATAAGAATGTTGACCAACACATAAGCTTGTAAGCATATTAAAATAAAAATAAATCTATTAAGTATCAAAATATGTCCTAAAAGCGTAAACTATGCTCTAAAAATTAGAAAATATGCCAAAAATATGCATGTAAGACTGATATATGCAAAAACATGCTTTAAAGGGTAAAATATGCAAAAATATGCACTAACAAATCGATGCCAAAATTCGTTAAAATTTCTGAAACGGATAAATATCTTGTCCCTGCATTAATACGTCATACAAGAAAAAACATGCAATAGCATATTTGAGGTTTACCTGTTAATTAATTATACGTATGGGAAATGCATTTAAGGAGAGAAATCCGGTTTGCTTATTAAATTAAAAAATAATTGACGTTATACATTTTATATATGTACATATAACATTTTATATATAAACTAGCTGAACCCGGCAAACGTCGTACCCTTAACAATTTATTTTTTTTAACTCCAAAAACACGTAAACGACAAATTTGGCTACATTTACTTGTAAGTAACAAATTTTTTTCAAAAAATGTTTTTGTACCCTTCACAGTTGAGTTGCAAATCCATGTTTTGTAAAAGAAAAACCCGTTTTAAACCCATATTTTTTTCGTTTTCTGAAAAATGAGTTGTTGGCACTTTCGTGGTTTTAAGAAGAAACGCAACCCTATGCATATGCACAACACAAATTTCTTTTATAAATAGGCTTAACTAAAAAAATTTATTTGCAGTGACAAATAAAGTTGTTTGAAATATTGTCTTGTGAACTTTCTCCCATTTATGTTTATGTTGTTTTCTCACTACTATTGGGTAATGTTGTTAATCTATGCACGTTTCTTTTTTTTGTGTAAAAACACAACACGATGGCGTCATTGAACCCAAATATTTAAATAATTTTTTTTTTTCAGTGAACAAAACAAGTACATACATATGTACATATGTATGGGTTATTTTAATACATATGTACATACATTTTGAATAAAAGGAATAAGAACAAATCAAGTAGGCATCTTTAGATTTTAATATTGATTATAATTAATAGCCAAACACATTTTTTGTAATCCCTTTTACGCCGGTACTACTGCAACGAATTTGAAAAGATGTATATGGTTTTAAAGGTTTTTCTGTACAGATATGCACAATCTATATCTTATTGAAATCGAACTAGTATTTTGGGAGCTATAAGCGTTTAAAGTTGCTACTACTACATGCATATATAGTACACATGCATTTATTAGCTTACACTTAAAAAAGAAACCCAGTTGGCTAAGTATTTAAGACATATTCAACGATGGCTACAAGGCAATAGAAGATCGTGGAAGACACAGTGACGACAGCTGTAACAAATCGTTGACGAAATTTTCGAACTAATAGCCACGAAATCGTGCACGATCACACAAGCGGCAATCTTCACCACCATATCGTGGTCGTTCACAAAATGATAGTGTGAGTTCTTGAGCGACAATGTCACTCAACAGAACAGACTTTAATTAATATTTTTAATATACAAATTTCATTTTTTTCACGTTATCTCCCGGAAAACGTTAAAAACGCGATTTCGAAAAAAATTTAGACACGCCCTTTTTATATTATGTAAGTACAGGGTGGCCCAGAATGATCGAAGTGTTTTGAATTCCTTATAACTTTTTTATTATATAGTTTTTTCTTGTTTTCTTTTCAGTATTTTGTAAAGAAGACTTGGGGAATTTAAAATGGAACAGCACACAATTCAACAACGATATCTAACACCAGTGATGGAAACGGCAACACCGTGTTCATTTCCATATAAAAAAAATATGGGTCAATTATCCTTTCTGACGAAACACCGCAAGAAAATGTAAAATTAAGTGGATGTAATTCTCGCTGTTTAACTATTCTTGGATTTTCTGTAACCTATATCCTGAAGATTTGCTTATTAACGAACCCATTTAATTGGAAATGGGATTCGTCGCTCATAATTAAGTTGTAAATAAGATCATGATTTTCTCTTGCTTTTTGACGAAAATAAATTGCATAACCAAGTCCTTGCTGGAAATGTGTCGGTTTCAATTGTTGGATAAATTCCCCAAGTCTTCTTAACAAAATACTGAAAAGAAAAATAATAAAAAAATTATAACAAAAAAGTTATAAGGAATTCACACCACTTCGGTCTTTCTGGGCCACCCTGTACTACACTTTTGTGTTGAAGAAAAAAGAAAGCTTTCAGAAAATTGAAATAAAATGAATCAAAAGAATTCACATATTCTATTTGCAATAATGGCTGAGTATATAAAGCAGAAATCTACATCAACTGACACCACACACAGTGGACCAAACACAAAAGAACGCTGATGATGTAGGTTTAGTGGCCTTCGAAAACAGCTAGTTGTTCCGTTCAACTAAGTGTTTTTCAGAATATTTACAACTAACTTTGGTGTTATTTGTTCATTAATAATTATCACATGTATTTTGGCTTAGAAAACGATACGAACTTTAGCCTGATCAAATCATACATATAGAAACAAATGAAGTTCGAACAATAATAATTAAAATTAACTAAAATAAAATTTTTATTTTTCATAAGTCAAAAAAAATGTTAAAAAATAAGCTTATTTAACAATGACAAAGATAAGGTTATAGTAATAATACACATGTAATATTATCCCGAGGGTTCCGTTCTGATTTTTCTACAATCGTTACGAAAACTTTTTTCAACTTACATGCATAGATATGTATTTGTAATACTTTTTCAAGCTTGAGGCTTACGTTAGTAAGCTTATTAAAATATTTTTCTCAAGCCATTTGGTATACTGGGTAATGTTTGAAAATACATAAACATTAATATTTATATGTATATGTATAATATCAAATGCATATTTTTTTAAATATTAATCTGGCATTAAACTTTTCTTCGGTATAACATTTTAGTAGAATTTTTTTTATACCGATTTAGCATTATTTCATCATGATTTTCTGGCAACACTGGGGTACACAGTTTCATGTTCTCTGCAATTCTCTTTTGTAAATTTAAAGTTAGTCGTTGTATTTGAGGTTATATTTTATTTTATTTCTTCATTTGTATGAAAAACACAAAATATAACAAAAAGTAAATATAACTGTTAATACTTCAGAGAAATTTATGGTGCAATAAAATTTTTTTAAATATCTTGCATTTAGTATAGGGCTTTTTCGTAAATACATCGCTATGCCTCTCCTACAGGAAATGGAACTGACACAAGACCAGTCACGTGATCGGTCTTTAAGTGATAGGGACCAGTCCGAGTTCTAACACTTCCTATGAAGCGGACCAGTCACTTTTACATGGAGATGGCCTAGGATGGTGTTAATTGATACTTTGTATACGTCTTTTGACTTGTCATTGAACTATCCCACAGTCACCTATTCGGTGTAGAATAATACAATTATTTAAAAATGTCATTCCGACACTTAACTGTAACAATGAAAACTTATAATTTTTGTTTTTATTGTTACAAATTCAATTATAATTTATTTTTGAGCAGATACTTTTGGAACTCGAACTGACAACCTCGTGTTTGACAAGCTTGCTCGACCACAGAGGCACTCATATTTTAAAAGTATAAACACCTGTTAAGCTTAGGTTAATATGTAAGTATAGTTACGGAACTTGTTCCAGAGTGACTTGACGGTCCATTTATATCGATTCCATTTTCTTTCCCAGCCAAGTCTTTCTTATTTATATACTAAACCAAAAAAAATAAAATATTTGTAATACATAATACATGCCCTAGCATATATAGACATAATAAGCAAAAAAATATTCGTAGTACATATAATATATAATATTCGTAATAGTACCCTATTGAACTATGGATGAACTAATGGAGAATAAAAGTAAACTAACAAAAAGGTGTTCAGGTAACATTTAGCCTATGAAGAAAGAGATACTTGTTCCCAACTTGTTCCTCAAAATACTTAAATTAACTCAGATACTCTGGGTGATTAACTAGTAGAAATTCAATCCTCAGTCTAGATTGTAAACTTTTTTTTAAGTGCAGTTATTGCTTAACTATCCAAATCCCTGTGTGCTTCGTAGTTCAGCTAATTTGTAGAACAAAATTCTCTTTGTTAACATGTCATGCAGAGTTTTAAAATTATCACTGCGTTATTTTCTGTCGGAATCGGCGTAATTTCAAGTTTGTGCTTGTATAGGTTTATAAGACTTGACACGAACCTTGTTCTTTAACAGAGCTTTATAAGTGTCTTAACAGAGCTTTATTAGTGTCTTAACAGAGCTCTGTTAAGCTAATGAGGCAACCCAGACGGAAAAAAGTAATGCTCCTCTTTTATAATTGCCCATGAATCTATTTCTGAAAAGCATGAATTTGAACTAGATACTCGAATTGCCAAGTTTTCAACATGGCATTTTCTGAAGGATACGCACTTTTGGAAGTCAATGCTGTCGGATAATATTGGACATAGATTAATGTCCAAGTGGTCCTCTAAAAATGTGCATACTCAGAATTTATTGAAGTTCGAAAAACTTTAAATTTGCCCTACCTGTATTAACATTTTCTAATGTTAGCAACTGTGAAAACTGTGTATCTTAAGTACATACGAAACTGTATATGTGCATATTACACATCCCGCTTTCTAAAAGATATTTATTTTTAAATCCCAGTTTTTGATGGATCATGTCCCGCTTTCAGCTTCCAATGTAGAGAAAATCCAAAGGAAAAAAAACATATATTTATAGTATTTGATAGATCCTGGACTCAGCTACATACTAGAACGAGTCCCAATAACTAGAACGAGTCTGTTGAAGCTTTTAATATGTTTAGTAATTCTCAACTACTTTATGGTAGATTTTATATATGTAATTCCAATTTTTTTTTTCAAGAATTTGGTTGGACATTTTCTGATAAATTTGCATTAGCATTAACGAAATGCAGCGTATAGAAAATATTAAACAACATAGTTACCTTAATATAGAAACCACCAAACCTTTTTTTAATTCGAGATTTTGGCATTTTTCAATATATTAGATACATCGAACCATTTACACGATATATCTTATTCTCACCATACACTACGCCCTAGTTTTTTTAGCACTACCATTTTCTCAAGTAATACGACGAGTACGCTTGGTTCAATTGTCAGCAAGTTTTCTGCAGGGTCATATTATGCTAAGCATGTTCCTAAACACTATCTGCTCCCAAGAAAAACAAACCGATTGGCAATTATTTAAAGATGAGGTTACTGAAGTAATTAATTTAAAAAATTTGATAATCAATGAATGCACCAGATGGATACATCTTTTATTTCCCCGACTTAAAAAAGGAAGAAATATTTTTGCAAGTAAGACCAGCAGGAGAAAATTCGGAACTATAGTATGATGAAGTGGACTCCATGGAGACAAGTTTAAGGGTTCAAAAATATGCATATTCTCCGGATGTTAATGTAGTGAAAAATGTGTGAAGGTGGGTTGTTGTCTTCATTCAAAGGAGTCCTTAAAGGACGCAGTAAAAAATGCCTGGAGTTCAATATCAATCGCAAATTTTTGAAGTGTAGACACTTCAGACGCTTTTGAGCTTCCCATTTCTTTTTTTTTTAATTTACAATAGAACTGCTTAATTTTATTTTTTTTTATATACATACATACATATATAAAAATTACTTATTCAAGTGGTGCGTAAATAATTCTTAATTTATGATTGGTAAAACAAATAATTCCGCAGTTTCAACCTACAGATAATTTATCTAATAATATGTTTCCACCGACTTTAAATCAAGTAGGTTTAAGTAAAACACTTCAGTGTTTCCACCGAGCTTGTGAGTGATTTGTTGTTCGAATTGTCGTACTCAATTTATGCACGTGGCTTATAAGGTGGGCGCAGCAGCTCTAATGTGAATTTTATTCACATGTGGTTGACATTTAAAATTTATTAAATATTCCTTAATGTCTTTTTTCGAAATTGTCAATCACTATTGATGGATGACCCAGGGATGGAGTTTGTAATTTTAAAAGCAACACAGGGTTGCATACATAAATCGAGTTCGAAAAATAGTATTTTCGACATTATTTAAAATAAATCAACTACTTTGAGGTGATTTATCCATATGCAAAATGTATGGTAAATCATGTATAAATTAACATGATTTGCACAAATCATCATGATTTGTATAAATCATCATGATTTGTATAAATCATCATGATTTGTATAAATCATCATGATTTGTATAAATCATCATGATTTGTATAAATCATGCCGGTGGAAACATACTATAAGGCTGAGTTTACATCTGGCATTTCTTGTGTGTCATTTGCCCAAAAAAGTGTAACCAACTAATTACTAATGAAAAACTGTTTGATTCATTCATGTATTTATTGATTTAAACAGTTTCCACTCATGATGGATTCTATAAAATTTTCTATTAGTTATGTATGGATAACATATTTACCTTAATAAATACATGTCTGAATCAAACAGTTTTTCATTAATAATTATTGGTTACGCTTTTTTACGCGTGTGTGGCATATGGCACACAAATGTAAAACCGGCCTAACGCTTACACCTACTAGTTGCACTTGTAAAATTTAACTCACACAATAGATATGTATTCCTTATTTAAGTAATTTCCATTGTAAGCAGGTATGCTATATATAAAATATTGTTTATGTTCAGAATTTTTTTTGTTACCCAAAAGAATATATATAGTGAAATGATGGTCCTTATCAGGAGTTGCATTTTGTTTTCGTATCTAACGTCGCATATATTAATTAGTAGTACAAACGAAAAGTTGATGAGAAGATATCACGCTTCAGTCGTTTAATTGAATTCACTTACGTATCGGAATCGATTTTCAGGGGGATAGAAGCATACCTCAATTTTTTTATCCAGTTAGCCAGTTCGCTAAGCTTGTACCTTCCTCTAACGAATCAGCGTACCATAAATTCATCGTAGTTAAATTTTGATTTTATTTGAATTGCAAATGTATTTTCATTTTACATATTTTTCTATTTTTGTTTTTACTTTTGGTCTCAACTGATGCACTATTTTTAACAAACACAAGGAATGAGTGAGTGAAACTCACAATAGCGATATTATTCGTCGAATGCGCGTCATATATGAATAAAAGCTCGTTGACGCCGCTTATTTGTAAAACTAATTCATAGTTATAATAATAATGTTTCAGATATTTATTTATTAACACAACCAATTTAAAGAATACACTGTAGAAAATAATTAACAGCAGATACGTGTTCACAAATGTAAAAGTTTAAAAATTAACACAATCACTCAATTTCTTTGTAGTCAGCATTAAATGCATCACTGCGTGTTCGAGCAGTGGAACAGTTGTTTGGTTGCAGCAATAAAAACTAAGACAAATGGTAAATTTGAATGCAAACTTTATGTTTACTCGTAGATTTCGTGAATAACATAGTAATATCCAAATCAGATTTTCCCATTACGCTTTTCATTCCTACGTACATACAACATACATACATATCGCACACTAAATCATAAACAGTCACAACTCAAAAAATTTCAGATGCTGAGTAGTTGCAAACAACTGTAGTTACTGTACTGTACTGTATTGCAAAAGAAATTGTTGAGGTCGTTATAGATTTCTTCAATTAACTGGTTTATAAAAAAGCAAAGCCACTTTAATAATTTTGAGTTGTGTCTCTTTATGATTTAGTGTGCGATATGTATGTATTTCTTTCGAACAGTACAGATACACACCCGTATACATGCATATTTACACCTGAATATGTATATAAAATAACTATGAACACTTTTTTATATTAATATAATCACCATAAAAGTGCAGCACTACCAAAAGCATTTGTTCAACAAAAATAATGACGATAATTTCGATTCAACCTCGAAATGTAGAAACAAACAATCAGAGAAGTAGTTCCGCTTTTATAAACATAATAATAACAAAAACAAAATATGCACTAGCAGAAGCAATAAAACTACAATATTAACGTTAACGTTAACTGCAAGCCCTGCAAACATTTCTTAACGATATGACAGATGTCGAAACTATATTCTAAGACTTTGAGAGCCATTCAACTGAAGCGTGTCAAATTCCAGTAGACATTTATCAGAATATGTACTCGGTACATATTTCTGTGCATTTTGTGATATGAAAGTTTGTTTTCCTATGGGGCAAGTTATGACATGCGATACCGAACAAAATTTATAATATAACTTGAATTTCTTGAATTTGGATATCGAATGTAATGTAGATAGTTTGCTCCCAACTTTTTTCTTAACTGTGTCGTCGAACCTATTTTGCCTTCCGATAAAAAGGAATAGGTGGTGAATTCAGTAACTTTTATTAAGGTAGCCAATCGCTATAACATATATCTCCAAAGAAAACATATCTACTTAGCTATACAGTAGCATATTTTAACTATATGCGCTGTCGATCAAAGTCAGCTGTTTATTTATTGCAGTTTTATGAATGTAGTTTTTGAATTTTTCAATTATGTAGTTGTAACTTTTGTGCGATAAGTTCGTATTCGTATGACGATTTTTTCAACGAAAGCGATAACAAATGAATTAATTATCTAAAAATTACAATAACCTACTTTGTTAAATTTTAGTTTATACTGCATTTATATCTTGACGAAATCTCGTAAGATTTCAGTCAAAGTCTTTGTGCAAATCTATGTGCTTTAATTGAATAGAATGCATCTTAATCAGGAATGATTTCTTTCCACATGCCAATGATTCAAACTACACAGCGCATTCTGCGAAAATTTTGTTTTTCTTTTAAGATATCGTATGCCAAATAACAATTCATCCATATTTCATTCCGATTGCCCACTTGAGGTTGTTTAACAAACCAAAAACTCTAAAGCGCATAATCGGAAGACAATTTTAAGTTAAAGCGATTCTCTTGTATATATAGGAGAAAACTTAGGGTGAAATCGACAAAAAAAATATTGAATGAGTGACTAAATGAGTGTTTTACACAATAAAATCCCATCAGCCAAGTATTTAAAAATTAACATTCTAAATAAATTTTGTAATTTGTAAGATGGTGTATCCTTGCTTTTGCGGGCTACTGTATATAAAATAATAAATTATTTTATCACTTGATGCCGGAGACGTTCTCGTAACACAGTGCTGTGTCGTATAGACAAAAACATGGAATTTTTTTTTTCCTTTCAAGGTAGTGAAGGTTGTATTGTTCGATACTCGTACACAACAATAAAACAAAATAATTGTAGGAAAGATTTAATATACAACAATTTGAGATTTGAATGCTTCAAGATGATAATTGTCGAAAATTCAATTTTTTAAATAAAATTTACGATTAGAGGGAAAATGTTCATTGGGAAGACTTGCTATTTAAGTATTTACTTATAAAGAGAAATTAAAACATCTATAAATTAACGATAACATGTACATATGTATTTACTTATTTGGAAAGAAGACAACACAACAAAAAATAAATAAGTGCATTTACGAGTTATCCATCCATCTTTCTCTTTCGATGTTTGAATTTATAAAATGGGTTAATATTAGATACATAGATTGAATTTTTCATTTAAAAATTTATAAAATACTTAATTAAACATTCACTTCCGTACTCAGAAAAAATAATTTTGATTTACAAAAGGTTTACAAAACAAATTTTGTATTGAAATTTGTTAGTTAAACGTTTTATAAACCAATATTCACTTTTATTCCAACTGTCGACATCATCGTCACGTCAAAAAAAATTGGGGCTTGTTTAAGCTTAAATTAGACGTGACATAACCATAACGCCATAGCCATAACCAAACCAAAATTCAATTGGTTTCTATGGTGAGAGTTATGGCGAGTCTCTCTCACTCTCACTCTCACCATACAAATCAATTGAATTTTGGTTTGGTTATGGCTATGGCGTTATGGCTATGTCACGTCTAATTTAAGCTTTAGTAGCTCTCTTAAACAATTTTCTGATACTGACAATATATTTCCGTTCCCTAAGGTCTAAAAAGTGTGATAAATCTGTCAACAGCAGTCAGTTGTTTTCGACAACGGGTACACAAGCCCAATTTTTTTTTTTTGGTATTGTATTAAAATGACGTTGATGTAGACAACTGGAATAAGGTTGATTATTTTTTTCTGGATAAAGCCTTAAAGAACTATGCATATACATACATACATACATACGAGTAATATGTATGTATGTTAAGCTTAAATTAGACGTGACATAGCCATAACGCCATAGCCATAACCAAACCAAAATTCAATTGGTTTCTATGGTGAGAGTTATGGCGAGTCTCTCTCACTCTCACTCTCACCATAGAAATCAATTGAATTTTGGTTTGGTTATGGATATGGCGTTATGGCTATGTCACGTCTAATTTAAGGTTTAAATGAAAAATTACCTTGTGCTGCAAAAACTTGATAAAATTGTGACAGATACGTTAGAATAGATAATCTGTCAGGTACTTCGTAAGCGGCCATATCATCGGCATCCAATAGTGCAGGTATCCCCAAATACTTTTCAGCTGTTGTAAATGCCAAAGCATTGTTGTAATACACGTCGGATTTGTTCAATTTGTCAAAATCTCTGAAAGAAATGTAAATTTAATTTTAATTAAAAAATTACTGCTTGGGTTCAATTACAAAATAGAAAAATAAAAATAAAAAAATAAACAAAAACAAAGAAACACCTGTTATTTTAAATAAACAAGAATTCTATCTGACTACTGCTGGCAAATTTTGTCACTTCTCATTATTCAGTAATACATAATACGAGTAGTTTTCATTTGGCTATACGATACTATTCAGCAAAATTTATAGTTTTCTTCTGTCTGGTTAATTTTCTATGACCCGATCTGATCTGCTCTGGATACAATTATAATTTTCAGATTTAAGCTTTTTATTCTCAAGTGATTTTTTCCAGTTTTGCGCTTATTTACAGATTTAATAAATTGTGTATGTTTAATATTTATTCAAAATTTTTGCAAATAAATTTGTATATAAATTTATTATATACCCAGCGGGAAAACTCAGAAGATCTTCTTACTTCAGACCTTCTTAAAGGCCTGTTTAGGACTTTTATTATTCAATTTGCTATTATTATATAACTACTACAGAATGCTATATAGAAGACCCCGACTCTTTAGCATAAAAGATAAGATACATATGTATTTCCTTCTTATTTTGATTTTTTACCAAATGAAAAGCAAAATCCATTAATTTCAAGACCTTGCAAAATCGGTGGCGAAAGAAGCAAGAGCAGAAGGTATACACCGCAACGACAACTCGTGGAAAAAGATATGAAGAAGGCATCTTTACTACTTCTTTTTTTTTAATTTTAAAAACATTGACGAACGTTCATAAAAGCTGGCATATAATAATATTAAAATAAAAATAGGCTAAACACGCGTATTTTTTAATATGCAGTAGAAAAACACAAACTTCCAACACATGTTTACAAAAATCAAAGAGCAAACTATTAATTTTAAACATTTCCTTGTTTTTATTCGCATCTTTTTTAAGCCAACACTGGAAAAAGTAGTTTCTGGTGGCAAGTGAAATTTTTTTTCGCCTAATGCTAGAAATACAACTGTGAAGAACGACGAATTTCGTCCAAGTCGACGAATTCGTCGATAAGAGTTCGCTGGGTAAATTCGTCGTGTGAAGCACAACAACGACGAATGTACTCAGTGAATTCCTCTCTTATATTTCTATGGCAAAAAGGAAAAAGTGCTTAAGTCGAGATAATCTGATTTTGAGTTAATGGTACCTCTGTAATCTGCATATTTGAAAGTAGCCCTGGTCAAAATCTCAATTAATTTTTGCGATTTTTCAGGAAGTTATAGCACTATAACTTGCGACTTATCTTTTTTAGACTTATAATCTCATTTGGAATAATTGCTTAATTTATGTTATACTTTGGTATATTTCAACTTAAATATATTACTTATAGTGTGTAGAATGATGTATGATTGAAAAAAATAAGGCTTAACGGAAAATTTCTCAATTTAACTGTAAAAGAAATACATTTCTGAAAATCGACTTGAACGCTTAAAACTGCTCTCCTGCAAAACAGTAAAATATGACTTAAGCACTTTTTCCTTATTGCCACAGATTTGATAAAGTTATATCTCAGAGTTCGTCACGCAGGACGAATTTCGTTCTACGGTGGTGTTGTGTTCATTTTCATATCCAGAAATATGTTTTAATTTTAATGACGAAAGTTCGCACCGAAAAATTCGTCGTTCATCCCAGTTGTGTGTGTCCCTAGCTTAAATTTTTCTAGTATTAGTTTTAGCTACTTTTTTATTCACCCAGCCCTGCCATCATCTACTTACATTAATTCTGGTCTAAAATGATGTATCATAGCACAGAATGCTAAACCATCTCGCCACGACGTAGTCATATTGTCAATTTTAACACCAGGATATCCTTCTGTTATGCGACGGCACCACACTTCTAAAGCTTTTGTACCACGACGTTCAGACATTGTTTTTCCGCCGTTTCTTCTGAATCTTGGAAATGTATTTTTATTAATCCGCTAAAATAAATTCGGAGTAGTTTTTTAAACCTTTTCCAAAGCGCCAACTGTTTTTTGAGCTAAAAATAAATATCAAAAATATGTTATGTTGTTTTAATGTTATGAGAACTATTTTAGTGAAGAATATGTACAGGGTGTTTTTTTAGAGGTATAGAACTTCGAATTGAAATAAAACACAAGAAAATCGTTTTAATGTCCATCAATTTGGCTTTATTGGAAGGATAATTTTATGCCATTAATGTTTAAATATGATTTCGGGCATGTGGCCGCCGCGGCTGGCTCGAATAAAGCCAATTCTACAGGTCCAATTTTCAACCACTTTTTCGAGCATATGGGGCCGTATGTTGGCAATAACGCCACGAATGTTGGCTTCCAAGTCCCCTAACGTTTCTGGTTTGTTGGCGTAGACGAGCGACTTCACATATCCCCAAAGAAAATAATCCAATGGTGTCAAATCACACGATCTTGGTGGCCAATTGACAGGTCCATTCCGCGAAATTATGCGCTCATCGAATGTTTCCTTCAATAAATCGATTGTGACGTGCGCTGTGTGGCATGTAGCGCCGTCTTGTTGGAACCACAACTCATCCACATTCAAAATATTCAAAATCTTCCATAAAGTTGATGGACAAAGCTCCAATTGCTGTGCACGGTGGCGAATCGATTCATTCGGGTCCTCTTCAACACTTTGCTCTACAGCGGCAATTGTTTCTTCGGTGCGCACTGTTCGACGTCTCTGCGGATGCGTATTATCACATAGAGTAAACGTAGTGCGAAAACGATCCATGGTTAACCGAATTAATTGCTCTGATGGACGATTATGTCGACCATAAAATGGACGGAGCTTGCGGTAAACTTCGCGAACTGAACCATTATTTTCGAAATAAATTTGCACGATTTGCAAGCGTTGTTCTTTTGTCAACCTGTTCATGATGAAATGGCAAACCAAACTAAATATTAATCACTTGACAGCTGACAAAATGGCCGCCAGTTAAAAAAGTGATGCTAACTTAAATTTCTATACCTCAATAAAAAACACCCATTATATACATACATATCTATGTATGTGCATGTAAGTATGTTTGTTGCTGTTAGACAACTCATCACCAAAAAAAAAATGCTTGAAAAAAGTGAGAAACCTCGTACAAAAAAACGTGTGAATTTTCCTACAGTAATAGATGAAGTTTTCAAATATGAGTACATACATACATACCTAGTAGAGATGCCAAACGGGAAATCCCGAATCCCGAAATATCGGGATTTGTAAAAATAAATCCCGGAATTTCTTAGCAATTTTTATATTTAAAAAGAAATTTTCGTTGATTTCATGGTATTTTTTATAATATTTAAAAGTCCCATACAATTTTTTTTAAAGAGAAGTAACACTCAGGCACTTAATGCCTACTACTATTACTAGGAGTTACCTTCTTTGGGAAAGGGATAGTGACAGAGAAGATAGGTGGTGTTACCGCCGTCAACTAAGGGTTAAATTAGCAAGTTAAATATCGCACCCTGTTTATCTTAAGTTCTTTTCAAAATAATGTTCCTCTTGAATAACGGTCATTAGTAAATACTCACGTAGTCCAGTATTTTGTAATTCTTCTTTAATCCATATACTGAATACACATATATGTACATACATATGTACATAATCATACATATATAAATACGTATACATTTATGTATGAAATATATAAACAAAACGTTATATTTTCTATGTAATACAAATTTACTTATGTACAAGCGTATGTACATATATTAAGCAGTGAACTTCGAGAAAACAGGTGTAGTTGAATTTTCAACGGTAAACGTTGCGGTCAAAAATATTAAATTTAAAGCCTTTCGTTAGTATAATCAAATACACAATTATGTGCATAAGTTTTCTTCTATAAAATTAATTATAAAATAAATTGAATTTTGATTATAAAAACAAAAAAGTGCTCTTAAAAATATTTTTTCAAATTTCACGTTGCCAAGCCAACGGGTGGTGAAGGAAGAGATAGAGGAAGGCTTCATTATTTTACAACTCTGCTTTTTGCACGTTTTTTTTTAATAATGCAGTGTTGCAGCTCCTCTGATGTTAAAATGAGGCGTATTAATTTTTTGAAGCTGTTTTATTGGTTATTTTACTTCGCCGATGATTCTGCTGCAGACATATTTCAAATTATAAACGATAAATTTCTTTCAGAAATGATATTTGATGGTCTATACAATAGAAAAATTAAAAAAAAAATTGTGAAAAATATCTGCATTACCATTATTACTTTTAAAAACACATGTGATTTGTAGCCATGTGATTTGCAGAACATTCCTGAATATATACTTGTGATATGCCTATGGGAAATAATATCCACACCTCTCCATTTGGCGATGATACAGCCTATATGAGTATAAACGAAAACCCTTATGAGGCATCCCGCAATCTTCACGAATAAGTATATTACCCAGCTGGAAATATGGTGGAACTTATGGAGAATTAAATAAAATTAACCAAAGTGTGTCCATATAACGTTTATCCTAAGAAGATATACTTGTTATACTATTCGAATCAGTAATCAAAATATGTATTCCTCAACATTATCAAGTGAAATACCTTGGTATACACCTTGATCGACGGCTTACATGGAAACCCCATATTGACCAAAGCTAACACAAATGAAACTGAAATTAACTCAAATACGTTGGTTGATTGGCAGAAATTCAACACTCAGCCTAGACTGAAAACTTTTACTATACAAGTCGCTTTTGAAACCAATATGGTGCTACGGAATTCACTGCTTCAGCTTCAAATGTTGAGAAAATCCAACGAAGGCAAAACAAAATTACTGGTCAACAATTTTTCTCCAAATTATATTATAATATTAAATCATTATATCATTATATATATATCAAACGAAACGTTTTGTAAAAGGAAATAAAAATTATGTAATTTTTATTTATATTTAGAGAAAAATTGTTAACCACTAATAGCCCGTAAAAATAATATATGAAATAAAAACAACAGATTGGTCAAAAAAACATAACTTAATATCAAAATTTTACGTTTGATAACAGTGGCTCCTTGGTAAATCAAAAACTAAAATTTACATCGTGGTTTAAATACGCAGGCAAATATTTAATAAAGTATCATCCTAATTCCCTGGCTTTTAATATCTTAACTTTACTGGGACACATCCGCTTAAAAAAGAGGTATACCTACTACCTATGGCTCTGATACGCAATACCGCAGATGAAACTATTTGAAAACATTTTTGTACATCATTATTGTATTAATAATTAATATCACTAAATTTTGTGTTCGGCATTGGTCGGTCCGGGCCCATTAATTATATCTAGACCTAAGATCTGATTACTTATTGTTATTTTTTTTTTTTTTTTTGAAGATACAATAAATTAACGGCCTTTCCCACGATGTCACCAGAAATCGTTCAATCGAATATGTACTTACATATATTGAAAACAAAAACAAATTTTCTAATGTTATTGTTGTTTGTAATACAAGTTGTCGATCGAACGATTTCTGGTGACATCGTGGGACAGGTCGTAATATATAGAAAAAAATAGTGTAAAATTTTTTATTATTATCTATTAAAAAATTTTTCGATTTAAAAATTAATTCAATTATAAAGTTTCGCAAGAAATAGTAAAAGATTTATAAAAACATTTAATTTACAATATGAAAAACAGCATGTTCCTCAACAAGACTTTCTCTTTAAACAAAGAAACAACCAAAGCAACATTAGGTTTGATCCCGTACTTTTTGGGCAAAGTTCGGTAAAATGAGAACAAGCTATAATTTCTCTCAATAATACAAAAAATTTACAAAAGTACGGGAACAAGAAAAACCAAAAATGTTTACCAAAAGCCAAAGTACAAGTAAACAGCGTGACCGTTTGACCGACTAAAGTGGCAAATTGCCACTTTTTCGACTGCCTTGCCACTTTTTCGACTGCATTGCCACTTTTTTTCTCCCTTTTTTTTAGAGTGAATTATATAAAAATACATTAAAAATAAACATTTTAATGTTGTTTTCTCGTTTTTTTTTAATTTTGCCCCTTTTTTTGATAAATCCCCTTTTGGTGCCACTTTTTGAAAAATGTCATCGGTCACCCTGCAAGTAAATACATACTTACACACATACACATGCATGCGTTTACTTACATGTTGTGGCATATCTAGAACGTTTTGTTTCTTAATTTTACATAAAAACTGATAAAACTTAGTTCACCACTTGTTTATAAACCTTTTTGATAAAAATTTTCAATGTTTTTAGTGTTTAGGACAATTTAATTTTACTTTGTAATTGGTTATTTTTCAAACAGCTGATCGTTTATCGGCTTGCCCAAACTAGCCCAAAGAAAAATTACGGGCTGTTTCGGTCAAGAAGAAGAAGAACATTACTCTCTCAAAAGCTCCCTTACTTGCCCAAACTTTGAGTACGGGAACAGTTTTCGGTACAATTGGGATCCCGCGGGCGCCCAATGTGGAGTACGGGATCAAACCTATTGTTTACTAAAATTAACCAACAACATCAATAACTTGTTGTTAAGTCTATTTCAAAAAGTTTCGCACATACTTGTACAATCTGTTAAACTAAAAAGAAGTCTAGGCACGTATTTGTTTTTTTTTTTAATTTTTATTAACAGATTTACTTACTTTGTTTTGTATTAATTTTAAAACGTTTCTATAGATAAATAATCGCATACATATGTACGTACATGACTATGTATGTACATGTATGTATGTATACAGTGATGGGTTTACGTATAGGCCCGTGAAGCCCGAACCTAGGGCGGCATTTGATAATTTTGTAAATTACTTTTGCTTTATATCAATCAAAAATTTATAATATAATTCTGAACTTACGCGTTAATTTATCGGGTTATAGTATGTTTACACGATACGTGCTTCGCTCTCTATTCATGCTTCACACCCCAATCATAACCGAATCAACTTGTTTCGCCATACAAAATTATGAGAGCGAATCAAGTAGATTCAATATGAATCTACCTGCGAAGCACGTAAAATTGGTATCTTCTCTAACTTTTATCGCAGTAATCGCCACTTTATCTGAACTAGCTATCAAAATAAAATAAGTATATGTGTATGTGTGTGTTTGTAAACAAATAAAAACAAACCAAAAAAAAATATATATGTGAGTTTAATATAAATAAATTTAATTAAGTTATGGATAATATAAGAAGGAAAAATAAAAATAAAATATGGGGATGCCTTCAAAAACAAGATTTTGAATGAGTCGAATATATGTAAGTATGTATGCTTATGTGTATGTGTCAATATACATAAAAAGATGCCACACGAACAGTGATGTCAACTTTTTCAGAGCAAAAAGCACTGTGCGTTCATAAAAAAGCATTAAATGCAATAAGTATATTTGTATGTACATAAATATATAATTTTTTTATATTTATTTATTTATTTTCAATACAGAGAAAGCCCACATGGCTAATTATATACATAAGTATGTATTGAATGAGTATAATTTAGAAATTTAAGTTAACTAAAATTTAAATTTACTACATATCACAGGTTTTTGTAATAATTTCAATTATATCGAGCTATATTTCGATTTTGCTTATAAGTAGACTATGAGTAGGAAAATAATTGAAGTTCATTTGGCATTTGACACTCCAATTATGGTATATTATTTTAACAAAAGAGTGATCAACGAGAATTATAATCCTCGTTTCAGGAAATGTCGTTTCATCTTTTTCCTCTGGCCATAAAAATGTTTTAATAAAACAATTAGATTCTTAGGCGTTTCATCTGAATTAATTTTTACATGAACATGGTTCAGTATATTACATTCTGAACAACATAAATATTTTATTTCTAGACCTTATTTTATATGAATGAAACAATTTGATGTATAAAAATCATTATTGTATTTCTAACTTACTTTTAAAATAGTTATTAGCGCTAAAAGTTTTTTCTACTTTAACATTGGACCATGGTAATATTAATAGTCCTATAGCAAATATTGACAGTATTAGAAACGGATTATCATTAGTTGAATTTCTATAATTACGAGTATAAACTTCAACCCAAAATTGATCAGTTTTGAGCAAATTTTTCCAGCAATGCATTCAGTTTCCAGAAAGCCATTAATTTTTTGCCTTACTAATTCGTTTCACAGAAGTAACAATGTATAGTTTTTGTGTACTCAGATGTAACTTTATTGGTTTACATTTTTTTACTTTTGTCCACTTTCTTAGAGAGCCTTAGGTTAGTACTTTTCAGAAGCATTTTTAAATGCTTTCGTTATCAAGAAAGCACTATATTGCTTCTCTCAGTGGTTATTAGATTAGATTATTTTAATTAAGTTATTTTATAACGTGTAGGGTATCCTCTGTAATTCCTAGAAATATGTTCTTTTTTCTCACTGTGAAAAATAAAGTTTTTCTTCCTTTGTATTTCAGAATTAACACTCTGCAAAGAAAACTTTGCGTGTCTAAAAGGGGTGAAAAGTGAAAAATTCTTATTTGGTGTTTATTTATAACCACCACACTTTCATAAATTAATATTTAGTAGATTTGTAAAACGCACTAAATGGACTAAAATCAAAGGTGAAAAGCACCAATTTAGCGTCTTTTTTAAAAAGCAACAAGTTGTAAAATTCCGCACTGTTATGAATTAAAAAACACTAAATCTAGTACGAAAATCACTAAATTGGCACGCTGCACACGAAAGCGTAGTCTAAACAGCAAGATTCATAAACATGATTCAGAGAGCGAAGCAGGTGATTCAACTTGTCGTCTAAACATAGCATTAGATTATAAAGCACTTGAATAGACCACTGTGCATTGTTGAGATTAAGCGTCATTTCTGGTATCGTATTTTACATGTATATTTTCGAAACCAAAGCGCACAAAAGAAGTGTTTAAAAACTTCTGATTTGTGTAATTGCTTTTGCTTTTGCTTTTGCTTTTGCTTCTGAAAATGTAAACAGTCGCAGTCAAAGCGAACGCAGGGAATGAAAAGTTATACACAACGGAGAAGTTCAGCAGTCGAATATCAGTTCGAATAGTTGCCGGTTTGACTAACTGCTCCTTCAAATAAATTTGGATGTTAAATTTGTTTTACTATAGACTATAGTTTTTTTTACGAAAAGTGTTACTAAAACTCAACAGCAAAGTGTGCATTAAATATATGATATTCCAAAAGAAAAAAATTGTAGCGTCGAAAAATTGTGAAAAACGACAATTTTTTAGTTAAAAAGTGTTCCGTATGAACTATTATGGTGCCTAATAGAGATCGACCGAAGGCGTTTTTTTTTTGGCCGAAGCCGAAGCCGAACTTCGGCTAAAATCCTAAACTTCGGCCAAAACCGAAGCCGAAGCCGAATGTTTTAAATTTTAAAAATGATACTTGTTTTATATGAATTAAGAAAAAAGTTTGCTTTTTTGAGATCACTGAAATAGCTGTAATATCTATTGGATACATAACAAGAAAAATAAAACTATTTTGCAATTTCTAGATTGCTTTTTCATATGATCACTCACAAGAACGTCCAAGTAAAAGAAAATAGAAAGCAACAGGGTTGTATTTCAAAGCAACCCTTTCAAAACGTTAAACACAATAGAAACTGTCGGCGAGCAACGACCAAAAATAATGTTATTTTTCAAGCTTGGAATGAAAAATATTCGGCTTCGGCTAATCGGCCGATTTTTGCCATAGGCCGAATGTTGGCCGATTACCAATTTTTGGCCGAAGGCCGAAGCCGATTAATCGGTCGAACTCCAGTGCCTAGACACGTTCAGATTATATTGTCACATATAAAATTAGGAGTGCCTGTTCGTTCTTCTGAAAGAAATTTAAAAAAATAATTTACTTTACTTTTGCAAAAAAAAAGTGCATGAAGAAATCATTTTTTCAGCATTAAATGATAATTAGATTTATTTAGTGGACTCTTAGCTACATTACTGCCATATAGGGACTGCTCCAGATGCATAACAAAACTAACATTTTTCGTTTCCTGTACAAAATTGTAGGAACTTTTTCTTCTGGTTAAGAATTGAAAAATTAATCAGAAAAATTGCAAATAAAGCAAAAAGATTTTTACATGCAAATTTATTAAAGAGCGTAATGGAATGTCTTTGAAATAAAGCTAAACTTGTAAGTGCATTTGTGCATATTTCTCCATTTCTTTAATATAAAAAAATTATTTTTATTTATTTTTTAAATAATTCACGTAGCTTCTACTTTTTTAGAGTTTTTTTTTCATTTAATTTTTACAGCTATTGCCAGTGATGCAAATGTTTTGTTTTTGCGACTAAAATCACTAAAATAAAATTTCATTTAAAAAGTAAGCAGCACTAGTATTTCAAGATGGGCAATTATGGTTTTTAGAGTTCCAGCAATTTTGGATTTCTTTTGCTTATTCAGAAAGTAATTTTCTTTTTTATCTGATTAGTCCGAACTTGTGGAACACACCTATATATTAAAGCGCTATCACTAAATCTGAATTAACTGTTGGCCAAAAATTTATAATACCATTTTTTGAGGGTGCCTGGATTTTCGAAATTTTTGGAGGTTTATCAAAATCTCTAAAATGAATATAGGCATTTACTTCCCCTTGGTAATACTATTAAACCTATACTGTCAGGACCGTGTGAATTTTTTACTGTTGCACAGTGTAATTGAAATATGTATTTATAAATGGCATATTTAATTTTAAAAAGCTTTCCTTCATAGAACAAAAAGGGCGGCATACATCACGGGGCCTAGGGCGATATCAAACATAAATCCGCCACTGTATGTATGTATGTATATATTTGTGGCAATATGGCATAAGTCGACTTAAGCAAAGCAGCATTTTCGGAGGTGTTCGCGCTACAGTTCAGATATTAAAAGGCTCTAATATTAAAAGGCGCAACTTTCAGCTGGGACACAACACAGCATAATATATGTAGCTACATTTTCTTAAGTTGACTTAAGTCATTATTCCATATGGCCACAGATATTATCATGTTTATCACTTTTTGTGGCATTTTTTAACATGTTGTTTAATTATTTATTAATATTGATATGAGTTTTACCCTGTATTTGTACATGTAAGTAATTGATTGCAAGTAGTGCATACGTAACTGGACCAAACATTTCGCTTTAGGCGGTATTGTCCGGCTTTTCATAGGTCAATCCTCCTCGAATTTCTATCCCGCTTTTTACAGTTTTGAAACTTTCAATCCCTTATTAAATTTTTATTAAAATGTAACTGATAAAAATTCATTCCAAAATTCATTCGTGCCATACCATACTGCCATATCCATAACCAAAATTCCATTGGTTTATATGGTCACGCTTATGGCGTTATGGCGAGTCACCTATAATGAAATACAGTGTTGCCCATTCGTTTGGTTCAAACAGCTATTTTGTATCGTTATGCTTATGACACGTCTAATTTAAACTTAACTTTGTTTCGTTTCGATATTATATGGGATTTATCTTCTAAAGAGTCTGGTGGAAATAAACTGTGATCCACTCACTGTCTAATTTTGTCTACAATTGTTTTCAGTTTCATGTGGTGTAATACTCCTATTAATTATCAGGAATACAGCAACAATAATACATTTTCCTTTAGTCTCAATTTACACTCAGCAAGTCTTATTGCTAAACTGATTAGTTTTTTAGGTGAGAGAGACGAGGAGAAAGAAAAATTTATGTTCCCCTCGTCTCTCTGTCAGGAAAACTAATCAGCTTAGCAATAAGACTTGCTTAGTGTAAATTAGGACTTAAACAACTGAACTTTTCTTATTTTTTTGTTACATACTTAATTAAGTTCATTTGCTTAAATTTTATTTCTTAAGATCTCCACTTTTGTAAATACTGACTGAAATGTTGCGTCTCATTCTTGGTTGCTGTTATTGTTAAAAAGTGAAAGCATTACAATGAGTGATGCCAACTTTTGGGAGTGAAGACATATTAAAAATAAGAAAGTTACTGAAAAGCGTGATTTCGATATAAAAAAAGCCTAAAAAAGCCCTAGTAGGTAAGTATGTTATTTTCGTTGTAAAAGTTCAAAGTAAAAACAAATAATAATTTGGGTTCCATTGGAGAATAATTTGTTTCCTTCAACAAAAATTATGTATATCATACAAGTCTTCACCATAAATATTTTAATGTTTTTTACATTCTACAAGTCTCCTTTCCACTAGCACAGCTGTCTGACGATATTTTCTGTATCCATATCTGTATAAATATCAAAACTTGTTAAAACCAATTAAGGCACTATTGATATTGTGAAAAAGTTCAAATCAGTGGGGTTTTTTAGCACTTAAGTTAAGATTACACTGGCCGGCGCTACACTTCAACACCAAATATAAATATTTGTATTAATTCATATGAAGTCTATAGTACAAAGCGACAAAAGAACTTTGCGACGCGGCACACAGTGTACATTTGTGAACTAAAACGATAAAGAGTGGTCTTAGATCACTGAAAGTTGGCCTACAATTTCCTCTATCCAAGCAAAAGTCCGTAATTTTTTTAAAGGGAAGTAACACTCAGCCAATGAATGCATACTACTATTAACTACTAGGTGTTACTTTCTTTAGGAAAGGGATAGGTTTGCTTTTGGCACGTTATTATTTTTATTTTTTTGTTATTTTTTTAATAAAGAGAAGTAACAACACTCAGGCAATGAATGCCTATTACTATTACTAAGCATTACCTTCTTTGGGAAAGGGATAGTGATAGAGAATACAGGTGGTGAAGGAAGAGATAGAAGAAAACATCATTCTTTTACAAGTCTGCTTTTTGCACTTTTTTTAATAATGCAGTGTTGCAGCGCCTCTGCTGTTAAATTAGGGCGCTCTGATGTAACATTAGGATTAGTATCTGCTGAAGTCGGTATAGTTCAGTGGCCAGTGAACTATGCCTTCATCACTTAAACTTTCCTACAACAACTGATACAAAGGGACACTAATGCACATCAGAAAAATGCGTGGTGTTGTTATTTAATGACTGTTGGATACCGGGGTCGAACCCAGGACCTGTGCTAACTACTTCAGCCAACGCTACCCTCAAAGTTGCAAGCGCATTAAATTTTCGAAGCTGTGTTTAGCCATTTTGTTGGTTTTTTTTACTTCGCCGATCAGAGTATGTAGAATCCGTCATATGTTTTAATTCGCCTTTTTCAACTGACAGCTAAGTTGAGATAAATGGTTTCTTATGAGGTCTGTTACATTCAGTACGTGTCCGTCAACGCAAAGTACAAAACTTGGTAAACTTTTTGCGTCTTCAGCAGTTTGCCAGATATTAGGTTGGTTTTTTTGGTATGTTCTGATTTAGGTTTTTATGTTTTGTGGCAGCAAGAATATAATAACACAAAAGAAATAAACGAAACAAATAAGAAAAGTTGAATTTAATAAATAAAATGGAGAACCAACCAATTGAAGCTGTTCAATAAAGTATTCAATAAAGTATTCATTGTGCCAACGTTCTCGAAGTTTAACGTATGACGGATTCTATGTGCCTGGGCCTTAAGGCACATCAGAAAAATGCATGGTGTTCATTTTGTTATTTAATGACTTTGTCGGTGACCAGACTTTTTAAAAAATTTGTCTGCATAAATTTTCTAAACCGTAACAATTCCTTAACACACCCCCCCCCCCTTTTGGGTTACGTAATGCCCCTTATAATCAATATTCAAAAAATACCAGGCCTAAAAGTATGCAATTCTTTTTTGCAAAAATTCTATGACAAGTTCTATCACTTTTACCACGAAACTTATATGTAGTTTCTTTCCTGTTCCGGAAAATTCCGGGCAAAACTTTTTTCCATTGAAAATTAAAGATAAATTAATTTTTGGAGGATCAGAGATTTGGTCATATCCTCTGAACGGTATATTTATGATATTCCCATAATTTTTTCTCCAAACGCTACATTTTTCAAATAGTTTGACGTCAAGAAAATTTTACATACATACATATGTATATGGAAAATATAAGTAATTAAGTTAAATAAGTTAGCACCCTTGCATGGACTTTAGTTAAATTTTTCAAAAACAAAATATAATTTTTTCTAAAAAAAAAACATAAATGCATGTACTTATGTATGTACGAGTATGTATGTGCATTTGAATATTAAATTTCAAGCAATTCTGCAAAAATTTCATTTGGGGAAAAAAATTTTCAGAAATAAAATTTTTTTTTTTTTTAATATACATTTTTATTTATTGTATCTTCAAAAATGAACTAACAATAAGTAATCAAATCTTAAATCTAAATATAATTATTAGGCCCGACCAATATCGGACATAAGCTTAGTGATAGTTATAAATAATACATAAGTAGTGATAATCAAAAAGAAGTATTTTTAAGCAGTCCCATCTGGAGTGTTGGGTATAAGAGCCCTTGTGTCCCTTTTTTTTAAGCGGATGTGTCCAGTAAAGCTCAAAATATTACGGGCAAGCGGATTAGGATGTGACTCGAGTTTAGTTAAATATTTGCCTGCGTATTTTGCAATTTCTTCACTCACCAGTGGCATATTTAAATCACGATGAATATTTGAATTTTTAATGTACCATGGAGCAGATGTTATCAAACGTAAAATTTTGTTTTGCCTTCGTTGGATTCTCTCGACATTTGAAGCTGAAGCAGTGCCCCACAGCTGAATTCCATAGCACCATATTGGCTTCAAAAGCGACTTGTATATCAAAAGTTTGCAGTCTAGGCTGAGTGTTGAATTTCTGCCAATTAACCAATATATTTGAGTCAATTTAAGTTTCATTTGGGTTAACTTAGAGTCAATATGATATTTCCATAGGTATTTGACTTGAGAATGTTGAGGAATATTTTGATTGTTGATTCGAATGGGGGAACAGGTATCTTTTCTTAGGGTAAACGTTATATGAACACACTTTTGTTCATTGACTTTAATTCTCCATAAGTTCAACCATATTTCAAGCTGGGTAATGTGTGCTTGGAGATTGCGGGATGCCTCATCAGGATTTTTGTGAATACTCAAACAGGCTGTATCATCGGCAAATGTAGAAGTGTGGATGTTATTGCTCACAGGCATATCACAAGTATATATTAGATACAAGACTGGCCCCAGAATACTACCCTGTGGCACACCAGAAGATATAGATTCGGGTACACTCATGAAGTCTCCTTCCACAACGGTAAATGTCCTATCAACAATATAACTTTCCAAAAGCTTTTGTATATTTATTGGTAGGTATGTCTTCAATTTTAAAACTAGGCCTTTGTGCCATACTTTGTCAAATGCCTGAGAAACATCAATAAAAAGGGCACAACAATACTTCTTTTCTTCAAAAGTCCTCCTTATAATTTGAACCAATCTATGCGTTTGCTCAATAGTGCTATGCTGACTTCTAAAGCCAAATTGATGGTCCGGGATGCACCCAGTATCAGCTAAAATTGTGGACAATTTAGTCATGAGCAGCTTTTCGAAAAGCTTTGAAATTGTTGAAAGTAAGCTTATAGGCCTATATGACTCAGCCTTGGTAAGATCTTTGCCTGGCTTTGGAATCATTTTAATCTTGGCAAGTTTCCATTTATGTGGAAAATACTGCATTCGTAAAATGGCATTAAAAATAAATAGCAAAATTCTTATTGCAATATGAGGCAAGTTCATCAGCATCTTGTTACTAATGCCATCAATACCTGGAGCTTTCTTAGGGTCGAGTTCAGCAACTATTTTTTGTAGTTCACGCATCTTAAACCTTAAGGGACGAGGGGGTAGAGAGACTACACTCGGTAAATCGGCAGCACCCGTACATGAATTGGGAGTGAATACAGATTTTAAATGCTCAGAAAATAAGTTACCTTTCTCACTATCGCTTCTTGCCCAGCCTCCAGTCGAAGTACGCAATGGTGATTTGAGATCAACGGGTCTTTTAAGATTTCTAGTAGCGCGCCATAAAGAGTAATTAGATGTTGACGTTACATCAAGACCTTCTAAATACTTTTCCAGTAATGCAGTCTTTTCCGACGATAGCAGCTCTTTGAGTCGTTTAGTACATTCTTTAAGTCTGATTTTATTTAGCGGTGATCGGTGTTGTTGCCATTCTCTTCTAGCTCTCCTTTTTCACATACAAGACGTTCAATTTCCGTAGAATAAATTCTATTAAAGCCAGTCTGCGGATAGGAAGTAGTGGCATGTTCAGCAGCCTGTTTAATGTATTCGTTAAGATTGGCAATATTAAATTCAATATCATCAGGTGATCTTAGCTGAATGTTTTCTACGCAGTGACTACTAATATATTTTTTGAATCCTAGCCAGTTGACCCTGTTAATCGTTTTCGCATATGAGTTAGTTAAATTACTCCTTAGTGGGTTGAAAATTGTAACTATTGTGGGAGAGTGATCGGAGGACAGATCTACAGAGCCCTCTACGTGAATTAAGTCCCTATGGATATTTTTCGTGACGCCAAAATCTATAACATCTGGAATTTTTCTTACGTCAGTAGGCCAGTAAGTAGGCTCCCCACTCGAAATGACATCTAAGCCCATTTTTGAAATTGTATTAAACAACGCTCTACCTATAGGTGTAACAAGACGCGAGCCCCAGTACGTATGTTTTGCATTGTAGTCACCAGCTGCCACGAAACAAGATCCAAGCGATTTATAGAACTTCTCATACTGATCTTCGGTAACTGAAAATCTGGGAGGTGAGTAAATTGATGATATCACGAAGTTCGCACAAAAATTTTCTACGAAAATATTCGTAGCTTGCATATATTCTTCACTAACGTTCTCAAGGATATAGTGCTTGAGTCTTGACTTAATTAGAATTGCTGATCCACCGCATGCTCTCCCTCTCGGGTCCTTTGAATCATATAGAGTGTAACCATTTATTTTAAAGCAGCTTCTCGAAGTCAAGTGAGTCTCAGAGACCATCATTATATCAATATTTTTTTCCGTGAGGAAGTGCTCAAGTTCATTTTTATGTTGGCGAATGCCGTTTGCGTTCCAGAAACATAGTTTTAACGTGTTCATGGTTTGTTGACTAATGCTTGAAGCAGAGTATTCTGCATTCTCAGCATTTCTTGCATCATGCTAGTCATATTTGTTGTAAAGTTGTTTATAGTTAGCACCAGATTCTCAATAGTAGCTTCAAGACGACTAAAGTTAAAGCTAGAGTTTGCATTCGTTGAATTACTTGGCGGTGGAACATTTTGTGTGGGAATAGAACTAGTCTTAGCAGCATCGGCATACGATACACGTGAATTAACTAGTTGGCTAGTTTGAGGCAGAGTGGCGCTATAAGCATTTGCTGATTGAACTGGAGCTAATTTAGATTTTTGACCCATAGCCTGTTTAACGAAGGAATATACACGGCATCCTCTGTAATTAGCGGTGTGATTTTCTCCACAATTACTGCATTTTTTTTCAGCTTGTACTTTTGGCTTGGTACAGTTAGCAGTACCATGCAATTCACCGCAGATAACACAAACTGTAGGTAATTTGCAGTAGGTTTTTGTGTGGCCATATTCTTGGCAATTATGGCACTTTACGGGACCTGAACGCTTACGTGGCTCTTCAACTGTGATTTTTCGGTGTAAAAGGTATTTTAGACTATAAATTGGGTGCGTCTCATTTTTCTTTAACTGTATATCATTCGGCTCCAGTTCAACACGAAATAGAGGCTGGGGAATCTTCTCTCTATTGATTATATTGGTAACAATTTTTACTTTAAATCCTTGTTCGATAAGTGCACATTTTACTTCTTCAGGCTCAACATATGAATCTATGCCCTTTAATACTATTTGTAGGCCTTTAGCACTCTTAAGTTGATATGTATAAAAATTTGTTTTATTTTTTTCAAACTCACTAACAATTTTTCGGAAATCTTTTTCATCATATATTTGGATTTTAGTTTCATCAATATTACCTCGTTTAATTGGAATGATGTGAAAAGTATTTTCACCAATGGTCGACAGTAGATTTTTTAGAAGCGCGTTTGAATTTTTTTCTCTCAGATAAATAGGTGGTGGCTTAAAAGACTTTTGCGATGATGCAGCGGGCTTGTCGTTTTTGTCTTGCAATAATGAAAAACGATTTTGACGATTGATAGAAGATGTGCTGTTATCCCTAGACATCTTTGGGGCGGATCCAATTTTAGTAGAATTTGGGCTTCGCCCGCGCTTTAAAATGGTTATATATCTGTCCATTCCTACTTGTACCTTTGGTTTTGTACTACTGTTGTCTTCAGTAACAACTTGTTTAATTGTTGACCACGAGC